>CM035407.1:140253477-140254730 GCA_020310875.1 Ceratopteris richardii
TCCAGGACGGTACGCCATCGCGCCTCTTTCACGGCAGCTGGAGGACAGATAGAGGTAGTGGACTCCTACGTCTACCTAGGTATCACCTTCTCGGGCAGCACAGGGGTATTCTCCATGGCACAGGCTGCGAGAGATAGATTGACGCGAGGTTATGCGGCACTTGCAGGATTGGAGAGACGCTGCTTTCAGACACATTTTCAGGAGCCCCGGACTAAGGCGTGGCTCTTTGACACTCTAGTGACACCCGCATTGATGTACGCAGCAGCAGTATGGGCACCAGGGATCACAAAGGCGATGTGGATGCAGATTGAGAGGCCCCAGATCACCATGATATCACGCTTGCTGCGCAGCAAGCCCTCCGTTCCACATGACATTATACGAGCTGAGCTTGGCACACCACCGATGCTAGTGGAGGCCCTCTTCCAGTTGGTGACCTTTATTCTGAGAGTCAGAGAGCTCCCCACTAGCCGACTCACCAGGCTTGCATTTGAGAGCTCTAGACATTTGGCAGAGACAGGGCATGAGAGAGTATGGTATGCACAGACTTACCGATGGTTAGCAGACCATGGCATGAGCATTACGGATCTCCCCCCTTTTCAGTATGACCTCTCTTCCCCCCACATTACCCTCTCTCGTTCGGAGAGGAATAGGATCATCCGTCAGGACCTACTACAGATACACGTCAGGGAGGCATGGATAGCACCACGGGAGCCTCTTCCCACAAAGAGGCAACACTACAGAGAGCACTTCTTGACTGTGACAGCGGATGGTTTCATTCAGAGACCACGATACATGGATACATATATGGCACCAGCTGAGAGAGTGGCCATTGGGCAGCTCAGAGTATCATCACACCAACTCGAGATTGAGATTGGGCGAGCCACACATACCCCCAGGGATGAGCGATTATGCAGGATATGTAGAGAGGAGGTGGAGGACGAGGAGCACTACACATGTAGATGCCAGGCATATGAGGACATCAGAGACCGCTACCCACAGCTCTTCAGGGGGCCTAGAGAGATCAGGGCTTTATTGGGGACAGAGGACCAGCGCCCTCTAGGTCGTTTCCTAGTAGAGCTCCAGCACCGTCGCGCATCACTCCTCCAGCAGCAGATGGAGATACACCTGACCGCCCCCCCTCAGACTTATATTACAGATTTTTTCAGACCCACATACACTCGGGGGCCCAGCTCGATGCGGGGTGTAACATTACACAGAGCAGAGGAGCTTAGACGACAGCGTCCACGACCGAG
>CM035407.1:140269730-140289730 GCA_020310875.1 Ceratopteris richardii
GTAACTAGCGTAAACCTGTCATTATCCATTGTTCTTTTGGATGATTCTCCCTGCTCGAAATTTCTTTTATAATCTTCTTGATTATCAGAGACATTCTTACGTGCGGAATCCTCCCTGATTTGAAGTAGCGGCTCCTTACCTTATGCATGTACCGTGTGCATCATCGGAAGCATTATTATTTATGTTCTCATTAGTGTTCCTAGCAGGAACAACATTTTATCTACATCCATAGTGGTTCTAGCAAGCCTTTGACCATTTGCAGCAGCCATATGTTTACTCGGCTTACCAAGAACTCGCTTTTCAGGAACCAATACCCTACCTCCAGTGTAGGAGGGAATCAATTTAGGGAATCAATTTCACTCCCTCGGCTTTTAAAGTGGGACAATTCTTGGAATAGTGCCCAAGATTGCCACAATGAAAACAAGCAGCCGCTAAGTTCCCCCATTTCAGATAAATGACTATTGTTCAAATTTGAGAAATATTGATTCCAAGAGTATAACACATACATTGTTTTTATTAGGAGCTGAATTTGAATGTGTATACAATACCTTTCCCAGACTTCTGATGATGTGACCAATAGCAGGCCAAGGAAGGAAGCATAGTAAAAAAAATCGCACGATTTTTTTAAAATAAAAATCGTAAAAATCGCATTCGCGATTTAAATAGTTTTTAAACGATTTTTATTTCAAAAAAAAAAAAAAAAAGTTTTTTTTTTTTTATTTTAGGTTTCATATTTTAAAATTAAAATATGATCACTATGATACCTATGCTTGCTAATAGTCTATCATTTATTACCTCTAGATAGAACTATATTATTTTCTTGCCTATTAGAGATTTGACTAACTAAATTAAGTCAAAATCAATGCTCAAAGTCAAGTTCCTTCAATTGTGTATGTACATTTTTTGGCATCAAATTAAGTGCCTGTCCAGTATGAATCTGTACCAACCTAAAGCTGAATGACATTATAGAGTTTATATGACTGCAATGTTATCATAAACTCACTCTTTGTTGGCATCTCACATATGACTGAAGTACAACAACTAACAAGCATCCAGGTCATATAAACTGTTCACTACTTTCACTACTCTCCAATATTGGAGTATATATGAGTTGAATAGGTATTGTGCATACCTTAGATAGAAGAAAAAATAAAAATCTCTTGATGAATAAAAACCTCGATTTTTATTTTTATTTTTAAAAATCTCTACGATTTAAACGATTTAAATCCCGATTTAAATCTACGATTTAAATCTCTACTTTGTACTATGGAAGGAAGGTAGAGCAACCAATTCCACCCATACAGGACACTTATATAACAATTCCTCTTTCATCCCTTAATCCGCTTTCAATCAAAGACATGAGCCACATTACCATGTAAAATTACAGTCCGTTTTTCTAGAAAGTGAGCTTTATCCTTCATATCCTTAAATATGCCTTCAAACAAACCGTGATCAGAGTAAAATATCTTAAACACAACAGAATAACCTTATCTCCCCTCTATGGCAGCATGGCTTGAGCTACATCCATGACAAAAAGAATCCTCGCTGTAAAAGAAAGGAGAATTCCCCTTTGAGCAAACAAATCCTGTACTAAAGTTGGGTCTACCTCAGCACATATGTCCCTTTGAACAGTCTCATCCTAAGTCAGTGCCTTATAAATAATACCTTTGAATTTACCAATATCGAACAGTCATTGTGTATTACTCTGCATGCTTCTCTCAGAGCACAACTGATGTTTTGCATCCTTTTCCATACACAGCTGCTCCCCATAATAAACACGTGTACTTCAACCCTGTTAGAAATCTGCAGAGCGAGTCAAAACCCTAAATTCGCAACCGAGTGAGCTGACGAATAGAGTTAAGTCGAACTCAAGATATGGTGCCTGTAGTCTGTTTGAAACCGTAAGTCTGACAAAAACCCTGTATGCGCTTTCCTGCTACTGACGAAAATGTTTGTCCAACTGTTAAACCTTACAAAGAAACTACTGTGCCGCAACAAATCCGTCAAATAAACCCTGTGTATATACAGTTTGTATGTACAAGAAGATCAAGAGGGCTTTTTCTGACAGGACATGAAGATTAAGGGTCATCCATAGATCATATACATATCATATGTCTATCTATATCTATCTATCTATCTACGCTCTCTCTCTCTCTCTCTCTCTCTCTCTCTCTCTCACACACACACACACACACACACACACACACACACACACACATATGTACGCATGTACATTTCATGCATGCGTGCATGCATACACACATATGCCATACATACAGATATATGTGTGTGCATGTGCGCATGTGTGCCATAGCTGATAAAATCATGATTTTTGGGCCCAAAGTAAAAGTCTAGTCCGTTTGCAAGATCAATCCTTAGCAACAATATTATTCCCTGGAAACTCAAGTTTCTGTGCTGTGGCCAATGGGATTAGCATTGATCACTAGCTATTGATGTAGCTTGCTGCTTAGAGATTTATAATGCGTCGTATGATGTATTTAGAGGTTTGACGTCTTAATG
Organism: Ceratopteris richardii; assembly: GCA_020310875.1. Lineage (NCBI taxonomy): Eukaryota > Viridiplantae > Streptophyta > Polypodiopsida > Polypodiales > Pteridaceae > Ceratopteris > Ceratopteris richardii. The sequence continues at coordinate 140,272,251 of CM035407.1, forward strand.
TATCATCTATGGACATTTTAATGCTCCATATTGATTATTCGTTTATGTATATATAATGTATGCTTATCATGATGCCATGACTAACTATTGTTAAGTTCCAATGCTGAATCATTTATCAACATTTTCCGTGTACGATGTGTGATATGTTGAATGTTTTGAGTATTGTGATATATTTGTGTGGTCTGTTTATTAATTTGTCCAAAATTCATGCATGTGTTGTGTATATACGTCTTATGTAACTCATTAGGGCATGCATAATATTCAAATTGGACGCCCATAACTATAATTTTAATAGCTTCTTAGTAGAAAACATCCAAAGTTTTCCCTCAGTACACTCATTTGTAATGATTTTTTACTTCTTTATTGCTCTGGAAAACTCTTTGGATTCAAGGCTTAAACCTTGATATTTTAACTTTTTGGAAGCTATCCCTTCAACTCGTAGGTCATGTAATCAACTCTAATGAATAATTATTTTAAACATGTAGTAGTCACGGTGTTCTATCACAATAAGATGTGTACACTTGGCATTGGACTGAAGTTGATGCAGCCTTTGAAGTAGCAACTTCTTTCTCTCTTGAGATTAGCAAGCCACTTACCAGAGTCCTTGATGGCATCTTACATCAGAAAAAAAATACAACCCCACAATAACCGCATACTATTGACAGTCTCAAGAAGGGCAAATGCCTCATCTTCCAAAGAGCATTAGAATAATTTCAGTATTGACTTTTTAAAGGCCTCTTAGTAAGCACAGTTTGGGGCTTTAACCAACTCAAACATAATTTTCTCTTTGATGTAACTGATTTTGTGTTTACTCATAATAGAGCCTGCATATATATCTGTATTTAATTTCAGGTACAATTATTCATTAACACCTGGTATGAATTATACATGTGGAGGAGCGAACTTATGGGCAGATCTTTCCCTTTCTGGAGGAGCTTTTTGTCCAGCAGGCTCTTATTGTCCTTCTACAACTAAGATTCAGCGCTGTGAGAAGGGGTAATAGCAATGTTTCTAACGTGCTGGTATAATATGAGTAAGAAGAGTTTGGGTACTAACGCCACTGTTTGACAGGTTTTATTGTCGACAGGGTTCAACAAAACCAAGCAGTAAGTATTTTTATCTATATGGTATTTTCCTTGATTTCACAAATATAACAATTTTGTCGCTGGCTTGATTGTTTTCCAATATTCTCCAACTTGCAGAATGCTTTCAGTTAGTATCCTGTGATGCTGCATCTTCGACCCAACACATTCAGTCCTATGGGATTATGCTTATTGTATGATTATTTTATGTTTTTCTGCCATCTTTTATCATTTCATACAGAATATATCAGAAAGTCTCGAGCGTTTTCAGTATCTGGCAGCTTGTCTGTGCCTTGAAATGTCGTGAACATGACCAACTCTTGTCCTGCATCAAGAAAGAGAGAGAATAAAAAGCAGGGAACCCCCCCCCCCCCCCCCCCCCCCCCCAAGGACCCGAAAAGCCTGCTGCCAAGAAAGCGCAAGCGCGTGCATACACACAACACACACACACACGCACACACGCACACGCACACACACACACACGCACATGCGCGCACACACTGTTTTTATTCATAGTTTTCCTCATTCTCGTACATAGCTTAGCTATTCATTGGTCCTGCAGGTGGCTTTGGCAGCGATTCTTTTGCTTGTGTACAATTGCTCTGATCAGGTCATGTACATTCGAGAGAAACGCAAAATGAAAACACGACAGAAAGTTGTGAGACAAATACAAGAGCAATTCAATGCGGCTGAGAGATGGAAGTCTGCAGTTGATGCTGCAAAAAGAATAGGTCGCAATCTTTCTCGCCACCATTCAAAGGCCTTTTCAGAAGCTCAAGGAACTCGGCGTAATTATGAACTACACCCTAAATTTAATACAACTGTTGAAGATACAGATGGAAGTCGACGTCCACACCATGATCCATCATATCAGAGTCATAATTATGAGGAGGATTTGTATAGGCCAGTTGAAGTGCCACCCATTGCTGCTGGCGGCGAATCTTCATCTACGAAGAAACATGTATTTGCTCAGACAAAGAGCCAAATTTTCAGATATGCCTACAGAGAGATAGAGAAAGAAAAAGCTTTGCAGAACAAACCACCCAGCTGGGATGCTGTTGTTCACCTGGGGCAGGAACTGCAAGGACAAAAACGGCGTAGAATTGAGATTCAGTTTAAAGATCTTTGCATGTATTTGAAAGGAAGTGGCAAGAAGATTCTTTCTAATGTGACTGGGAAGCTATCTCCTGGGCGAGTCACTGCTGTCATGGGACCATCTGGTGCTGGAAAGACAACGTTTTTGAATGCTTTGGCCGGTAAAGCTTACAGCAGCACCACAACCGGGGAAATTTTGATCAATGGAAGGGCTGATCCTATACGTTACTATAAGAAAATAATTGGTTTTGTTCCACAGGATGACATAGTACATGGAAATCTTACTGTCGAAGAGAATCTTTGGTTTAGTGCTCGTTACAGGTATTCTTTTTTGCATGTGTACACTTCTAAGTATTATGCACATATGAAGAGGCACATATGCCAAGCATATTATGCTGTTTTCCATACATGTGCATGTGAGGCTTATATTTTTCTCTTATCTACTTGCATTCTCTTACCACAGTTCACTTTGTTCATGATTGAAAGGGAGATTGACCTTTTTCATAAAATGCAAGTTGTTTCTTTGCAAGGTGATTGATTTGGGGTTGAGAGTCACACTAAAATCAATGGCTGAATTAGCCATATGCAAAGTCATTGTGAAGTTATGTTTCTTGTTCTAAAATCTCGTGGAGCTTGGGATTCAAGTGTTACATAGCTCTAGTCCAGGGACAGACGGGATAGTAATATATATTGTGCTATGGGTTATATTGGGATCATTCTCCCTGAAATACAGAGTAAACCAGCCGTTTCAAAATTTCAGTGTCTGGAAAGTCTTTCCTAAACATGATTCTTGCAGAGTTTGATTTCAGATGTCTGGATATCACTGTATTTTCATGTATTTCTCTTGAGACTAGGTTCAGTTATCTTCCACTTTGCTCTTGCTTCAGATTTCACTGTCTTTCAGTTATCCTCAAGTGCATCCTTGCTGCAGATTTTAATTTCTTTATTTACATGCATGTAAGGGTGAACCTTGGATAGACAAGTAATAACTTGCCAGTGTGGAGGCATGATGCATTGTGAATTGACTGTAAGCATCTTGATTCTTTCAATCGGCACCATGTATACTCCTCTAAAGCATGGTCTTCTTTCATCGTCGATGTCAGTACTGATTTGGCTTGATTTTTTCCATTAATGTGCACTTGAGGCTGTACAACGTGGCTTTGTCTGTATGTATTTGCATATATAAAACAACCATAAGTAAACCTGTACTGAGTTGGATGAATGATTATAGCAAAGTTAAGGTTTCAATCATAGTGCCAATTCCTCAAAATGATTTTATACAGAATCCGGAGTAAAGTCGTAGTTCTTCGATCGGATGAAGTAGTTGGTTTATCTACTTTTTGGAATGAGAATTGCAACACCAAGTTTAACTACTGCCTACATATAATCTCCATTCCACATTTCATTTGCTGCGTCAGTCACCAAATCTTTTGTCACTTCCCGAATAGCAAGGTATGGATTCTTGGGATAAACCATCCTCAAGGTACCCTTTGGCTAGACCAACTAGTATGGAATTCCTTGCAAGAACAGAAGTGAAGGTTACAAGGGTTTGTCACTTCCACATTAAGAGCAACTTAGGAGCGATGTGGAGCTTCCCTCTACTTCTCTATCTATGTCTTCCAAAATATGGTATATAATGTGCCTTAGATGGCTCCTTTATATAGACCAAGGAGGCCAAAGATATTTAGGAAAACTCATACATAAGAAGTTCAAGTTATATTTGGAGTTGTCCTCGCTTGGGCAAGTTGCACCTTGCCAGAGGTGTAAGATGGAGGTCCATGCTGGCAAGGGTCCCGTCTCTGCCTTATAGCCGCTAGAGCCAAGTGCCCTTGTCTTGGAGTAACCTTGGTAGGTGTCGCCCAGTGCATGGGTAGGTATACAAGTCACAAGCTTCGAGTTGCTAGTCGCTCAATTGCCGGTAGCTCAGATGTCGCTAGTTGCAAAGTTGCTAGGGTTACCACGGTCACTTGTACCATCTCCTTGGATGTTGTTTCCTTGTTCCTATTCTTGGTTCCTTGCACAATAATTTGATGTCTACAATCCAACTCATATTAAAAGGCCAAAGGCTTGATTCAAGGGCCAGTATTTGCCATGGAAGCTCTCACATGGCTTCATCACATTACATGCATTGAATTAAAAGATAAAGTCAGCTTATGGTTTGCAAACCTTTGCCAACTCTTTTATCTCTTTGGTACTATACTAGTTGTGAGTATATTTCTTCGTATAAGTTGGATCATGTCACTATCTTTGTATCTTTATAATTAATGGAATGTCGCAATTTGACATACTTTGTGTCTTGTGTGTATGTTCTCTTGTTTATGTGTGTATATTCTATTATGTGTGGCATACTTGTGTTTATCTTGGCTAATGATTGAGGAGGGCTGAATATGTTAATCCTTTGTTCTTGAGAATCAGGGAAAGCATTAGCAAGGACATAAGTGTAGTATTTGTAGTATAGATCTAGTAATGTGGAAATGTTTGATTAGTGATATCCATTGGTCTTTCACGGTTTAAATTAATGGTGTTGATATGGGACACTTCAAAACATGATCAAAGAATAACTTAGAAGAGCATATGAGATTCATATATTTATGCCGGTGTTCAAACTATTCTTTCCTTGACAATTCACAAAGTTTATGCATAGACAAGAACTAGCATAGGATTCTTCATGCTCTTGAGTGGTACGAGGATTAGATTTCACAACTTGACATAGCTCCAATATATGTTATTATTAGAAAATATGTCAAAAAGTCAACGTTCCATTGGGGACCCTACCTGCAGGTTTACAAGAGGGATAAATTTGGTCCTCATATATGGTTAGAAGTGGGTCCATTTTTGGGAAAAGGTAAACAATATGGTCACCTTTTTTTTTTTCCACATATTCTTATAGTGCTCCATGAGAGCTATCCAACCATATATAACATGTGTGTTTGACCACAATGTGTGGGTCAAAAGTCACACCATAGTTGGAAAAAGTCTCGACTCAAATCCCTTGGAATGGTACGTACCGTATCGTCCGTACCAAATGAACCATACACGTACGGTACTTGTTCAATTTTATTTTTGGTTTGTTATTTGAAGCATCCTATCCATTCTTCATAACCATACATACAAAGATCCATAGTACATTGATGGATACAATTGCATGGATACATACATAGTACATACAATACAATATGCACATAACACACACACATAAATATACATTACATACATGAAAGCACGTACATATGCATATCAGCTACTTGTAAACACATACATATTATGTCATACATACATACATGTCAGACATTGGTCTACAGAGACCATTCCATGTGTGTGTGGGACGAGGGCTAGTTAGCCAAGGTCCTAAGCTCGGGGGTATATCGTAAGGTATTTGATGGTTAGTGGGGATGAGTGTTGCATGCTGGCCACATGGCGACACTACGACATTCCAGATCACTGCTATTTTAGATACAAGAGGATATAAATGGATGGGAGGAGAGTGGCACACACATCATTCACAAGTTTCTTTTGAGGAAAGCCTCACACTTGGTATCAGAGAAGGTTCTTGTTGAGCTTTTTTGAGAAGAAATTTTGTGGAGAAGAGGGAGTTCGTGCATGTTTTTTTGGGAGGCGACGTCGTTCGTTTGGTTTTGTTTTCTCTATCGATGTGTTGAGCAGCGTTTCTTGAAGTCGGCAGTCGTCTGCATTAGAGACTTTTGGTGGCACAGAAGTAGAGAGAGAAGAGTCCATGTCACCCCGCCCCTCTGAATTATACAAAGGCCGACGTTATCTTGTTGCCGTGCTGCTCAGATTTCTGTCCAGAGCCCATCTTTGGCCGCCGTTTCAGACTCGACCCGTGCTGCCCAAAGCTCTGCCCAGAGCTCGAAGACTTTGGCGCTTCATGAGCTCAGAGGCCTGAGGAGTTTTTGTTTTGTTTTTGAAGATTAACACTTGAATGGTCAGCCGACAAAGGAGCTTAGTTACCCCACGCGTGAGCGCTCAGAAAATAGCACCAGCCAGATTGGAGAAACGCCATCTTTATGAACGCTGTTGGAATTTCTAAATATGTGGGATATATGATCTCTTTCGTGCGCTGCTCTCAGAGAAGATCGATTGTCTTTTTGTGAAGAAATATATATATTTTTTTCAGAGTTTGAGTTATCAAAACCTCACCAAAATATCCAAATTGGTCATAACTTGGGCAAATCATACCCAAATTTGGAGTTCTTGGGCTTGTTAGAAAGCTCTCTCAGAGATCTTTCCAGGGAGTGGCTATAAGCCATATTTTGGGTTCAGGTATTTCCTGCAACAGAGGTTAGAAGTGGATTGTTCTTCATCGAATACCGTCAACGAAGCACTTTTTGAAGATTTGTGCGATCTACGAGCAAAAGGGAGTCGATACTCTACCCGTAGCTCTTCAATTGGATGCTCCAAGAATATCAAAGAAAATCTGAGATAAGTATTTTTGCAATATTTGGTTGGTTATTCTGTGACTGTGCATATTAGAAATATTCATGCATTACATGTAGGACGACGTAATTAGAACGTAAATAGAGATGTATGTTCGATGCTTGAGCTTTTCTTACAGGTGGTAAGTATCGGTAGGTATCGACCAGAAAAATATTGTGATTGAGGGCCTGTAGTGCCCAACAGCATATTTGGAAAAGTTTTCTATTGCAGGTGTTCGAAGATAAAAAGAATAGATCGTGCCTGCCGGCACATGATTTATGCTTGACGTTTCTATTTTCTTCGAAATTATTTCGGATTTCAAAGTGATGCCGTTAGGTCGGCAAAATTTTTAAAATATTAACATGCATGTGCATTAAAATTTAGAAAGCATATTAAAGTTTCTTTCTATTGTCTTTTTCTATTTAGCAAAAGCTTTGACTGGTTCTTTTTTCCGCTTGCCAGTAGTATTTACGTCTGTTTAGTCTATTAAAAAAAAAAAAAAAAAAAAAAAAATCCAAAAGAAAAAGTTTCTTGCCTAGCATGGAACCCGAACCTTCTTCACCTCTTAGGACAGAATTCATTATGCCTGAACCTCCAGTTGATCCCATTCAAGCTATGAACAGTAGAATTTTATCTTTAGAAAGTTCTCTTCATGACATCTTGGAACACGTGCATGGTTCTAAGAAAGAAGAAGAGCCTCTTAATGTTGATCTGCCAGAGATGGAGGTAGATGCTCCAGATGAGCATCAAACTTCAAAAGTCCTTAAAGATAGCGTCTTAGTTAGAGAAGCCAGATGGAAGCTTAAGGATCTTAAGCCGCCAAGATATCATGGCTCAACTAGCGCTAGGACTGTTGACGCAGTTGAGCAGTGGCTCAGCAAGTGGGAACAGTGTTTTCGTCTGTGTCATATCATCGATGATAGGCACAAGATTCAGCAGGCCACTTATAATCTTATGGATGTTGCACATAGATGGTGGCGAAAGATAGAACAGGATAAGGAGCCCACGACATTGGATCAATTCAAAATCCTGTTTTATAATAATTTTGCACCACCTGATGAGAGGTCTAGAGCATTAGACACTTGGTTCTTCATCAGTCAGAAGAATCAGTCAATTCAAGAATACGCAGATCGGTATAGAGAGGTACTTCTTAAAGTACCTGATACCATTCAAGAGTTTCTTCAAGTCCACAAGTTTGTCTTGGGACTCAGAGAAACTATCCGACCTTTAGTAAGGAAAGAGCGGTGTGAGTCTTTGGCACAGGCCATAGAGATGGCTTTGGTTTATGAGGATGGTCACAGGAGCACAGGTTCCCAGGGCCAGAGATCTCCATGGACTAGGGTTAGCCGACCTTTCCATACTTCGACTCCTGGTTTGGGCAGTGCGCAGCCTTCTAGGGAGGCTAAGAAGGTGCACATGATCCAAACAGTCTCAGGAGGAAAGAGAAAAGTGTCTGCTCTGGCTGAGAGGGCATATAATCGATCTATTCTTACCCCTCAGTAGAAAGAGAAGGCAATGAAAGAGGGTTTGTGCTATGGATGCTTAGGACAACACTTATATAAGGATTGTCCTAAAAAGAAAAAGATAGCAGCCACCATAGTCATAAATCAGACTCAGGCAGGGGGTGGGAGTGACAATGAGTTTGGGGATCCCCCATCTCCATTATCATCTCCCATAGTAGCTATGACAGTCACTAAAAAGGTTTCGACTGTGCCAGATGCTGTGCTTTCGCCAGTGGCACAGAAAGGATACCGATTCCCAGATACTGAGCTTATTGTTATGAGAGGAGTCGTGGCAGGACAGCCTGTCAAGGTACTCTTCGACACAGGTTCGACTCATAATGTTATTAGTTCCCGACTAGTCAAGAGATTATGCTTAGATACGGTACAGTCAGATTATACTTATACCGTAGAGCTAGCTGACGGGAAGGGAACTGAGACTTGGGATAGACGAGTAGTTGATCTTCCTATTCAGATCCAGTCCTATGAGGACAGATTGGATTTTGAGATAGCAAGATTAGCACGATTCGGCATAGTTCTTAGTAAGAAGTGGCATGCGAGGAAGAAACCAGTCATTGATTTTGCTTCGCATGTGTATCAGTTTGAGCATGAGGGAAGGAGATTACTGATCCGTGGAGAACAAGATCTCCAAGAGACTCGATTGGTGACTGCTACCAAGTTGCTCAAAAATTGATTGTAAGTATATCTATTTTCTTTATTTCATGTATTTGTCGTATGTTGAGATGGATTCATGCAGTCATGGAGACTCTAGTTGGAATGCTCCAGCACTTTCAGCTAAAGTGAGAGCAGAATTCCAAGAGTTGTTTTTAAAGGAATTACCATCAGCTTTGCCTCCTTGCAGGAATATAGAGCATAGAATCGAATTGGTACCAGGAGCGAGTCCGACCGCTCGGCCACCATTTCGAATGAGTTTGCAGGAGGAAAATGAAGTCCGCAAGGTCGTGGACGAGGATCTTCAAAAAGGGCTGATTAGACCCAGCTATTCACCCTTTGCCGCACCAGTTCTTCTTGTGAAGAAGAAGGATGGATCTTATAGGATGTGTGTCGACTATCGAGCACTCAATAAGATCACTATTAGACACAGATATCCTATGCCCCGGATTGATGATCTTTTAGATGCTCTAGGTGGAGCCATTGTATTTAGTAAGATAGATTTAAAGAGTGGCTATCATCAGATTAGAGTAAAAGATCATGATGTATATAAGACAGCTTTCAGGACCCGTTTTGGTCATTATGAGTATTTGGTCATGCCTTTTGGTTTGACAAATGCTCCAGCTACATTTATGATGTTAATGAATGATATTTTAAGACTTTTCATAGGAAAGTGTGTTGTTGATTTTGTGGATGACTTGCTAGTGTATAGTAGGACTGTGCATGAGCATGAAAATCATTTAAGGTTTGTGTTGAATATTTTAAAAGAAAATAAGCTGTATGTAAATCCAGAGAAGACACAGTTGTTTCTTCCGAGGATAGACTATCTAGGGCATGTGATTTCAGTCGATGGGGTTCAGATGGATCCTAAGAAGGTATCAGTTATTTTAGCATGGCCTACTCCTCAAGATGAGGGGCAGTTACGGTCATTCTTAGGACTTTCCGGTTTCTATCGGAAATTCATCTCTTCATACTCGTCGATAGCAGCACCTATGACGAACTTGCTTCAAGGCAAAATTCCATTTGCATGGAAGCAAGAGCAGCAAGAGAGTTTTGATACTCTGAAACAAGCTGTTTCAGAGGCTCCTATACTCAAAGTGGTAGATCCTTAGAAACCATTTGAGTTAGAGACAGATGCTAGTGGCACAGCCATAGGCGAAGTCTTGAGTCAAGATGGCAGGCCAATAGCTTTTGAAAGTAACAAGTTAAGTAGTGCACAACGCAATTGGCCTGTGCATGAACAAGAGTTGTATGCGGTGGTGCATGCACTTAAAGTTTGGAGACACTATCTTTATGGTGCAGACTTTAAGGTATTCACAGATCATCATACACTCAAGTATTTTTGTAGTCAGCCAGATCTTCGAAGCCGACAGGCTCGTTGGGCTGAGCTCATGAAAGAATTTCACATGGAAATCTTGTATAGAAGAGGCAAAGAAAATATAGTAGCTGATGCATTATCTCGTATGATGTATCAAATGAGCTTTACAGTTTTAGAAAGCTCATTGCTTCAAGAAATTAAGGAAGCACAGGTGGAAGATCCACATTTGTTACAGATAGTTAGAGCCATTAGTAATGACTCTATTTTAGGAGACGGGACAGTTCGAGCTGTTTCTTCTTCTACGAAAGCAAACAAGTCCATTCCGTATTCCAATTTCTCACGGGAGAATGGAATAGTGAAGTGAAAAGGAAAGGTTTGTGTGCCAGATTCCCGGGATTTGAAAAAGAAAGTCATGCATGATAACCATGATGTTCCCTGCGCAGGACATCCTGGTGTTGACAAGACAATACAGCTTGTTAGAAGAACATTTTGGTGGCCTGGATTAGCCAGAGATATCCATACTTATGTTCAACAATGCTTTATGTGTCAAGTCAACAAAGCAGAAAGGGTAAAGACACCAGGTCTTTTACATCCTTTACAAGTTCCAGATCATAATTGGGATAGTATATCCATGGACTTCATAGTGGGGTTACCGCGGACCCAAAGGAAGCGAGATACAATCCTAGTTGTGGTAGATAGACTGAGCAAGATGACTCATTTCATACCTATGCAGGAGACGATAGAAGCTCCATAGGTAGCGGAGTTGTTTATCCAGAATGTCTTCAGATTGCATGGGTTACCTACATCCATAGTCTCAGATAGGGATGTCAAATTTACAGGACACTTCTGGAAGTTTGTATTTGACAAACTGAAAGTGTCACTAAAAATGAGTAGTGGTGATCATCCACAGACATATGGTCAGACCGAGAGGATCAACCAAATTCTAGAGGATATGTTGAGGGCATATGTGTCTGAGAGACAGACAGATTGGGATAGTTATTTGCCATTAGTAGAGTTTGCTTATAACAATAGACCTCACAAGGTGACTGGGATGTCTCCTTTTGAGATGAACTATGGCATGAATCCCACTGCTCCCAGTACCATAGGAATGCCTAAGAAATGTCCTAGTGCTTCTGAGTTCTTAGCGAATCTTCAAGCAAACCTTGAAATAGCTAAAGCCAAGATGCAGCAAGCAGCTCATAGAGCCAAAGAGTATGTTGATAGGAAAAGATCTCCTAGATCCTTTGAGGAAGGAGACCGAGTCTTCCTTCAGGTACCAGCTAGATCTACTTCATTGTCCACAGAGAAGTGTAGTAAGCTATCACCAAGGTATTGTGGACCTTGGAAGATAGTCAAGAAGTTGAGTGATGTTGCATACCGATTAGAGCTTCCTCCAGATTGCAGAGTCCATCCAGTGTTTCATGTCAGTAAACTAAGAAAGTATATATCTAGGGAGGATAATCTAATAGAGGGTATTGTTTCTTTGTAGGAAACCGATAGAGAAGATCATTCTCCAGACAGAATACTAGATAGGAGACAGAAACGGTTTAGGAATCGTGTCATCCAAGAGTATCTGGTAGCCTGGAGAGGATTAGCACTTACTGACTCTACTTGGGAATCAGCAGCTCTGGTTCGCAAGTATTTTCCCTCATTGATCATTGAGGACAATGATCTTTAGAAGGGGAAGAGAGTGTCAGACATTGGTCTACAGAGACCATTCCATGTGTGTGTGGGACGAGGGCTAGTTAGCCAAGGTCCTAAGCTCGGGGGTATATCCTAAGGTATTTGATGGTTAGTGGGGATGAGTGTTGCATGCTGGCCACATGGCGACGCTAGAACATTCCAGATCACTGCTATTTTAGATACAAGAGGATATAAATGGATGGGAGGAGAGTGGCACACACATCATTGACAAGTTTCTTTTGAGGAAAGCCTCATAATACATAATAGTAAACTACATACATACTATTGTCAACATACGTAAATAGGTATTATATTTTTCATAACTACATGAATGAATAGATGCATACATACATACAAACACATACATATATGTATGTATATATGTATATGTATATATATATATATATATATATATATATATATATATATATATATATATATATATATATATTATATATATATATATATATATATATATATATATATATATATATATATATATATATATATATATATATATATATATATATATATATATATATATATAGATAGATAGATAGATAGATAGATATATATATAGAGAGAGAGAGACATACACACACATATACCTTATCAAACCTCCTTGCCACGTACTCTACATGAACCATTCACGTATACACACACACACATATATATATATATATATATATATATATATATATATATATATATATATATATATATATATATATATATATATATATATATTATATATATATATATATATATATATATATATATATATATATATATATATATATATATATATATATATATATATATATATATATATATATATATATATATATATATACATATACTGTACCAAACCTCCTTGCCACGTACTCTACATGAACCATTCACGTACTGTATGTATCGTACCAAACGTACCGTACCACTTTGATACACACACACATATATATATATATATATACATACATACATACATACATACATATATATATATACATACATACATACATACATACATACATATATATATGGGAGATGGCGTTCGTTCGTTCTGCTGCTCTGTTGCGAGTCGAGCCAGCTTGTAAATAAAGTGTTAGGGTTTCAAACAGCTGCGCCTAGGGTTTCGAACAGCTGCGCCTAGGTTTTTTTCATAGGTACAGTTCAGTTCTGCTTTTCGAACAGCTGCGCCTAGGTTTTTTTTCATAGTTACAGTTCAGATCTGCTTTTCTTTAGGGTGTCGACAGGTCATTGGAGCAGTTCATACTTGCTGCGAACAGATTTCATCGCTTAAAAGTATATATCTGCTGCAAGTTAGGGTATTCTTCTTTTCGTCAGCAGGACCGCAGATTTTGTCTCATCATAAGCATCACAGTGTATAGGTTTATAAGGCAAGGGAGCTCTGAGAAGGTTTCGAACAGGCTGGACAGTGCTGCTACACTTTAGGGTTCGATCTGCTGCACAGTGATCCTTTCTTTCAGAGAGCAGGTATCACCTGGGGTATAGTTAGGATGGCATCATCCTCCTCTGTCCAAGGCCCTGCTACTATGCTGAATGACTCACAAGATCGGGATCAAGTGGCCCAAACCCCTTTACATAATGAGTTGGACGCAAGTTAAAACATATGATGGAGGACGCCTTAACATTGGATGACAATGTTGAGTGCGATTTACGAGTTGATATTGATCCTTTTTTGATTTGGGACTCAGCCATTATGTTTCATGAGAAGGGTCTGCTATTATTTTTCATGGCTCGTATCCCACTGGCAGTGGATGTGGCCTATGCTATCAATTCCAATGTAGGCAAAGATGTGGTGGATAAAGTTTTCTACTTGGGGCATGGCCTGTTTGAGGTGATTTTCAATGACAACGATGTCAAGTCCCAATTCTGGCACAACAAACAATTTTCCTATGCGGTTTGATGGCGCATGTCTTTCCTTGGAAGCCGGTGAAGGCAATGAAGGAAGAACTTCTGTACAAATGTCCTGTATGGGTGGAATTGGTGGATCTTCCATCTTTCTTGTGGAATAGTATTGGGCATGTGGCCAAAGTGTTGGGTAAATTGCTATATACTCCGTCCATTTCAGCACCTAACAAGAACAGGGTTTGTGTCCTCTGGAATACTTTGAGACCTTTTCCTAAAACTCTTGGTATCAATGTTCCTAATGTTGGTAGAATTGTAATTTATCTAAAATGGGGAAATATGGCTGGCTCTTGCTTTCATTGTGGCAATCTAGGGCATTATTCTAAAAATTGCCTACTCTTAAGTCAGAAGGAGTTAATTTCATCCCCACTTGTCCTGGAAGCAAAATCGTTGTTCCTGAGGAACAAGTATTTGGAAAGCAAAGGAACTTTCCTGCGTCTCGTAATGTACATACGTCTAGTCCTGTGGGACCTCCACATGTTGCAAATAAAGGAAAGGAAGTGGTGATGGAGAAGAAGATGCATCCTGTGGCTCCTATCACCCCAATGAAGCTCAATGTTTACAAGCGAAGAGAAGGCGAGGGTGCTAGTAAAGACGATTTTAGGAAGAGAGGAGAAGATGCAGGTAAGAGACTTGTAGATGATGATGGGTTTATTCCAGTTTCTTATAAAAAAGCTTTGCTTCGGGGTAAACAAAGCAAGTTTCAATCTGGATACTCAGCTTCTCCTGCAGATGAAGCTAATCTGGCGCCGCATTCCGATGATCATATGGCAGAGTATTATGAGAATATGGATATTGTCTTACAGGATTTAGCTTCGGCATTGGCTCAAATGGACTCCCCTCGTGCTGATCCCCTTGTCTCATGATATTAGCAACGTGGAATATTTAGGGGCTAGGGAAGTACGAGAAGTGGACAAGGTTGTGGAGATGGATTATTAGACATCAGCTCGATTTGGTGGCAGTTCCATAAAAAGCATGATCACGTTGGGATGCGTATTGATACAAGAGATTTTCGCTTGCGCTATAATGGGATTAAGAATAAATATTCTGGGTGTCTTTTCATTGTTAGAAAAGATATTCCCTTTCAGGTATTGTTTGACGATTCGCAAGGTAGATTCCTTATTCTTCATCTCACGTTGAAGGATGTTTCATATATCTGTATCAATGTGTATGTTCTTAACTCTCCAATGGAAAGAGTCAGAACTTGGAAGAATTTGCTTCACGCTATTCATTCTTGTGCGGGGCTTCAAGTATGGACAAACGCTCGTATTCTTTTGTGTGGTGACTTTAATATGGTAGATGCGGACATGGACTGCACGACTTCTGCTTCTCTTATTTCTTCACAGGAGAACTCTATTTGGAATGAAGTCTTGGATTTTCTGATCTGTAAAGATCTATGGGGTTATATTGGTGGCCACACAATCCGTTATACGTTTCATTCTAGATCGCATAGGAAAGCTATGAGCAGGCTAGATAGATGTTATTACTCTTATACTTCTTTGTTGAATGCCGTGTCCACAATGTGGGTTGATGCTACGGTTTTGCTTTCTGATCACAACCCACTTTTGGTGTCCCTTTGTGGAGTGGAATGGAACTCTTGCGTACCAGATAAGTTTCCTAGAATTCCTTTGAGGGTGAATCTTGCTTGGTTACAAACTTCTATGTTTAAAGCTAGTGTTGAGAAATTGATTTTCAGAGCTCTCTCATTAAAGGCTTCACCGTGTATGAAATGGGAATTTTTGGTGGCGGGCATGCAAGATGTGATTAGAGATTGTGATAAATATTTTGCTAACACTTTAAGGGCGGCCAAAGGAGAAGCTGAATATCTTATTCTCTTAATGACTAAGAAGGTGGATTCTGGACAATTGCTCTCAGAGAGGGTCCAGGGATCATGCTCAATTGTGTGATGCATACAGATGTTTGCACTTAATAGAGAACAATGCTATTCGGTCTTCTAAAGTTTGAGCCAGGTGTATGGAAGTTAATGACCTTCATGCTAATTCAAAATGTTTTTTTGATTTTCTACGTGCTAAACGTGAAAATGCTGCTATCTCTTCACTTGAGTTCAATGGCCAAATTCTGCAAGATGGGAATTCTATAGCGCATGCATGCAAAGAACACTTTGAAAAGTTGTTTGTTGCCTCATTTTCAACTTCCGATGCATGGTTCACGGCAATTCAAGATTCTCTTGCCTATACGTCACAAATCATTGATTCGCGAATGGCTGATAATTGTGAAAAGTTCATAACTGAAGAAGAAGTTCTCATGGCGCTTCAATCTCTTAAGAATGGAAAAGCGCCAGGATTAGATGGTCTCACCAAGGAATATGTCATGGCATTTTGGCCCTCTCTTAAGACTTTAATTTTGGATGCATGTAATGAGATATGGAGTTGCCAAAAGATGCCTTTTTCATTTAAGCAGGGGAAATTTAAGCTTATTCCCAAGGTGGAGATACCCAGAAAGATTGGAGATTGGAGACCAATTACAATGATGAATATTATCTATAAAATCTTTGCTAAAATCTTTGCTATGAGGCTCAAACCGATTATTCATACTGTCGTTCATCGCTCGCAGATTGGGTTTGTCCATAAAAGATCGATATATGATAATATTCTTTTTACTCAAATGATGATGGAGCATGCTGTTTCCTCGAATCAAGAAGTGGTTGGTATGCAGATTGATTTTGAGAAAGCTTTTGACCGTATACGTTTGGATTTCATTGCGGCAGTCCTTAGGAAGCTCGGCTTCGGCCTCAAGTTTTGTCGATTGATTTATATCTTGGCACAAGGCAGTGTATCGCAGGTAGAGATTAATGGAAGGCTTTCTGCGCCTTTTGTCACTTAGCGCTCTGTGCGTCAGGGATGTCCTTTGAGTCCTCTTTTCTATGCATTAGCTTCCACCCCGATGTTTTATTTGTTGGAGGCTAAATTAAACTCTAATCTTATTCATGGCATTTCAATGTTTGGAAGTTCCCATGTTGAAGTCGGATTCGAAGATACTTCCATTTTTGCAAAAGCAGAGGTAGAGAATATTCAGAATATTCTTGCTTGTTTGGATCCTTTTTCGGAGGCTTCTTCTCTCTGTATTAACATGGGGAAATCAATTCTTATAAACATCTCTGCGCGGCACTTTGAATCCCTTCCTTGGTATGGTCCTAAAGTTGACACAGGTACTGTCTTTCGGCATCTTGGATACCCATTGGGTATAAATGTTCCCATTAAGGATAAATATGTTGGGTACTATGTAAAGTCAGAGCCAAAATGGAATTGTGGCGAGCTTCACAATGGCCTTTACATATCAGAATAAGAATAGTCCAAGCTTTAATGCAACCCTATCTCATGTATTACCTCCTATTGTTGGACTTGAAAAAATGTCACCTTCAGGGTTTTGATCGTTTGGTAAAAGATTTCTTGTGGAATAAAAAGCATAATCGTGCATTCGTACTCTCAGCCTGGAGGTATGTTTGTCAGCCCAAGACTAGAGGAGGTCTTGGAATTCTATATCTTCATGCTCACTTAATAGCGCGACGAACGACTTTTATTATGCGTATTACTTCCCCTTTTAAGCCTCTGTGGACTAAAATTTTTTGGCAACTTATGGAGAATGCGGTGGTATATTATAAAGAGAACTGGAACTTGGATGTATGGAACAAGTTATTTTCCCATGCCCCAGTTCGTGTTTCCTCGCACACCTTAAATATTTTGCTCGAAAGCTTCAAGCAATTTGGATCTACATTGAAATGGAATGGACGGCAGCGTTATGTTG
>CM035407.1:140304730-140309730 GCA_020310875.1 Ceratopteris richardii
AAATCACTCTTGGATGCAAACTTCTTTATTCAAGTCAAAGGTGCAAAGTTTGATTCAGCATGTGCTCTCACGCAAGGTCTCTGCATGCATGAAATGGGAGTTTTTAGTAGTAAAATTGCAAGACGTAATTAGAGAATGTGGTATAGCTTTCTCTAGGATTCTCAATGATGCTAAGCATGAAGCTCAACAGCGTATATCCCTTATGGCTGAAAGGGTTGATTCGGGACAGCTACTTTCTCAGGAGTATGCTCAATTTTGTAAGGCATATAAATGTTTGGAGCTAATTGAAAATCAGCCTATCTTCCAAAGTAAGAGGAGATGCACAGAAGTGAATGATTTGCATGCAAACTCTTTTTTTTTTTTTTTTTTTTTTCTTGGACTCAAACATCTTAAGGATACGATTTCGCATCTTGAAGTTGATGGCTCAATTATCAATGATGGGAATGCCATTGCTTCGATTTGCTCGGAGCATTTTCGGAATTTGTTTGCAGCTTCTTATAAATCTGATGATGCATGGTTTCAAGCACTTCATGCATCTTTGGAATACACTCCCCAACTTCTTGACTCTCAGATGGCTACTTCGTGTGAGAAGACTATATCTGAGGAGGAGGTTTACATCACTCTTCAATCTCTTAAAAATGGGAAGGCACTAGGCTTGGATGGTATCACGAAAGAATTTGTGATGGCTTTCTGGCCTCTTCTAAAAAATCTCGTCCTAGATTTGTGCAATGAGATATGGAAGGATCAAAAGATGCCATATTCATTTAAGATGGGAAGGATCAAACTTATTCCGAAATTAGAGGTTCCTAAGTGCATTGGGGATTGGAGGCCCATTACAATGATGAGTATTATCTATAAAATATTTGCTAAAGTATTTGCATTGAGGCTTAAAGGTATTATTCATAGGATAATTCATCCATCTGGGATTGGGTTCGTACATCAAAGATCAATTTATGATAACATCTTTCTCACCCAAATTTTGATGGAACATAAAACATCGTCTGATCAGGAAGCAATTGGCATGCAAATTGATTTTGAAAAAGCTTTTGATTTAATTCGTTGGGACTTCATTGCTGTAGTGCTCAAAAAACTGGGTTTTGGTGTTAGATTTTCAAGGCTCATCTATATTCTGGCACAAGACAGTGCTTCACAGGTGGAATTGAATGGAAGACTTTCTGCACTGTTTCCAATTGAGTGTTATGTACGTCAAGGCTGTCCTTTAAGTCCATTATTTTATGCTTTAGCATCGTCGCCAATGTTTTATCACCTGGAAGCAAAGGTGAATTCGCAATGTATTCATGGTATCTCTCTCTATGGATTTCAACAAATTGCAGTGGGCTTTGCAGACGATAGAGAAAATTGCAGTGGGCTTTGCAGACGATACATTCATCTTTGCAAAAGCTGACAGAGAAAATATTAGGAACATACTACATTCTCTGGCTCCTTTTTCTCAAGCATCTGCTTTGAAGATTAATATGAGAAAATCGGCCATTATTAATATTTCTGTGCAAAAATTTCAAGCTATAGAATGGGAGGGCCCTAAAATTGAGAGGGGCATTATCTTGAGGCATTTGGCATATCCCTTAGGTGTTGGTGTTCCTATAAAGGATAAAGTTGACTGGGATTTGCGCAGAGTTAAGTGTAAAATGGACAAGTGGTTCGCCTCACAGTGGCCATTGCATGTGAGGATAAGGATTGTACAAGCTTTTATGCAGCCATATGTTATGTACTACTTATTGCTGTTAGATCGGAAAAAGAATCAATTGCATATCTTTGATAGATTGATAAAGGCCTTCCTTTGGAACAAAAGGCACAGTCGAGCTTTGGTTCTTTCGTCATGGGAATATGTATGTGAGCCCAAAGATAAAGGTGGACTTGGACTTTTAAATTTGCATGCTCACTTAATGGCTAGAAGAACAGCTTTTATTATGTGCATTACCTCTTCTCATAGACCATTATGGGCTCCCCTTTTCTGGAAATTTGTGAAAAATACAGATGTCAAGTTCAAGGGAACTTGGAAGCTTGATGTTTGGAATAAGTTCTTCTCTCATGCTCCACTACAAACTACTTCGCATACGATCAATATTTTGCTTTGTCACTTCAAAAGTATACTTTCTACTTTGCAGTGGAATGGAAGGCAGCGCTATGGTGGGAACTCTCTTGCTTTAGTATCTCCTTATTGCTCATTCTTATCAAATCCGCCTATTGCACTATCTTTAGGAGCCACGCGAAGATATTTTAATAATAAAGGCATCGATTCAGTTGCAAAATACTATGACTCCAAATGGGAGATTATGCCCTTCTCGGTCTTACGGAAAACTTATGCTCTGGGAGCAGCATACAGGTCTCAATGGCTTCAAATAGTTTCTTTCCTGCAACAATATAAAATTCCTCTTTTGGTTGATGCGGTTGACCCATGGCGAGACTGGTTACTTGCAAAGCATATTAGATGGTGGGTTGGTAAATCAAACATGTATTATCATACACTAATTGCTTCTAATAGTATTGCGTGTCAATGTAATCGGAGATGGAATCTTAAAAAAACTGCCCGTTGGTGGTGTTCAAGATTTTGTTCCATATGGGAGTCCTCGTTCACTTACAAAATGAAAATTTTCATGTAGAGAATTTTTACTGGCCATTTCAAGCTAGGGGCATTGTTAAGGAAACATGGACTTCAAGGCGTGAGGTGTCCACATTGCGGTTCTTATGCTGAAAATATGCACCATGCATTCTGGTCATGCGCACATATCCAAAGATGATGGAATACTCTTTTTTTATTTCCCATTTGGAATGCAAGGCCCACCAAATTTGGTTGCACTTTCTTACTGTTTGACAACACAAATACTGCGGAAGACTGGATTAAAAGAAGATGTGTCTTTCCATTGCTTCGTACTATTTGGATGCTAAGAAACTTCAAGATGTTTAAGAATAAGATGCAGGCACCCACTTTTTCTTGGCAATATTGTAAAACTCAACTGTGGCTTGACATACTTGTTATGCCCTCTACAGATAGAACAATGGTCACTACATTGCTGAATGCATTTTGACATAAATGCTTCGCTTCTGGAGTCTTCATAGACGATCCAGATTAGCTGATATAGACAGGGAATAGGGAGAAAGTTCCCTCTGTTTCTGCTCTTGTACATAATTTTTTTCATATGCAATAAAGTGAGCATTTCCACCAAAAAAAATAAATAAATAAATCATATATATATATATATATATATATATATATATATATATATATATATATATATATATATATATATATATATATATATATATATATATATATATATATATATATATATATATATATATATATATATGTTGGAGCAAGTCTATGACAAGCCTAAGTATTGGCTTGAGTCCCACAAAGTCATAGAAGAAGCTTTAAAATGAAGACTATGTAAAGTTCACTTGTGAACTACCTCTTGTAACTTTTGAAGACTTTATCTAATGTAAAAGTGAAAGAATCTTAAGTGGTTGAGTTCACTTGATCAAGAATGGAAAGAGGAGCCACGAATTCGTGATTTGTGGTAGGTAGAGAATCAAATCAATCATTGATTGATTGGAGAGTGATTGAGGGAAGTTAGCCTCCCAAACTCAACTATAAATAGATGGCAGTTTTAGTCATGGTTAGAGAGACCTATGTGAAGACCTCCAAGAGCTGAGCTTTATGCCATATCAAGGTGTGATTACAAGGCACACATATGTATCAGTAAGTCATTGTATTGTATAAGCAATATACTTTCATTTTCATGATTATTTGAGTTCATATGTCCATGTTCTTCTGAAGTGTACTACTCACTGCCATTACTCTCAGTTTTCTCAGTCAGATTGCAGAGATGTTTTCTCTGAGCATGGTGCATCATTTTCAGTGATTTAACTTGGTAAAGTTAGCTCTATAAGTCTACTATATGCTCACAAATTTTCATGTCATTTGGATGTTGCAATCTTCAGTTATGTTCAGTTGAATGCAACAGTGTCTGTGCATTTTCACTTCTCTGTCAGGTACCCGACTTTTTCACTCACCTTGTCAGAGCTATTTCTCAGTGCTTACTTATCCAAATTCAGTGATTTAAAGCTTGTTGGATTCAACTTACTGTCTAGTATAACCATACAAATTTTCATAATCATTGGATTCCTAAATTTTTAGTTATGTTCATTTTTCTGTTCACTGGTCTCAAACTGTAGCAGCCCGTGAAAATCGGGATGATGTCATCACTTGTTAAAACTCATTCTCAGTGTGTGATTTATTATTTTTTATTAGATTACTCTTGAAAGTTAGCTCTTTAAGCTACCTAGACTTCCCCAAGAGGAATTAAGCTAATTGCTGCTGTGCTCAGAGAATTATGTAAAACACTAGACAGGTGTATGAACCAAGAATAGCAAGTTCTCACCTCTGAGCTAACTCCAACTTATCTGTTTTGATCTATCTTTTTGAGAGTGATCTTCCAAGGTACATAGGGTGTCTAATACATCCATTGGCAAGCTAAAAGGGCCCACCATATACTCCTGGAGTTCATTTGGCTGGTGTAGATCAAGGATTTTGCAACACCTCTTCATCTTCAAGCACATACCTATCCATCTCTTCACATGGTTGTTACTGACGTTTTTCTGACTTCTGACTTCTGACGTTTTAGCTGACGTCTGACGGGTACGGTAAAACGTTTCTGACGTTACCCGACGTGATCTTTTTTGTTGTGAGAAGTTAAGATATATATATATATATATATATATATATATATATATATATATATATATATATATATATATATATATATATATATATATATATATATATATATATATATATATATATATATATATATATATATATATATATATTGCACACACTACATGATTCAACAAAGTGAAAATTTCTTTACATATATTCATAGCCAGATGAGAGTAATAAACATCATATTGACATATCCTTAGTTAAATTGAGATGGATGTCAAAGAGGGGAAGGTGTTCTCCACAAACAACAAACACA
>CM035407.1:140314730-140319730 GCA_020310875.1 Ceratopteris richardii
TGCCATTCAATCGGCTAAAATTAAAGTTAGATGTGCTGAAGTGACGGATCTTCATGCCAAATCTCGATGTTTTTTTGATTTTTTACACGCTAAGCATCTCAAGCTTCAGATATCCTTGCTGAAAACAGGTAGATTAATCCTTCAGGATGGAAATTCCATAGCTGCGTACTGTGCGGATCATGTTGGGTGTGTGTAGAAGTGCGAGAGACACACGAGAAGCACACACAAGGAGCACAAAGGCAGCAAGACACACGGAGAAGACGATGGTTGGAATAGCTCTCTCTATTGACGATGAATTGAACTGAAGTAAGAGCTGAATAATATCTGTAAGTACAAAGTACCACCACATATGAAAGTATCAAGTATGTGGTAACATGGGAAAAAACCTCTAGCTAGCACTAAAGTAAAAAGTGCCCATGTATAGGGAAAAGGTTCACAACAAAGCTACTTGAGGAACACTTAAGTGTAACAAACCTCCCTGGAGAGGATGATGTGAACACATACAGAGAGTGACAGATCGGCCCCCACAAGGTAATAAGCCTAAAGCTTTGCGAAAAGCTTCAAACTTTTCGCGTGGAAGAGCTTTTGTGAATATGTCTTCCACATTATCTTGTGTAGGCACATATACCAAATCAATATCTCCCGCATGAAGGTGCTCTCTCACATAGTGATAATGCACCTCAATATGTTTGTTCCGTGCATGAAACACTGGGTTTTGTGCAACAGCCAAAGCACTCTAGCTATCAGTGACAATATGCTTAGCAGCATCAATCTCCATGCAAAGATCCATCAATAGGCGTCTCAGCCATATACACTCAGCCATATACACTCCATTGTAGCTGTGAAAACTACCCTGTAATCAGCTTCACAACTTGATGTCGCCACTGTAAGTTGCTTCTTACTCAACCAAGATATGCATGAGTCTCCAAGGAAAAAACAATTACCACTAGTGGACACGCAAGTATCATAACAACCAGCCCAATCACTATCTGTAAAAGCATGCAAGCATGGTTGAACATCTCTGCCATAAAAGAGACCTAAGCTCAAAGTGCCTCGGAGATATCTAAACACACGTTTCACTGCTTTCCAATGCTTAGTGCCAGGGCTATGCATGAATCGACTCAACTAGGAAACTGCGTACAGTATATCCGGCCTTGTGTTGCATGCATATATAAGACATCACACAACTTGATGATAAAGAGAAGTATCAAATGCATCACTGGAATCCTCAACTGAAAACCTGAATTCTGTCTCAACTGGTGTGGAAACTGGTTTACAATCCTCAAAGTCAAAATGCTGAAGTAGTTTTTCAACATACTTTGCTTGATGCATAACGATTCCCCCCTCAACGGATACAAACTGGATGCCAAGATAGTAGCTCAAAAGACCAAGATAAGTGACATCAAAAGTATGTTGCAAATCAGCCATAAGAATGTCAAGTTTTGCATCACATGACCAGTCAAGAGTATGTCATCAACATAAAGAACAAGCACTATAAGATCAGCCCCATTTTTGCGTACATAGAGTATGCTTTCAATCGGACTACATGTGAAGGCAAGAGCAATCAAGTGCTTATGGATTTTGTCATACCATGCACGTGGAGCTTGCTTGAGACAATACAAGGCTTTATGCAAGCAACAAACCATATGTTCTTTCCTTTTCATAGCAAATCCAGGAGGTTGTTTCACATAAACCTCTTTTTGCAAATCACCATTCAAGAAGGCTTTTTTTATGTCCAATTGATACATTTTCCAACCTCGATGGGCACCCAATGCAACCACGTTACGAATGGTAGTCATGCGTGAAGTAGGTGTAAAGTTTCCTCATAGTCAATGCCATATTGTTGGGCATATCCTTTGGCAACCAATCTAGCTTTGTAGCGATCAATGCTACCATCAGATTTTCTCTTAATCTTGTAAACCCACTTTGTACCAATGGCATTGTTCAATGCATCTTCAAAAGAAAGTGGCTCTTCATTACATGCTGTAGCAATAAGAGAATAATCCACAAAATTACTTGATGCATGGTGAGAGCTTGATCTTGTTCTACCAAGTAAAGGTGCACTCAATTTGTTGTCCTGCAAAGTTTGTTTCAGCCACTTTGGCATAGATTGTGCACTCTTGATAGACATGCGTTCATTATGTAATACATCTTCAACATGTACATCATACGTGGGCTGAATTTCATGCTCATTTTCAGCCATATTTTGACGTAAACATTCAGTCGTATGAAGCTAGAAATTTTCAGCAGTTTTGACAATTTTTGGCTGAAATTTTTCAGCCATGTTTGGCTGGAAATTCTCTTCATTTTCAGCCCTATTTGGCTGGAATTTTTTAGCCCTTTGAGCCTCAGTTGGCAGGTCTACATGGCCATAGTCAAGCGCACCATTTTGGAACAAAGGCATGAGTGTATCGAACACATCTTGTGAGCTAACTGATGGCTGTTTTTTGCATTCGAGTAGAGGGAAAACTGAATTTTCAGCAAATACCATATCTCGACTCACAATAATTGTGTTCGTCAATTGATGGTACAAACGATATCCCTTACTTTCAACACTATAACCAACAAATATACATTTCTTTGCCTTGTCATCAAGTTTGTGACGTTGTTGTGATTGCACAAGAGCATATGCAAAACAACCAAACACACGCATATGACTAACCATGTGACGTTGTTGTGATTGCACAAGAGCATATGCCAAACAACCACAACGTCACAAACTTGTCATCAAGTTTGTGACGTTGTTGTGATTGCACAAGAGCATATGCCAAACAACCAAACACACGCATATGACTAACACGCATATGACTAACCATAGGCTTATGACCATTTCAAGCCTCATAAGGAGTGATGACTCTCAATGCTTTTGTAGGGCAGCGATTCAACACATAATTTGCACACATGACTGCTTCCATCCAAAACTTATCAGAAAGATGCTTTCTTTTAACCATACATCATGCCATTTCAAGTAAAGTTCTATTTTTACGCTCGGAAACACCATTTTGCTGAGGTGTATATGGCACCGTACATTGGTGTGAAATACTCCTTTCACAATCCGTGTGTAGACTCAAAAGCTTTTGTGAAGAAAAATTTTCAGCTATAGCTAAAAATGCTTTGAAGCAAGAAAATACGTCATTCTTTGCTTTCATAGGATACACCCATGTATGGCGAGTAGCATCATTAATGAAGGTAACAAAATATACATGCTTCCCAAAAGATGGAGTCTTGACGGGACCACATACATTACTATGAACAAGTTGCAATTTTCTTGTAGTGTGTATTACTATCTTTTGGAAAAGAAGCACGATGCATTTTTCCAAGAATGCAACCTTCACATGCATGCTTTTCAATGGACTCAAGTGTAGGCAAACCAATAACCATGTCCTTTTGCAAGTACAGCAAACTAGTGAAGTTCAAGTGACCAAAACCAGCATGCCAAAGCTCCATTTCAGCCATGGAAGAAGTGTGAGCAACCAAGGCATTGGAGGCAGGAAGCCCTCTTGTATGTACCCATGCGATACAAACCATTACATAATGTACTTGACATCACGATAACATCGTCATTCCTGAAATCATGAACCATACACTCATCACCAAGAAAGTGTACATGAAGTCCGGCTTTGGCAATCAACGAAACTGAAATTAAGTTCTTCTTGATACCGGGCACATACAATGCATTTTTCAAGAGAATCACACCTCCATTTGCAGCCGTAAGCTCAATTTCTCCTACTCCAATGATAGAATAAGAGGCATTGTTTGCACACACCACATGTCCTCCTTTGGGTGCATCTTTCAAAGGGCAAAAAATCTTTTGCATGATGTTATGTGCTTTGAAGAACCACTATCAAAGAACCAATCCGAATCAGCCTCACTCACAACCATACATTTAGAATGCAAAGAAGAATCATAATGACATGTAACAACACATGCCCAAAAATCTTGAGCCATGTTAGCTTCATCATTCTTTACATTTGCTGAATTTTCAGCAATAGACATGCCGGATACCTTCTTCTTTTCATTGCGTTTAGCAAGTTTTCTACACTCATCAATAGTATGACCAGCCTTCCGGCAATATTTGCATCTCTTTTTTTTTTGCAAATGAGCATAATTAGAGGATTGAGTGGAAGAGGAAGCTTGAGGCTTTGGTTTTGATGAACCCAAAGCTGAACCATACTTGCTTTTCCCCTTTTGTGAGATAGCAAGTGCTTGTGTTCTCTCAATCAAACCACTCCTATTGACTCTAGATTTCTCTTCTTGCAAAAGAAGAGACACAACCTCATCAAATGCATACATATTAGGATTTCCTTTTGCAACCAAACGGAGAGTAGTAGCAAAGCTTTGAAAAGATTCCGGTAATCCTTTCAACAATGTAGAAATGAGTGATGTATCCGGAATGATCTCATCTATGTTTGCCAATTGCTCTTTCAAGTCCTTGATGCGTGTCACATACACATCCACCGACTCATTTTAAGCCATAAATATATCCTCAAGTTGCTTCCTCAAGTATGCAACACGTGCTTCATTACACATGGCATTTAAAGAAGCAATAGTGTTCCATGCCTGTCTCGATGTAGAATATGACCGAATGTGTGGAACTATATGACGCTTCACTAAAAGCGCAATCAAAGCATGAGCTTGAGAATCCTTTCCATCCCATCTAAGCTTCTCTTGTGTAGGTGGAGAAGGAGAAACCATTGTACTCGAAGAAGAAGCTCCATGTGTGACAGTAGACTGTGAAGTAGAAGAACCTGCGGGTCTTCGATCACATGTGCCACTATGTTTCAAAGTTGTTTAGCAACAAGAACATGCTTCATCATGTAAGACCACATCGGATAGTTGGTCCCATCAAGCTTATCTTCAGCTTGAAGCATGCCAAACAAGTCATTGCTGCCCGCCATTTCACTAAGGAAAAAGAATGTGACAAAATCTTCACTTCGACGAAAGCTGAAATGAGTGCTGAAATTTCAGCTCGCAAACTGTCACTCTGATGACGATTCTGA
>CM035407.1:140324730-140329730 GCA_020310875.1 Ceratopteris richardii
TCAAGATCATTATCATTTAATACTTGAAGGCTTATTGTATTTTCATTTAACTTTAATTATTTCCAGATAGTCAGTAGATTTAGCACTATGTATTAGTTTATTTATTAGGTATAATTCCACACCTTGGTGCATATAAGGAAATATTTCTCTCTTTCCACGAACAACAGATAATTTTTTGGCTGTCTAAGTTGGAATTCATAAGAATGCCCTAGTCAACTGTACATCTATAACTCTCCTAGGATGAAATTTCCTTACAATTTTATGTGCCATTTGCCACTAAATTTAATTATTCTTGAT
The DNA here is from genome assembly GCA_020310875.1 of Ceratopteris richardii. Lineage (NCBI taxonomy): Eukaryota > Viridiplantae > Streptophyta > Polypodiopsida > Polypodiales > Pteridaceae > Ceratopteris > Ceratopteris richardii. Next base: position 140,325,028 of record CM035407.1, read on the forward strand.
TGCTTAGCAGCTTGCGGTTCCACTTATCAATGTAACATTAAAAGAAAAATGCCTTTTCTCTCCTCCTCTTTTTGAGAGGGTTAACATGGTTTTTTACTTTATTTTTGCAGGCTATCATTGAATATGTCAAAAGCAGACCAAGTTTTGGTGGTTGAACGCATCATTGATGCTCTTGGGCTAGAATCAATACGCAGTTCAATGGTTGGTACAGTTGAGAAGAGAGGAATTTCAGGTGGGCAAAGGAAGAGAGTCAATGTTGGTCTAGAAATGGTGATGGAGCCTTCATTGTTGATTCTAGATGAACCGACATCTGGGTTGGATAGTACATCTTCACAACTTGTGTTAAAGGCTTTAAGAAGAGAGGCTTTGGTGGGAGTTAATGTGGGTGTGGTGCTACATCAGCCCAGGTATGTTTCAGAGGTTTCTTACACACCATATACATATGTATATGCGGGCGCGCACACACACACACACACACAGACACACACACACACAGATGCACACATGCACACACGCACACATGCACACACGCACACATGCACACACTCACACACGTATATACGTATACGTATACATGTACATGTACATGTACATGTACATATACATATACATATATGTATGTGTACATGTACATGTACATGTACATGTACACGTACATGTACATATACATATACATGTATGTATACGTATACATATAGGTACACACATACACGTGTGTTTGTGCACTCACGAGAGCACTCATGCATCCACACATACACACATGCGTGCATGTGCGCGCATACACACACGCACACACAGACACACACACACACAGACATACACACACACACACACACACACACATGTGCGTGCACACACACACACACGTACACACACACAGACACACACACGTGTTTGCGGGCGCACACACATGCACACACGCGCGTGCCTGTCTTGTGCCCACATGCGCACGCACGAGAGCGCGCACACACACACAGGTGCACGTGCGTGCACACACACGTGCATGAGTGTGCGCGCACACATACATGCACACGTGCTTGCACACACACACACGTGCACGTGCACACATGCATTTTGTACATTTACACAGACACATGCTCACGCGCACACACACGCATGCACGCACACGCACACGTACGTGCGCACGTGCACACACACTCATTTTAGACATCTTCTTATGCACACGTGCGCGCGTGCACACACATGCACATGCACACATGTATTTTGTACATATACACAGACACGCATGCGCACACATATGCACGTGCACACACATGCACACACACGTGCATGCGCATGTGCACACACACGTGCGTGCGCATGTGCACACACACGTGCGTGCGCATGTGCACACACACACATGCATTTTACACATATTCTTATGCATATTCGTGTGTGTCTGTGTGGGTCGTCATTTTTATATTGAAAGAGTAGCATATGTTTTTAATCCTTCTAGAACCATTTGCGGTAGCATTTGCTTCAAAGCAGACATAGGATTTGTTTTGACTCAGAAATCTGTTTGTTTGGTTTTATTTGCAGCTATAGCCTGTTCAGACTCTTTGATGATGTGATGTTTTTGGCAAAGGGTGGTCGAACAGTTTATTTGGGCCCCGTTGATGAAGTAGAAAGTTACTTTTCTTCCATGGGAATCGTTATACCTGAGCGTATAAATCCACCGGATCATATTATGGATGTCCTTGAGGGAGTATGCAAGCCAGAAAGTAATCCTACATTTGATCCGAAAATCCTTCCAGTAAAATGGATTCAGTACAATGATTTTTCAATGCCTCCAGATCTGAGAGGCATAGCAGCAAGTATTAGCCAATCATCTGTAGAGATGGGGTCAAGAAGTGAAAATACTGAATCATCAACAAGTATGAAGGCACGGAAATCTTTTATTCAAGAATTTTGGCAGGAGTTTACTTCCTTACTGGAAGTTCGGTGGGATGATATCACTAACACATTTACTCGTCTGGAAGATTTATCTGGACGACGTACTCCAGGAGCTTGGAGGCAATTTAAAATGATCTTTATGAGGTATACAAAAGAAACTAATACTTTCCTGCGTGTTTTACAATGTCAGATACATGACAAACATGTTTTGGAATAAATGATAGGGTTGCTCTACAAAGATTTAGAGAAGCTCGATTGCAAACACAAGACTATCTCATCTTACTTTTGTGTGGGGCATGCCTAGGATTGATCACTCCGTCCAAGGATTCTAGTTTGAGTTCCAACAATTACACCTATGTGATCATTGCTTTGTGTAAGCTATACGTTTCTTAATTAAATTCTATTTGCACCTTCTTTATGCTTTTTTATTTTACACATGTTCTCTTTATGCAGCCCTTCTTTGCATGGTCTCAGCCTTACGAACATTTTCAATTGACAAGCTGCAATACTGGCGTGAGAGTGCATCAGGCATAAATAGAGTAGCATATTTCTTGGCAAAGGACACTGTGGACCATTTCAACACAGTGATAAAGCCAGTGGTTTTTATGTCGATGTTTTACTTCTTCAACAATCCGAGGTCATCGTTTGTGGAAAATTATGTTGTCACAATTGCACTGATTTATTGTGTAACTGGAATAGCATACATTTTTGCAATTACATTTGATTCGGGTCCTGCTCAACTGGTGAGTAATTTGGTTGCCTGACGCGTCACATTTTGAAGATATTAATTATGATAATGATGATAATGGTAATCATTTGTGCTAAATATCTGTGGTAGGGCAGGGAGTTCTCATGAGAGGATCCTGTACTAGTGGCGGGTATAAGCTGTGGTACATGGGTGGAGGTGGAGTCAGGGCCACCCTGATGGCTGCAGCGGGATCAGCCATCATCTTTTTATGGGGAGGATAGAGAGAGAGAGAAGGGGGGGGGGGGGGGGGGGGGGGGGGAGGGAGGGAGGGGGAGAGGGGGTGGGCGCGAGGGGGAGGGGGAGGGCGAGGGCGAGGGAGAAGGAGAGGGAGGGCCAGAGGGAGAGGGAGGGCGAGAGGCAGAGAGAGAGAGGGGGAGGGGGGGAGGTTGGGGGGGGGGGGGGGGAGAGGAGAGAGAGAGAGAGAGAGAGAGAGAGAGAGAGAGAAAAGAAAGAAAGAAAGAAAGAAAGTCATATTAACGTCTACTTGAGGCCAAACTTGGCCTATGAGACAAAACCATGTACAAGTGTAGTAACCCTGTGCAGAAAATGAAATGAAAAAAGTACTTACTACATAAAGCTATATCGGGCTGGAAAAGGCTGGGAAGAGGTGGCTCTGACTCTGCAGATAATGGCCACCTAATACATGGCAGGCCCATAATGTGAGTGAGTAAACTACCCTAGCTACTGGTGATGGGTGGAGGTGGGTGTAGTATGTGGTACATTGGTGCTGGTCTGAGTGCCTCCCCAAGGAAGACAACCCAGGTGGTGGTGGTACGCCTCTGCTCCATCATGTGGTCATAGGCTGTCCTAATGCGTGAGATATCCTCCCCATAAAGTCGTGGTCGATGATATCCAACCATGCATGGTCGACGTCGTGCTCTCTGTGTTGCTGCCTGGTGGAGCGTAAGCCCTCTAGATGGACCTCTTTGGTGTAACTGAGCTTGCTGAAAGAACTGAGTAATGGTCTGCTGAGAGAGAGAGAGAGAGAGGGAGGGAGTTGGACGGAGGGGGGGAGGGGGGGGAGGCTCAAGTGGCTGGATAATGCGAGGCTGCCCAGGTACCTCATATAATCTCTGAGCATAATCATGCAATGTGTGTAGGTCCCCAATAGGTGTGGTCGGGCGTGGCTCTCGTAGAGTGCGCCATGCTCTAACACTGTCCATACTCATACAAAGTCGGTATAGCTCAAGCTCCTGTGCCTCCTCAAAGGCTCGCCTCTTTCGCCGTGTGAGAGTCTTCATCCTTCCCTTGGACTCTCTCTCTGTGATCTCTCCCAATGCTCGTTGAGCTCGTAGTCAGCGGTAAAGATCTCTTCATTCCTTATCATACCAGCGATGTTGTGGCATAGTCCCGGGAGGAGATGTGTGACCAGAATGGATGGTGTGTGGGAAGGAGCTGATGGCTGATGTCTGAAGGACTGATGCTATCTGTGAGGTGAGTAGGGATAGTGGAGTGTCAAGATGAAGCAAGAGAAGACCGTTCTCGACTTGAGCTGCATATATGTGAGCTAGCTCGTGTGTGAAGTGGATGTTGGTGTGTGGGATGCATGTTGCAGGTGTGCCTGTGGGGGTGTCTCCCTTGAGGGAGAGGGCGAGGTATGTGTGATCGGCCCCAATGGGTATGGATGGGATGGTGAATGAGGTAAGTAGGTGGATGGCCTCTCTCGATCCCATGATGTAATCTACTCTACTTCCCCCGCCATCTATGACTGAGTGTGGTATGCATGTCAATCCTTCTGAGGTATGCCACTGAGCATCCCGTTATAGATAACGAGATTATGTCGAGAGAATAGTCGGAGTAAGTGTGTGCCATAGTGAGTGTGCGTAGAGTAAGCTGAAGCTCGAGTTGTAGACTCATACTCTATGGTATGCAGTATCTGTGGGTCTTCTGGGTCAATATATCTCACACTGATCATTCCTGTCTTGGCATTGAAGTCTCCCATAAGGAAGACTTCCCCTAATGCAGAGTACTCTGTAATCTCTTCTAACAAGCAAGTGTATGGTGAGTCCTCCTCTCGATCTATGATAGCGAACCGCGAGTTAGGAGCAAAGTAGCATAACGC
>CM035407.1:140334730-140369730 GCA_020310875.1 Ceratopteris richardii
TCCTTTGGATCTTACCAGGAGAGTGACGCAGAAAGAAAAGAGATAGAGAGTGGGCGGCTTGGCAGAGTACCGAACTTGGCAGGTGAGAGAGTACCGGACTTGGGAGGTTGCAGAGAGTCAGACTTGCCAGAGTACCAGAAAAGTGGAAGGAGTGGAGGAGTAAACGAGTGGTGGAGTAACCGCTCGTGATAGCAGCCTATATAGAACACTTTCGGATACATTGGGGATGGAGGATATACGACATAGGAGAGATAGAAGATATACGACATTCGAGAGACGTAAGGTACGAGATAGAGAAGAAGATATACAGGACATAGACAAGTGAAGGTACTGGAGGCTCTTGTCTTGTTGTCAAGGACAATCAGAGTAAGTCACTAGACTGAGTGCTTGAGGAGGCTAGTATACTTCCAGTACTGTGGGAGCCTTTAGCATTTGAGAGCCAATTTGTTGTAGTTGAGAGTTAGTCACAGAGAAGTGAGTGAAGTGATTATTTGTCCGCTTAAATGATCTTTCTTGTACACTTCCATGCTGCCATTAATGGAGATATGCTTGTGTGAGCTTGTATTCTATTTTTGCCGCGACTTATGTGACTTATTTACTTTGTGAACTGTTGATCTGTCTAATTTTCTACGGGACTACTGAGTGTGCAAAGCCGCACATAGTGCATACTGCACTCAGGAAAAGAACCCACTTCGAGCACAAGAGAACAAGAATTTCATCTCCACTGATGCATTAAAAAAATGAAGGAAGGAAGTTGTTTGATTCTATACAACTTGATGTTATACATCAATAAATATAAAGCAAACTTTGGTTTGTGTTTTTATCAATATTTGGTTTGCATGATGAGGTTGTCGTCTAGATCATAGAATAATTCAGGCATGCTCCTCTTAAAGGAAAGGAGGCTATCAGCAGAGGCCTTTCTTAGAAGCTTCTGAAAACATGCATCTTAGATTCAGCCCGTCACCTTGAGAGTAATTTTTGAGCTTGTATTCTAAAAGACATTAGCGTCCCTTGGGAAGCATGTTTTTTAAAAGAAGAAAATATGATGTCCCCCTCAAAGGCTACTTAGAAGTTGTATAATTGATCATGCTGAGCTCCTGGAGCCCGAGATGGATCATTGCAGCCCATGTACCTTATCAAGTATCCCCTAGACCTGATCCTTTAGGCTAAGCCTCAAATTTATCCATAGAAATATATCTCATATGGGTATAGTTCCTCCAGCAACTATGATCTTGCTGCATCATAATTATGAGCAAATAAAATTGTTATAGAAAGGGCAGAGAAGAAAAGAAACGGAAAATTGTATGTAAATGTAGCCTTCTAGCTTTTATTCTTCTGGTTGAAGATGTTTGTCAAGGATGTAGGGGTGAGGATGGGGCATGGGTGGATGGTATGCATGTGCATTTACAGAGACAAACATATGCATATGTGCACTCGCACAAGGACCATAAAATGACACGGCATTGATAAAATGGAAGTGCAGCAATTGGCCTTAATCTTGCCACTGGTTGTTTGCTTGTCATTTGTCTTCATTTCTATCTTGTGTGATGTATCATATATGGTTGAATGGGTTCGAAAATTTTCATTCCTGTATAGATGAGTTCAACCTTTCCATTTCTCGTATTTAATAATTTTCTTTTTTTTTCTTTTTAAATGTCGATTGGCTCAATGAGGTGACAACCCTTCACTGAAATTCAACCTAACCTTTTTTCAATCCATACACCAAATAAACGCTTTTGTTTTTTCTGGGGGGAGCTGGGTGCAGTGGTCCGTGTTTCTTCCTATTATATTTACTCTTATAGCAACAAAAAGGGACCTGCCAGGATTCTTGAGTTACCTTCAATACCTCATTTATGCTCGATGGGCTCTTGAGGCATATGTGATTGCAAATGCAAGAAAGTAAGTTGGATGAAACTTTTGGGTAAAAATTTCAATAAACCAAGCTGCTCAGTCTGGTCATGTATTGTCGTCAGGCATGTAAAAAGTTGACTAAAGGTCTCTTTCATGATATAATGTGCAGGTATAATGGAGTTTGGCTTATCACAAGATGTGAAATCTTATATGGTGCTGGTTATGATCTAAACCATTGGGCTCTTTGCCTTAGTGTCCTTTTTATTATGGGGTTTTTAGCACGTTGCATATCCTTGTTATGTCTCATGATCTGCAATCGAAAGCGACAGCAATAAACGTTCAGTTAGAAGATATTTGTTGTGTAGCTGCAAACAAGCAGAAAAGAAGTTTTATTGTTTCGTGGAAGTAATACATCATTGTGAAGGGGGAGATGTCTTATATATTTGCGCACACTCCTCAGAAATGTATGTTGAGTATATAGTGGGTGACACTTCATTGTATGCTATTCCTTTACCAGTAGGTTGAAGGAGAACAAGAAATTTAACTGTAAGCCAACATGTCACATTGTAGCCTGACCTTTAGAACACATGCGGAAGAGTCATCATCATCCAAAGCTGGAGCATTGATTCCTTTTTTTATGAAAGCAAATGATAGAGGTTTAGCCAGATGATCTATTTCATGTTGGTAACAATGCATCAAGCTGATTTTCAAGCTTTTCACATGTGAGAGTGTATCCTTCGTCATCGATTGGAAGCTAGCAGTCCTTAATACATGGCTGTGTTGGTCATTGTTCTCTGGAACTTGCAGTGGTCACTTCCTCAATCACTACTTGGCAGTTTATTCTATACATCATAATTTGAACCAGTAGTTCTTGCACACCAACGAATCATGCAGGGCTAACCTAGTTAAGCAGTTCAATTGTGCCTTGAGTTGAGCTTCACTGTAAGCTGATAACATATGAGTGCAGGCACTGATCCTCGGATTCGATATCCATTGATGAATGTAATTTTAGTTTTTCCAGTTTTGGGTTCTGGAAATATAAGCCTTTGAATCTGGAAGAAGACTCATAGGTGCTGAAGGCACACTTCTGTGCACAGTTGATGATCAATCCAGTCCATTGTATATATGCCTTAAAACCTCCATTATATTTGTACGCCCCTAAAACACCAATCATCTACAGAATCTTAAAGTTCATTTAATTTAAGGCATCCAGAGAGTTTGAACACGCACAACAGTACGGAAAGGATCCATGGTTTGAACCGATCACCTGGTATACAGTAAACTTACTGAGAGCATCGAAGAAAGTCATCATACATGAATTATCTGATGCAGAAATGCTTATTTGCACCTTCTATCCTGATACTTTGTAATTTTATATAACTCTATTCATTGGCGGGATGGTGATGGAAATAAATCTCATGTAAAGCCTCGGATTGTGAAAAGACTCCCCTAAGAAGTCATTAAATGAGTTGTGAATATGAGAAGACCAATTAAAATACCCATTTCTAATGCATGTGGAACTTACATATAAATATTTATTGGATTCTTCGGCTACTCACCATTCATGTTTGTTTCAATGGAACCCACTTGAAGATATGTAATTTTCCATGGTTGCACAGAGTTTAAAATCATCTAATCCGCAGTTCGCTGATCCAATCGAAAAACAAATCCACCCTTCCCACGTCTATGTACAGACGTGTGTGTGTGTGTACAAATATGTCTATATAAGTTAAAATAAATAAAATAAATAAATATACATATATATACACACTGCATATGCCATGCATGCATGCAAAAGCACAGACCCACACCCACCCACATGTGTGTGCATGCATGCATGCACATGCACGTGTAGACATGCACAAATGCACACATTCACATTCTTCTCTCTCTCTCTCTCTCTCTCTCTCTCTCTCTCTCTCTCTCTCTCTCTCTCTCTCTCTCTCTCTCTCTCTCTCTCTCTCTCTCTCTCTCTGGACTGACGCATCTGACGCACTGATCTGATGCATTTGATGCGCTGGTCTGACGTCTCTGACGCGCAGATCTGACGCCCCTGACGTACTGATCTGACGCCTCTGACGCGTTGATTTGTCATCTCTGACGCACAGTTCTGAGGCCTCTGACGCATCTCTTACGCACAGATCTGTCATCTCTGACGCACAGATATGAGGCCTCTGGTGCACAGATCTGAGGTCCGACACTGCTGACGTACAACAGCTCTGACGCCTCTGTAGTGGTACAACAGATCTGACAGTGGATAGAGACCCCAAGAAGTTGGTACTAGGAGCTGTTTGCTATTTCTGTTCTTCATGAAACATGACTCAGAGCTGTTAGGATTTGCTGCCAGAAACCCTAGCTTGACACCTCTGTATCTGTGCAAAATGGCCACGAAACAAACACTTCCCATCAACAGCTGCTTAGGGCATTTTTAAGAAGACAACAGTTTACTTCAGTGAAAAAGCACACATAAATAGAAGAGGAGAATGGCACGGTTAGAGAAAAAACAGGTGGAAGAGATAATCAGTAAAGCTATCAAAGATGTTAAAAAACAGGGAGACAAAGCACTAAATCAAGAAATCAGAAGAGCTTTTGAGAAGATTAAAGCCTTTGAAGATCAGATCAAAGACATCAAAGAGGAGTGAGACGAATTGAAGGCTGAAATCCACCGCCTTCAAGAAGAGATTATTCACATAAAGATCTCCAGGGTTAAAGAGGAAGGAGAGATCTCTCAAGTGGAAGAACTCAAGGCAGAGCTCAAAAAGGAAGTCAGATCAAAAGTGGAGTCCACTCGAGAGACATGGGTAGAAGTAGTTCAGAAGAAAGAAGTCAATGAAGAGGCACGGAAGGGAGAGCTCTCTAGAGTCTAGGACACACTCGAGGAAGAAAGGCTTCGATACACACGTCGATTACATGTACGGATTACAGGGCTTTCAAAAGGCACATCATCGGATGCAGATGCGACTGATATATGCTGACGCTTGGGATATGAGAGCATGCCTTTCACAGAGGCATGGAGGGTTGGTAAAGCCACGTCCCGACCACGAGCACTCATCCTTCGTATGAGCTCTGAGGATACACGTATCTCCTTCTTTCGATGATGACCAATACTACGCGGACTACCTGGAGGAGCTTTATATATGGACAAGGATCTCACGAGGATGCAGATAGAGCACTTTCGGACATGTATGCCACATATTCTTCAGGCCCGACGAGAGGGAAAGAAGGATTTCGACCGAGACGGTAAAGTCTTCATCGACGGACTCCCTATGAAATAGGGATACGTGGCCTATGAGGAAACACCATATCATGAGTCACTACTCAGAGGAGCAGTGTGGAACTGCAATGGAGCACTTTGGACACAGCCAGACTGATTGAAAGAGATCCTAGATACTCATGACTTTGCTTGCATCACAGAGATCCACGAGAGCCTAGAGAGAGGTCTATCTCGCGTTGAAGGTTTTCATTGGGAATCTGCATTCAGGACCACGAAGAGACAGAGTACAGCACGAGGGTTAGAGGGTGTTGCCTTCATATTTAGACAGGAGATACAGAGCCGGATTCATATCATAGGAAGAGACAAGGAGGCACGATTCACGTGGGTCCGCATGGAGATAGGACCAGAGATCTGGGTTTACATTGCTATATGCTACTTCCCACTTGGCAGATCTCGATATGCAAGAAAGGACCTTGGGGGACCGACCCGAGAGAGAGAGACTCACCATACAGAGCACTTTGAGATTAGATACTACATTACACTACCCTAGGTGAAGTCTTCCTTATGTGGGACTTCAATGGCCGCACCCAATCACGTCAGTGCAAGGCATATGACATGGACCGTCCACAGCTCACGAGGGGAAGAGATCTGGATGAGACGAGCACTAGTAGAGTATCAACAGATATGGTCAGGACACCACCAGGTATGGAAGACATCTCCTTGAGTTAGGCATCCGACACCATCTCATTATATATAATGGGATGCATCATTGGCCAGGCTCGGGCAGACTTACTTGCTTCCCTCATGGAGGGGGTGAGAGCACGGTCGACTACATTTTAGGTACCATCTCTGGAGCTTCACTTCTCCCCTCACTTAGTATTGGACGACGCCCACTTGGCGCTTACCATACGTATATCACATTCACACTTTCATCTCCTATCCCATTAGACCCTCCCTCACTCATCGAGCCACACACCACAATACACTTCACACACGAGCTCTCACATGTTTACACACACCACTTACACACCAGGCTACTCTCCCTCGATCCGCTCTCATCCTTGGACACACTTACATTACAGATCACCACCATCCTTCATGACTCAGCTATCCACAATTTTCCACATCGCACACATACACATCCTCCGTGCACAAGATCCATGCCCCAGAACTGTTGGTACGATACAGATTGCCGACAGCTAAGGAAGCATCTACAGATTTTAGAGCTTAGAGGGGATATTATACACAGACAGGCACAACATCGCATGTAGAGCCTTACTGGTCGCAAGCGGCGGGAATGAGAGGAGAGTCCGTACTGGGATATCTACCATTTTCTCATGAGTCGGCATAGTGCAGTGGCGTGGCGACATCTAAGAGAGTGGAGAGAACAGATACCCATTCGAGACCCGAGCATTTGGCATAGCTATGCACAGAGCCTATATATAGAGCACCACCTACGTGGCGTAGACGACTTCTGCATACATAGAGGGCTATCTGTGAACCTTGGTAAAACCAAGGTTATGATTTTGTATACATCAGCACAGGCGAGGAGACAGTTCTTTCACAGTAGCAGGCGGACCGATTGAGGTAGTCGGATCATATGTCTATCTCAAAGTGACATTCACAGCAGCCTCTGGAGTTTTCTCTATGTCTCAAGCAACCTGGGATCGCATCACACGTGGATACGCATCACTAGCTTTGATGGAGAGACAGTATCAACAGGCACACTTTCAGGAGCCCTGCACAAAGGGATGGCTCTTCGACACTTTGGTTACACCAGCGCTCATGTATGGAGCAGCCATATGGGGGTTGGGGTTAGCTACATCAGCATGGATAGCATTGGAGAGGCCACAGATTCTCATGATTGCCATACTCATCCGCAGCAAGCCTTCGATACCACATGATATCATCAGAGCAGAGCTCGTTGTACCACCAATGGTAGTAGAGGCACTGTTCCAGATAGTATGCCTATTCCACAGGATCCGAGCATGGATACAGAGTGCATCACTTATTGAGCTTTCCAAGCATCACCTGACATGGCATTAGCAGGAGACACCTACTCATGGTACGCACAGACACCAGATTGGCTGGCCCACCATGAGTTTGACATAGACAGATTACCACTACAGTATGACTTACAGGCCCCCACCTGTTTTCTCTCCCATCAGGAGAGAAATAGGATCATTTGACAGGAGGTATGGCATACATACATATAGAGGATATGGATTAGTCCCATGGGTACATTTCCACCGAAAATGCTTCACTACCGTGAGCATTTTCTACAGATCTCATACCAGGGCTCAGGCCAGGACTTCATTGAGACTCCACGATACATGCAGACATACCTACCACACCACCTCCAAGTCGTCATTGGGCAGCTTCGAGTTTCATCACATCAGCTCGAGATCAAGAGTGGTCGGACCAGGGGAGTCCTTAGAGAGGAGAGCTGGTGCCTAGTATGCCATACAGAGATAGAGAGCGAGGAGCACTTTGTTATCAGATGTCGAGCATACTCAGATCTACGAGCACAATTCCATATAGAGGAGTCACTACAATTGTGCATGACCACTGGAGACAAGCGGAGGTTGGGACGTCTCCTCAAGGAAGCATATGAGAGACGAGATCAATCCCTAGAGCCCACGCATCAGACACGGGTGGCAAGCAGACCATTACTCAGTTCTTTCAGTGAGATGAGCTACATCAGTCGGGCCCACCTTCCCGAGGCATAGGACTCACTCTCGAGCAGGCAGCAGCACAGAGACTACGACGTCGACCACATAGGGCTAGATACGGATGACCATGACTATACCAGGAGGATATTTCACGTATCATGATAGCCCATGACCACATGAGAGGCGCACCACCACTACCTGGGTAGCCTTTCTTCAGGAGACACTCAGACAGCTGCCGATGTACCACATACTCCATCCACCCCCACCCATTATCTGTACTTAGGATATATATATTCACTCCCATCATGGACCCCCATGTATTAGATGGTCATTATCTGCAGAGTTCCCACACCACTACATTATTACATTATCCCCACTACCTCTCCATCACCCGGTACACTATCCTGTGGTTGTTTCCAACCTTTTTCAGCCTACACGGTTTTGTGTAGCGAGTACTATTCCGTTTTATTTCTACACAAAGGTTACTACAGTTGTACATGGTTTTGTCTTATAAGCCAAGTTTGGCCTTTCGAAGACGTTAATATCACTTTCTTTCTTTCTTTCTCTCTCTCTCTCTCCCTCCCTCCCTCCCTCCCTCCCTCCCTCATTAGGGGAAAAAATGAACCCTGCATGGGCCTTTTAGATTAGAGGGTGATTAGTGATGGACCAAGTAGATGAGGGTAGTGGACACAGTCTAGTCCCTTAATCAACTAGGCTAGGTATAGGCTTCCCTTGGTTTGGGCTAGTCAAAACCACATAAACATTTCAAAATTTATGGTTTTGTTCTTCAAGTAGTTTTTGAAAGGCATGGAATTCAAACAGGACCCTTGGATACCCTTGGAAATTCAATGGCTAAGATCATTTCTTCATAAATGAGTGGCTTTAAATTATAGCCCTTAGATTTCCTTTAGATCTAATGGTTATTGTTGCTCCTTCAAGAGGAAAAGGCGCATAAAATTTGGGCCATTGGATTTGGAAAGAATCCAATGGCTTTGATTTGATCTTCACATGGATCACTAGCCATTAAATCTAGAGCACTGAAATTGCATGCCATCCAATGGCTACAAATCCACACGGATCCCCATGTGTTTGCGCAAATTCTCACGTTTTTGTGCTTTAGTGACAGGGAGTTTGGGTAGTTTGTCTTTTAGTGCCAGAATTTCTCGCATCAATCTCAACCATTCAAGCATATGATGATCCGACATCGAAAATAGGCGCAGCTTCGAAATTTTATTCTCTCTCTTCCCACAACTGAGCCTATTTTGTCTCCCATTGAGCTTATTTTGTCTTTTAGTGACAGAGTGTGTGCCTTTCTTTTTTTACTTTTAGTTCTTAAATTTTGTGTTTGATCATGGCCATCCAAGCAACATATCTGAGGGCTAGAAAAGCACACGAATCCCCTACTTGATTTTATTGTTTATTCTATATGTACAATACCACTAGTGGTTTTTCCCGTCCTCTTAATCCACCTAATTAGCCATTTCAATTCCTTAAAATTAGGAATCCTTACAAGGCCCATGCAGGGTTCACTTTTTTCCCTAATGCTCCCTCCCCCCCCTCCCTCTCTCTCTCTCTCTCTCTCTCTCTCTCTCTCTCTCTCTCTCTCTCTCTCTCTCTCTCTCTCTCTCTCTCTCTCTCTCTCTCTCTCTCTCACACACACACACACACACACATACACATGCATGCACACACACATAACATACCCATAGAAATAACCATACATTTATGCATATGCATACACATCCTCGTATGCATATGCATTTTTTGTAATTCTTCCTATCTTTCGTTTGCTTTTTGTGCTATGTTTGATTATGGCTGAGTTTGCTCATCACTTTCAAAAGTGATAGAAACAGAGTTCGTGGAGCTTCTTGTGAGTCATGCTCATGGTGTGTGCATTGTGGGGTGCGTGTGTGAGCATATATTCATTCGTAGTTCTATACCCATTATTGGGCATTGATGACATTAGTGGGGATGTCATAGTATTGAGTCAATACTATACATAGTGGAGCTGATATGCTATAGAGTCTTGTGGTTGACTACGGTGAGCTCATAGTTGCATTTCCATTTGAGGGTGACTTTGGGGTTTGCCTAGGTTCATTCTGGTATATATGATTATGTTATTAGCAGACATGCAATTTTCACTTGTGGATTCTTCATCCAAGTTGTGGCGAGTTGATAGGTCTTTATGCCCCATCAACTATGCATTTTTTGTGATTCTTTCTATCTTTTGCTTGTTTTTTGTGCTAGGCTTCATTATGGCTGAGTTTTCCCATCACTTCTGGAGGTGATACAAACTCACTTTGCAAAGCTTCTTGTGAGTTCATGCGTGTAGTGTGTGTGCATTGTGGGATGCATGTGGGATGCATGTGTGAGCATGTATTCATTCGTAGTTATATACCCATTAATGGGCATTGACAATGTTATTGTGGATGTCATAGTATTGAGTCAATACTTTGCATGGTGGAGCTGATATGCTATATAGTCTTGTGGTTGACTACCATGAGCTTATAGATGCACTTGCATCTGAGGGTGAATTCGAGGTTTGCTTGGATTCATTGTGGTATATATGCATTCACATATACATATACGCATGCGGACACTAAAGTATATGTAAGTATACAACAATGGGATGTGCATACATACTTGCACCTGAATGTACATGTATGCATACACATCCACTTGTACATACATACATAGACACACATATACCCACTTATACCCTTATTTTTATCCAACTCCATATGGCACCTTGACACATATATGACACATCAACATACACAAGCATACATATACATACAAATAGACACATACACATGCAAACACACACACACACATACATGCATGCACACAAATTTTACATGAGTGCATGCACACACATACATAGAAATACAATCCACACTCACACACACACACACATACACAGAGACATAGAGACACCCACATGAGCATGTGTGCAAGACACACACATACATGTAGACACATGTATACACATATACATACTTGCACACATGCATGTATGCAGATGTACATATAATGTACACATACATATACACATACATATACATATACATATACTTTCACACATGCACATACCTACATGCATATTCACACTCAGATTCCAATGCAAGCACACACGTACATACAAATATGCATACAAATACACACCCACATGCATTTGCAAAGACACATTCTGATGCACACACACACACACACACAAAGATTAACATGCACATGTATGCAATCATGCACACACACATACACTCAAATATGAAGAGAAGCATACACACATAAAAACACATACACCTACATGTACACTTACTATACACATACACATACAGACACACACACCCACAAGGATATGCACATGCACATGCAAAAACACACAACCATTTATCCATACACATAGGCACAAATGCACACACTAAAATATGCATTCACATATATCTACACATACAAATAAACACACATGTACATACACACATATAAAGATACATATGTACACACGCATACATGTATACATGCACACACACAATACACATATATATGCCCATGCACATACACAAACACACCTCATGGACAAGTACATGCACATACACACATACATACACCTATGCCTACACCTACATACACATACAAATGCTCATGCACATGCAAATGCTCGTGCACATGCAGATGCTCATGCACATGCACATGTGCATGCATACACATACACATACACATACACGTACACGTACATGTATACATACATGTACACATACACATTATACATACACACATCCATAGACACCCACATATATACATATACATGCACACACATATACACATACAAACACATGTACACACACAAACACGTACACATACATGTACTTGTACACATACATATATACATACACATACACGTACACACACATACACATGCACGTCCATCCACATATGCATACACATACATTTACACATAATATGCATATGTATGCATATACACATACACATACGTGCACACACGTACTCATACACATACACATACACGTACACATGCACATAGACATACACGTGCACATACATGTACGCATACACATCCACAGACACATCCAAATACACATACACCTATACACAAATACACATGCATAGAGACATACATCTATATTATAAAATTAAACATATGTATACAAATAAACACACATACACATATGCATATCGAAAAAGACATAGGCACATACATGTACACATACATAGAAACAAGCATTCACACAACATGCACATATGCGTACACATACATGTATGCATACACATACACATAGATATAGACATACACATACACATTAACATACATATACAGATAGACATAGATGCACACACATGCACATGGACATGGACATGCACATGCACATCCACATGGACATGGACATGCACATGCACATGCACATGCACATCACATACACATACACATACATATACAGTCACATACACAAACACACCCACATGCACATATATACTCAAAACATAGACATACATTCAAAAACAAAAAACATACACACAAACGTATACATACAAACTTGCAAGCGAATATGTAGTTAAGAATCAGCATGCACATACATGCACACTTATGTACACTTGTACATACATGCATCTATGAAAGAGCATACACATATGCCTACATATGCATATCCATTTGTATACACATGCACACCCATACCTGCACATACATACATCCAAACACATAAACATAGCTCGAAAGATGCACTTGCATAGGTACATTCATGTACATTCACATTGATTCTTAATAGTTGGACTTACACACATGCACACACATAAACAAAACCACATGTATGCTTGTAGAGATACATGCACACATATATAGAAAACCACATGCACCCACACACACACACACACATCTACATGCACATACTCATACACATGGAGACATATATACACATAAAAATGCACATTGACATAGATAGACATGAACATTCGTGTGGATGTATCAACCCATGCGGCCGAAATTACTAAAATACTTGTTAGAGAAATGGGAATTCGTGTGAGTTGTTCAGGCACGTATTGCAAACTGTATTGTATGTACATGTGCACATACACATATATGCATATTAACTTACACATATACATACATACGCATGTATATCTACATTTGCAGATACACCTACATATATAGATACATGAACACACACACATTACGATTTCACAAATACACATATTGATACACTCATCAATGTGTTTACATACATGTAAACACACAAATTCACATACACACATATAAATACACATATGCATACACATACACAAAGTTATACACACACATATACACAAAGACATATATGCACACATATAGATGGAAACATACATATACACATTGATATGTATAAGCATATTCGTGCACAAGAATACATGCATTTGCATATTATGCATGTGTATGCATAGACATGCACATATATGTAAATAAGCATGCACATTCACATACATGCACAGATACACACACACATACATGCATATGCACATAGTTAGACATGCTTACACATACACATACACATACATGTGTACATACACAAGATCCTTCACATACACATGCACATACATATACCTCCTACAAACACACACGCACTTATGCATACACATTATCACCTACAAGCACACATTTACACATACACATACATGCACCACATACACATGCATGCACATACATTTGCACATATACATACATGTGCAACATAGAAACATAAAATCACACACATACGCATACACTAACACTCTCAAATAGATGCAAAACTCTTGCATATGCATAAGAGCATGCACATGTACATGCACATACACATGCATATATACACAGATACATAAACATAGGCACATTCATGTACACATATAGGCACACATACATACATACACATAGAGGTACATATATACCTAGATGTAAGGGTACAAATACATATTTAAGTACATGTACACATACACATACACACACACTTGCATCTACATGTACATGTACACATCGAAATACACATATATGTACATGTAAACATACAAATACATGCATACAAAAAGACACACACATGTACATGTAGACATACAAATATAAATACACATAGACATAGATCACACATCTAACAATCCATGTATACACAGATACACATACACATGCATACATAACACCCATACATTAAAAAATGAACACATGCACATGAACATATACATACATACGTATATAGAAATACACATGCACACATATAAATGCACATAAATACATACACCCACATATAAATACACACATATCCATACAAATGCACACACAAAGATACACATGCATGCATACACATACATACACATACATGCATGCATACACATAGATAAACATGCATGCACACACATAGATACACGTGCATGCATACACATAACCACATGCACATACAATTATGCATATGCACATGCATACAAATACATGTACATTCACATATACATACTCCTCCACATACACATACACGTACATGTACACACACATATGCACATACACATGCACATACACTTTCACACATATAGACCTACACACACACACACATACCACACATACACATACACATACATATACACATGCACATGCACATGCACATGCCGTCAGAAGAGCATTTAAGCTCTTTCCGGGTTCTTGGGAGTGGAAGGGGTCTGAATAATCAGAGGCCCTATACTTGATTTTCCCAAATCAACTCACTCACATGACCTTTTGTTCAAAACAACTCTGCTAATCCAACTTTCTAACAAACTCTGGCTCGTTCCTTTACAGAATTACTATTAGTATTCCAATCAATACATCTCAGTACACAACGCCAGGATAAACATTACCGCAACACAGACTTACAGTAAACAACTTACAAATCAGCGATTCAATACTTCACTTAATGTAAACATTACTGTAACCCAATCTTTACCGTACAGGTGCAGATAATCAAACAAAACAGAAAGACACAACAGTACGCAGAATTCTCAAACACACACTACAGAAACTCCACAGAACGTCTCGCCCAGACAGACAGTCTGGTGACTCTTCTGGTCGTCACCGAAAGTGTCTTTTCATTGCTTTATAAAAAGTTACAACTCATCGCAACGACCTTTCGGTTCATGTGGAATATGAAAAAGAAAAAGGTTTATAATTGCCAATCCGGCGGCTTACACTGGCACGCACGGTGGACTTGAACCCGAAGGTATACAAAATTCTATGGTTCATCTATTATACCCTGTAGATACATTGTTCTAGCTAACTTAAAAGTTCTGGCAATTTTCTTTTTTAATGAATCTATCATCTGTTTCAGGATTTCGGGTTCTACTAGCTGAGCATCAGTTCTTACTGAACTGGTTGCAATTACTTGGCTCATCAAAATTTCTGCCTGTGTTTGCAGAAAGGCTTCCTGTAGGTAAAAATCGTTTGATAAAGTTTCATCCCGGTTCACTTTCATGTCTGCAATCTGTTTATCAACTCTAGATAGTCTTCGTGCTTGAGCATCCAATTGGTTCTCTCTTCTTTCCAACTCTTGATTCTGAAATTGTATAGTCCGGTAATAAGCATCTCTTTCTCTTCTTATCCCTGGTATCTCCTTCTGTAGTTGAGCGACCAACATCATCTAACTTTTAAGAGCAGCATTTGATTCAGATAGGTTTGCAGTTGCAAATTCTAGCTCCGTATTAGTTTGCTTTAGTAAAACCGTCATTTCCTGTCCTTTCTGTACTGCTTCATCCAATTGTGCTCTAGTCTCTTCTAACAAATTTCCCAATGCTATGCGGGCATCCTCTTTATCTTTAACTAGCTGCCATAACTGAAGAATTTCAGCATCAGCAACGCATAATAAATCATCTTTTTCTTTGACTTCAGCCAATGCAGCATCTCGTTGTCTGATTATTGTTTCCTGTTCGTCAAGTCTGGCCTGGAGCTGTTGAATCTGGAAATGCAGATTATGATTTTCTGCCTTCACCGCATCTACCTCTTCCTGTAACGGAGTAATATCGGCTTCAAGGGTATCAACCTTATGCTGCAAGTCCTGACGAATATTCTCTATAATCAATCTGAGTTGCACTGGAATTTGTTGGGAAAACAGGATTAGCATACGGCCCATTGATTCTAATTCGGTAAACATGGGGATTGGATGAATGTGTTGGGATGAAGAGGCAGATAAAAGGTGATGCGAAGATGGGGGAGAGTAATTCGGTGAAGAGGATGAAGCGGCAGGCTCTTCAATTGGCTTCACGGGTATAATGGGGTCGACCGGAGGAATGGGTGGAGAAGTGGGTTGCAGATTATTGGTTGCTTCGGTGAGTTGTTGCGTAGTCACTTCAGGTTGAGAAACTGCAGACTCTACTACTGTAATCAATTCCTGAAAAAGTTCTGCAATAATTACCTGTGTATCTTCTTGCACCTCTTGTTTAGACTGCTGCTGAGATTCGTCCTTAGAAGATGTGACTTTAGAATCAGCAGAAACACTTTGATCGTGTTGTTGGTTTGGAGATGATTGAGCTCATGAATCATGGTGCATTGATGTAGCTGTGTCGTGGAAAGTCTCTTCTTCATGTCCTTCTTCTTCATTGTTGTCTGCTTTATTTCCATCAGCAGATCCCTGCACTTGACTATCAGACAAACTTATTCTGATGTGTTTTCGGCGGAGGAGCTAGAAGATTTCTTCGTCATCTTCTTCGTCGTCTTCCAGTATCTGAGCAGATTCCTCATGATATAAAATTGGACCTCCTGGAGGCGGTTGTGCTACTTGGATGGTCGAAAACAGAAAACTGAGTATGTGCGGAAGACGTGATCACCGCAAATCTCCTTTGTTAACCTGTTTAATAACCGAAACGCATTCACGGTGAATGCGCCGGAAAAAATAGGAAGCAAAATTGATAGGCTCTCGAGCAGCCATATCAATTACCGAGTAGAATGGGCGAGATATCCCATAGGTTCGTTTTTGTAAGTTCAGGATGGCTACTAGAAACTGTAACGATGTTCTTTCAGGTTCAGGGCGACAGAGTATGGCATACTCATTTGAAGAGTGCCTGGGAAACAACTGATTCATCGTAGCGATTGGAAGGTTGGGTCCATTCTCTCGTCCTTGCGGAGAGAGTCGGAAAGCATCAGCAAATGACTGTAGAGTGATTACAGTACGAGATGGCAAAGAGTTAATTGGCTAACTCTGCTCCGTAGCAGGTGTGGCAGCGATGGCCGCAATAATTTGGGCGTAAAATGGGTGACATTCCACTGAATGCCAAGGCAATTCAGCGAAATTAGACAACCCACGGACACGCAGGAATTCACCCATGTCCGCAGGGAGTCCATCACAGAAGGTAGCAAAGTTTTCCAGGGCTTCCATGATGCGCACGTAAAGTAGCACGAATACACAGGGTTTACAGAGAGCACAAAGCACACAGAACAAGCAGTCACAATAGCGATTAACAGCGGAAAGAAGAAGATTAAGTAGGTACTTGGTAACAGGAGGCGATCAAAAATGCTAATCATCGCGCGATGTTGAGATGATATCCTTCATAACTACGGTGTGCATGCATGAGCAGAACAAAAGGCGGTGATTATTCATGGTTATGTATCCCACAGACGGCGCCAGTGTTAAACGTGCTTTTGCCGTCAGAAGCGCATTTAAGCTCTTTCCGGGTTCTTGGGAGTGGAAGGGGTCTGAATAATCAGAGGCCCTATACTTGATTTTCCCAAATCAACTCACTCACATGACCTTTCCTTCAAAACAACTCTGCTAATCCAACTTTCTAACAAACTCTGGCTCGTTCCTTTACAGAATTACTATTCGTATTCCAATCAATACATCTCAGTACACAACGCCAGGATAAACATTACCGCAACACAGACTTACAGTAAACAACTAACAAATCAGCGATTCAATACTTCACTTAATGTAAACATTACTGTAACCCAATCTTTACCGTACAGGTGCAGATAATCAAACAAAACAAAAAGACACAGCAGTACGCAGAATTCTCAAACACACACTACGGAAACTCCACAGAACATCTCGCCCAGACAGACAGTTTGGCGACTCTTCTGGTCGTCACCGAAAGTGTCTTTTCATTGCTTTATAAAAAGTTACAACTCATCGCAACGACCTTTCGGTTCATGCAGAATATGAAAAAGAAAAAGGTTTACAATTGCCAATCCGGCGGCTTACAGCTCTCTCTCAAGCCTAATATGATTGGGCTTCAATTCTCTTTAATCTCCTGCAATCCAATCATCATCTTGAACCTATTCAATTTAGTTCCATCCAGAGATTTGGTTAGCATATATGCACATTGCAAGTTGGTTGATACATTAGACAATTGTATGTCCTTGCTAAGTAGCTTCTCTCTCACATAATGATAATGCACTTCAATGTGCTTAGTCCTTGCATGATACATAGGATTAGCAGCCAAATGAGGTGAGCTAGTGTTATCTCCAAAGATCATTGGAGTGTATGTATGTGGCCCCAAATATGAGTAGAGTAGTTTTAACCACATTGCTTCTTGTGTTGCATTTGCTAGGCCTCTATATTCAGCTTCAGTTGATGACAATGCCACTGTTGGTTGTTTCTTTGATGAGCATGAAATTGACTTTGATCCTACAAAAGATAAGTAGCCAAAGGTGCTCCTCCTATCATCTTTTGAGCCAGCCCAATCTGCATCACAATATAGCTTGATATCCAAGTTAGATGTGAATGCATAAAATAACCTTTCATTTATGGTACCCTTCAAGTACTTTAAGATCCTTTTGGCAGCTTCCATGTGAGGTTTTCTTGTTGTATGCATGAATTGACTCAATGTACTTATTCCATAGCATATGTCCACTCTTGTTAGGGTTGCATAATTGAGACTCCCAACAAGACTTTGATAATCTCTAATGTCTTCAAGTAGCTCTCCTTCATGAGTATTGAGTTTGTGATTCAATTCCATGGGTATACCTGCAATTTTTGAACTTTCCATCTTGAAGTTAACTAGCATATCAAGGATATACTTCCTCTGAGTAATGAAAACACCAAAATCTGTATAAACAATCTCTAAACCAAGAAAATATGTAAGCAATCCAAGATCATTGATCTTGAACTCCTCCATCTAGGCTTTGATCTTCTTGATGCCATTGGCATCATCCCCTATAATGATAATGTCATCCACGTAAAAACATAGATAAATAACCTATGTGTTAGTCTTCTTAATGAGAAATGAAGAATCTACCTTGCTTACAACATAGCCTTGGTCCTGCAAGTATGTGCCAAGCCTATGGTTCCAAGCTCTAGGAGCTTGCTTTAGATCATACAGTGCTTTCCTTAATTTACATACATAATCAGGTTTGTCTTTGTCTTCATATCCTGGTGGTTGAGCCATGTAGACCTCTTCAGAGATCCATCCATAAAGGAATGCATTTTTAATATGTATTTGATACACATTCCAAATTCTTTGAGGCAATAATACATACTAAAACTCTGATAGTTGGCATCTTAGCTATAGGTGAGAAGGTACTCATCATAATCCACTCCATGGGTTTGAGCAAAGCCCTTTTTTACTAGCCTTGCTTTATACCTATTGATTGTCCCATTTGAATTCTTTTTCACTTTGTAAATCCCCTTGGATTCTATTACCTTCATGAATGGTTTTATAGCACTTGGGAATCAAATCCCAAGTGCTATTTTCTTGAAGTGCTTCAATTTCTTCCTGCATAGTTTCTATCCACTCTTCTTTCTTGTTGGCTTCTTCAAATGAAGAAGGTTCCTCTGACATAAAATCTTTAGCCATGCATATAGAATGCTTGGTGATTAGTGATGTATCATAGCCATACCTTATAGGTTTCTTGCTCTCCCTTTGAGATCTTCTAAGTGGTTGATTGAATGACTCTGGAATGTCTTCCAATTGTTTAAACGTTGTCTTGCCCTTGGACTTCCAAGCTTTGAAATCAATTTGTTCTTCATCTTCTAAGTTGACATCCTCTGATGTATGTGGTTCTTCTTGAGTCAGATTTGGAAAATCATTTTCCAAATCATAGGGTATCTTTATTTTCATGCAATCATCTTCAAACCAAGAGTTATTTTTCATCAAATACCACATCCCTGCTAACTATGAATCCTTTGTTAGTGGGATTGTATAGCCTATATCCTTTCTGATTTTCTTCATAGCCAATGAATATGCATCTTTTAGGTTTTCGATCAAGTCTTCCCCTAATCTGTGAGGGTATATGTGCATAAGCAATGCACCCAAAGATCTTACAATGATCTAAAGAAGGTCTCCTACCATTCCATGCCTCATAAGGTGTCATTCCATCTAGAGACTTGGATGGAAGCCTATTTATTAGGTAAGTGGCTGTGGAAACAGCCTTTGGCCATATGTAGTTAGGAAGATTTTTCTCATTCAACATTGATCTTGCAGCTTCTACCATTAGTCTATTTCTTCTCTCTGCCACTCCATTCTGTTCAGGAGTATACCTTGTTGTAATCTCTCTCTTTATGCCTCTTTCCTGTAAGAAGAAGTCAAACTCATGTCAGAAATAATCACCACCTCCATCAGATCTCAGCCTCTTCAAGCTTCTACCTGTTTGATTCCCAACCAATGCCAAATACTTCTTGAAACAAGTGAAAAATTCATCTTTATGCTTCATAAAGAAAAGTATTGTCCATCTAATATAGTCATCTGTGAATGAAACATAATACCGTGATCCTGAGATTGATGGCTCTCTGCTAGGATCCCACACATTTGTGTGCACAAGCTCCAAGTAGTCTTCATACATGTATCCTCTTTTATTGAATGGTCGCCTATGTGATTTGCCAAATTGGCATGTTCCACATTTGTAAATCATGTGTTTGGATATGTTTGGGATGCCAAGTACACTCTAATCCCTGCATATTTGCTTCAATCTCCTTTCACCTATATGACCTAGTCTCTTATGCCATATCTCCAATTCAGATAGGGTTTGATCTTTGTAATTGAAGAGAGCAATATTCCTTGTATCTTCAACTTCAAATGTAAAATGTCTACCAGATTTCTCACCTTTTGCAATCCTCTTGAAGCCTTGTTGAGGGTTATCCACATATGCTCCATGCCTCGTGAATCTAACCTGTAAACCCTTCTCAACAACCTATCCAACACTGATTAGGTTTTTTGTTATTGTTGGCATATACAATACCCTACTTAGGAGATTCATGTTACCATCAATTTCTTTAAATATTTCCAATCTTCTTTACTGAGTGCAAGGTGTCATCACCTATCTAGACTTCATGCTTTCCTTTGGGTTCTTCAAGATGAGACAACATTGCTACATTGCCTGCTACATGATTGCAGCAACGAGAATCAATGTAGAATAGATACTCATCATCTTTACCTTGCTTGATTGTCATATTCATGAGTAATAGGGAATCCTCTTAATCATCTGTATAGTTTTTGTAGTATCTTCTTCCTCTAAAACCTCCTTGATAGTTGTTGTTGTAGCCTTGGTTGTAAGTGTGATGGTAGTTGTTTCCTCCATTATTGAATTTGCCTCTTGATTTTCCATAGCCTCCTCTGTGGAAGCCTCTTCCTCTCTAATTCTTTGTGTTCCTGAAGCATTAGCATTTATCTGTGGTATGATTGGTCAAGCCACAAATGTTGCAAGGTGAAGAGTTGTATGGTCTAGTACCTTTTCCTCTACCTATGAAATTCACTTGAGAGGTACTTGCTTCTTCTTCATTCCTCTTACCTTTGCTTTTATCTTTACTCTTATTTTTATTTGTCTAAAGGGCAGACGATTGATTACCTCTAGAAACATCTCCATTCTTGTTGAGCTTGCCTCATGTGTGAAGAGTTGCCCCATCAATGTATTGAGGTCAGGTATCTACATGTCCGTATATAGGTCCCCTGCTATGGTAAAGGACTCCCATTTGTCAACCTTGATGCCATTTATGATCTGCCTTACTATCTACTCCTCTTCTATTTCTTCTCCAATACTCCCAAGTTGATGAGCTCCCAAGTTTATGAAACAACACCCAGATACCCCATGGTCATGTGTCAAGCAAAGTCAAGTACTCATCCTAGCATAGTGGACTGGAGACCATTCATTACAGTCAGGCTAGAGCACGACAACCCTTGCCAAGAGCTCAGGGCTTTAATTGACTCAGGTGCTGCGACTAGTGCGATTAGATGGTCCCACTATAAGGACTCAGGAACAGAAATGCGGCCAATTGAGACACACCTCATAGGGCTAGGAGGCATGGAAACCCCTTGCATGGGTGAGGTGGACCTTCCTATCCTCATAAACGATGTGACCATGACAGCGAAGCTACAAGTGTGCCATGACGAGGACCTGATAGAACCCCTAATCCTTGGCCAAGATTGGCTATATGATCACTCAGTGGACCTAAATCTTAGACAAGGCTCCTTACATATTGGAACCTTAGATCAGAAGCGAGTGATACCGCTTCACTTCCCTAACGGCAATCCGCCTGAAGAACGCAACCCTACACCCTATGAAATGCATGCGATGGAAGACCGGAAGATCTTTGGTCAGATAGTCACGTTAAGTTCACACCAACCCACACGGGCTTGGCGATGGACAATTGTCAATCAGAAGGATGTCAGGAGATTTTCCCTTGGGCTTCCTGCAAATTAGAAGGGGCAACCACCCAATCGCTTGGTCAAATGGACACCATCAGCGGTCAAATGGACACAATCAGCGGTCAGGTGGGTTACATCAGGGGACAATGGGGACAATCAGCGGTCAGGTGGACTACATCAGCAGCCACATGGGCAAAACACCCTGCAGTGCCCATCCTTCCACACTTACTGCGGACTGGCCTAGATCTGTGGTACAGAATGCCTCACCTCCTAATGGGCAAGTTTCACAAGTGTTGGACCTCCCTTCTTTTCCAAAACAGAGTGTCCATCCGACCTCTCAACCTCAACCACTAAAGAGTCAATCACAACAAAGGAACCCAGACCGACGACAACATCAGATGACACAAGGAAGAAAGAAACAGTATCAGTATCATAAAGCAAGAGGCACGAAACAAATATGGGTGCCAAAAGGACAGATACCACCAATAGATTTCACCCATACAAACAAGGATAAGAAGAAGTTACAGACCAATCAGAAGCAGTATCCAACAGGGATCTACCAGGAACATTCATTTTTCCGTCATTAGTAAATGATCTGCCATATAAGAAGTTTTATCTGTCTATAGACTTAATTAGAGCTGCTATAAAGATACATGGAACGCACACTCCAACAGAGCGAGAGAGGCTGATTCCAGAGCCTATGAAATGTGGAGATGTTACTAAGTGGGAAGATATTTCAGCAATCACACCTGAGCTCTCTAAACCGTTGAGGATATGCATGCAACATTTTGCTTTCCCCACTCAGGATAGATTCACGATGCCCCACAAACGCATCTGGTTCGGTTTAGCATGTACTCGACCACAAACAGTTGATCTGGCTAGCTGGATAATAGATCAGCTCTACTTAGCACAACATAGATGGGAAAGAAAGAAGGTAATCAATGGATGTTGCGCTCTCACACGCATTGTATATATGTGTTTGGCATACGATTTACCTAGTGAGCGTGCAATGACAAGCGAGGAGCTGAAAGCATTCAAGGGAACAACGAAGAAATCTAGGAAGGCTAGCAAAGGACGAGCAGGAAAGCGCATGAGAGGAACCATTCCATGCCTACATGTTCCAGAATCACCGTCACCGCAACCCTCGCCAAAACAGTCTCCTACAGAAGCCCCTGCACAACCTATTCGCATACGATTATCACGACCTGTCATTACAAAAGGCACTTCTAGTGTGATTACCTCACAACCAACCTCAGTTCAGGAACCTACCACCACTGCAGCAGAAGTTCCAACCACTATTGGTGCGGAAGCTTTTTCTTTTCCGATACCCAACTTAGAAGCAGAACCGACGGACACAACATTCGATTTCGAGATGCAAGATGTGTTTTCAAGTAAATTTCAGTTTTCAGAAGGACAAATATTTTCTCAAGAATATGAACGTCCAAGCTAGCGGACCACTCCTCCGGACCAACCACACGAACAAGCAGTATCTAGTTTCGAGGACGAAAGAACAGAAACAGATGATGATGAGGGCGATGATGAAGCCAGCCAAGGTACTCATGAATCCCAAGAAAATGTACAGACAGATGAACAAGGACAGCAAACTGACACCCAAGGTGATACCAGTATGCATGAAGATGAAACCTTTGAAGCAGGAGCTTATACGCTGGCCATCAAAAAGTTGTATCGTACGATGGAAAAAGTTTGGGCACGTAAGAAGTTAACTGAGGAAGAGAGTCAAGGACTCATAGAGCAAGAACTTGTCTCAGGCGGTTTCAAAGAAGTATACATCAGAGGCTTCAGGGAACTTGTCAAATCAGTGGGATCCACCGAAGCCTTAAGATATTTGCAGAGGAAACCGTTACCGCAGTATGACCCTCGCAGAGTTCGCTTACTAACCAAACCTGGTGAATACATTCGTGTACCCACAGGTGCACAATCTTCAGAATAGGCCAGGGAAGCACGTCTCATCCCTGAAGGATCATTGGCAAAAGAACCTATCCTCGTCGATTCCCCGCCCCACAGTACTACTGTACATACCACCGTTGTGACCGAAGTACCCGCCACCCCAATCGCTCCTCTTTCACCTCCCGTATCTCCAATCTCCCCTGTACATCCGATCTCTCCCAGACCATACACATCTTTGGATAGTGCGGTAGCAGAGGCCTTCCTCACATCCATTCCTCCCACACTTCCCGCACCCACTCAACCTAGTTTACCCCCTAGGACTTCTATGCTCCTATCTAGTCCATTTCTCCATCCATCTTTTCCATCCTTCCCTACACCCCCGAGACCACTATTTCCATTTCTAACCCCGATGACTTTCTCCCCTGTATCACCTCCCCGACCCACCATATTTCCACTTTCCCCTTTCCACCAAGCAGCATTAGAGAACCCCTCTGTAAATTACTCAACCTTTGTAAACCCTGTATTTACACCCACACAAGCACCCACGATTACTCCACTATTCACGGTCACCGCACTTGATACCACGTCCAATGACATGGATATCTCACCACCTCCCTTCATTCATTTCACCACCACACATAGGCACATCACAATTTTCCACAATCACCACAGCATCCACTCTCCCATCCCCATTTCTGTTACCCATTGCATCAACACCCACCGCATCTTCATTTAGCACAGCATTAATATTATCATCTACTATAGACACCGCATTTCGACAGATGTTCACCTCCATGACACAAGTAAGAGATGAATTTGTATCTCTTGGCAATAATTACCGGACGCTGCAACAGACAACGAGTGATCTACAGTCGCAGCTCAACTCACTATCCATTGAGAATGCCTCATTGAATACCCGCTACCAAGAGCTACGAGAGGCATATCATAAATTGGAACTAGAAAGTGAAGAAAAGATGAAAGAGGCTGTCACAGATATCGATAACTTGTTAAGTTCACAGATTATTCGCAATGCAACATTAACGAGAAACATGGGCTTACTCAGACGACACTTGGCAGCAGCGAAAGAAGAGAATCAACGCTTACAAGAACAAAAACAGAGAAAATTTAGAAGTTGCACTAGATCAACCCAACCAACCATTAAGCCCCAGTCGCTTTAAGGTCGTGCCCTCAGAATCTATGAAAATGTTGCTAGATGATCATGTCAGATTGTTAGATGAGTACGACGGCATGAACGAGGAATATCAGAAGCTAAAAGAAGATCATAAACTACTCCAGCTAAGAGCACCTGTACAACAAGGACTACTAGCCCCTGCGGACCCATCTCTTGACATCTTAGAGGAACTCAACGCATTACGGGCCCAGGTATTAACTCTTCAATCACAAATAGCAGTATATGAAGCACCACCAAGGCCAAACTACCCACCGGACCTACCAACGGAGGAAGAAACAGTGACTATTCCGTGGAGGAAACTTTCAAAGAAGCATATGAACCCCAACCCATCCCAGGCGGACGAGTCACAACTGAAGGCCAGACGACTTTCGAACTTCCAACTCCCGCATGGATGAAGACGATAGAAGAACTTGGAACAACCCACTCAGCAAGGGTAGAGGCACAGTTACACGCCATGGCAATGATTGAAGAAAGAATTTTACAATCTCCTTATTTTGCTCATTTGGCCCCTCGCAGATACATATCAGGGCATGAGCTACAATACAAGCCTTAATTTATGTTAATGGCAGAATATCAGCTGGCCATAGAGAAAGAAACAGGCATGAAGCTCTCCCACACGACACAATTTGAGCCTAAGGATTTGCCACTACATGCGCAAGAAGGAGAGATCTATCAACCAGATTGGCGCAAGGATTTACTACAAGCATATCCAGAGATGATGAGTACTTGGTTCAAGGCACCACTACACTTAAAGTACAACCCATGTTGGGGACCAGTGCCATGTTGCCGCTCCTGGAAGGCCTTTGCCATTAAAGTATAAAACAACAAGCAATGCCAGGATTGGCTGAATTACCCATATTTCCAGCCATCCATAGAACTACCAATAGTTGGATACATGATGGCAATGATTCGTCACTGGCTCCCTCGCTTAAAACATATGGACGATATAGCAGCACACATGACTGTCAAAATCTTTGACATGATGCAGATGGTTTTCAAAGTCTTCTGTCGCATCAAGGCACCCCATGTAAACACCCCGGGTTTCGAGCATGGCAATCTAGATCTTGCATATGATATGAGTACAACACCATCGCTCTAGGTGTGTTACGCCTGGCACTGTCGTATTAAATACTTATCGGCGTGCTACAAGCAGACCTTCGAAGAAATGTTCACAACTGGTTTCTGGGAATATCACTCAGAAGTGTTCATCAGCAGGCCTACACACCTCTTGCAATTATTTGTCTGTGAACAGATGGTATATTCTATGCACTATCGACTCCCACCATCTGATGAACCGCAACCAATTGATTGGGAGAAACTAGAGGCAGATCTGGCCCGAGGAATTCGCATATCAGAACACACCCTCGCTCAGGAACTACTTCAGAATTACATCCAACATACCTCACAAGGTTCTGTCGCGAACGACAAAAGCGAGAGGGAGGGGGGTGTTGGCAGTAGCCAGAGGCATAGAAGACGCAGAAGCATGTAAAGACAGAGCAGGGATTTAGTCAAATCCTTTTTCAAAGAATTATATTTTATAAATACTTTTCAAAACCTCCAACAGTGATTTTCATCACTTTTGTAATATATGTAACATAGAAAAATCCTTTTTGTAATTTATAGCTCCATTTTGTGCAAGCCGAGGAGTCCTCGAGCTTGAGGAGCTTAGGTAGAATGAGCATACCAATTTTGGTTATTTTTAGACACCGTTTACCCTTTCAAATAGCGCCTATAACCTATTTTTTAACTATGCCGGTCACTAGATGTGAAACCAGTCAAAACTAGTCTAAAATCTATAAAAAGAGCTAGAGAGCTCATTTTTGAGGATAGCCTGTTTGAGTAGAGAAGATCTTAGAGCTATTTTGAGCTTGTAAGAGTGTTCTTGAGTAATAGAGTTGATTTCTCACCTTCCATTGTGTCTTGCTTGTCTCTTCATTGTGTGTGTGTATGTGTGTGTGCATCTCTATGCTTCTCACCTTCACTCTCACTTCATCTCACATTCACGATCTTCATATCACTCCTATCTCTTTCGCGGATTGACATTAAGGAGGTGGAGCTTCTTAACGTGGTTCTCATCATTGTGCTAGAGCAACAAAAGCGATCAATCATTTAACAACAATATTGAGCAACAAATGGCACTAATAAAAAATTCAAATGAGGTTGAAGAGATACTATTGGAAATGGAGGTTAAACTAACTGATCAATGTAAGATGTTGTGTCAATGGACTTTAAAAGAAATAGTTAGTGAAAACCCTCATTTATAGGACTATCCCAAAATATCATTAGAAAACCCTGACAACAACACAAACAAAGAATCAATCATATAGGTTCCCATAGACAAAAGTGAAGGATAAGGTGAAAGTAAAAAAGGAAATACTATACTTTCAATTCATTATGGAGATAAACAAGCAAATTCTATTTTAGACACTGGAGTTGTTGTAGCCATAATGACAAGAAAAACTTAGGAAGAACGGGGGGTTCAACCACTCAAATATACTAGAATAAAACTCTAGCTTGCAGATGGACATATAGAAACACCCTTAAGAATTCGGGAAAAGGTAATCATAACACTTTGTGGAATAGATATTGAACACACTTTTGCAATAGTTGAATTTCCTCACCTTATCTCATATGAGATCATCTTAGGAAGAATTTTTATGAGACAATTTCAAGTGGTTCAAGATTGGGGAAAAGATTGCCTTTATCTACAAAACCTAGGAAATGTCACTAAATTCTCTAAGAATGGGAAATTATTATGATGTATCACCATGAGCATAAAAGTAGAGATGAATCAAAAGAAGTATCAAATGATGAAAGTGAGGATGAAGGACCACTTTGGACATTTACTTCAACAAACAAGAAATTAGCAAAGATATTTCTTCTATAAAAAGAAGACTATATAATTGAAAGAACACTAGAGGATGGAAGATACATTCCACATAAATTTAATGATGAAGATTTTGAACCCTATGGATGGAGCCAAATTTTGTTTACATTAGATGTAGCTAATGAAGAGCATGTGGGGATACATTTTCTAAATGAGGAAGGGTATGATAACTTTTAGCTAGGTTTGAGAATGATAAGGGTTGAAGAAGAGAGTTTTGCATTCAAAACACAAGAATCAAAATAGGAAATAAATAATAAAATCTCATATTTAGAAAATGTGCAAGCAAATGATGCCATCAAAGACAAAATCTAAGGAAAAATACACTAAAATCAAACATAAAGAAGAATCACGAAAACACACTCCACAAAAGAATTCAAAACATAAAGAACAAAATACTCAAGATGAACAACAAGAAAAATTTGATATTCCGTAAAAATTCAAAAAATATGAAGTTGAAGATAGATTGTTGCTTAACTTGAAACCATGGAGAGAGAAGAAAAAGGAACAGTCTATTACAATCAAGAAGAAACAAAAAAGATTGCAATAACCCAAGAGGGGGGAGAAGACAGACAAATTATAATTGCAAAAAGGAAGAAGAAGAAGCCTTAACCAACTTGGTTAGAGAATTCAGCGATGTATTTGCCTAAAGCCACAAAGATATGAAAGGAATAGATCCTAACATTTGTGTGCATAAAATACCTGTTGCACCTGATGCGAAACCAAGTAAGCAAAGGTATTATACATACAATGATAAATACTCTATAAAGATTAAGGAAGAAATAGATAAATTATTGGTATCCAATTTCATTTATGAAATTGAGTATACAGGATGGATATCACGAATAGTTGTGGTTCCTAAAAAGAATGGAAAACTTAGGGTTTTCATCAATCTCAAAAGGTTCAATGCTATAACTTTTAGAGACAACTATCCATTGTCAATAATAGAAAATTTATCTTGCTATCAGGATACTTGTATCATTTAAATAACAGTGATGTTTTAGAATATTGTGTCCCTGAATAAGAACAAAAGAATTATTTAGAGAGGGCACATCTTTGGAATCCATGTTTTCATGCTTCAAAGACTGTTACTCTAAATAATTTAGCAAGAATGGGAGTTCATTGGCCAACTAAAGAAAAAGGTGTGAAATCATATGTAGATCAATGTGGAAAATGTAAGAGAGATCAACATTGTTATTTAATTACTTTGTTCTGGTTTCAAGAAAATCCTAAGTGGAGTAACCATATTGTGGAACAATTGAAACAAGATCTTCATAAAGAACAAATTAAGGAGGACACAACAACAAGAAACATGCAAGAGATGAGTAAAGATTTTGTACTCTTAAATGATCAATTATACAAGAAAGGAATGGATGAATATCTAAGGACTTGTGTTCCTAAGGAAAAATGCTTAGAAATGTTGGAATTGGCTCACTCAGGTGTAGCACGAGGTGAATTCTCAAGATAGAGAACTGCTAAGTTAATCCTATATTCAAGATTTTGGTGGACTAGTATATTCCAAGATGCAAAATTTTATGCACAAAGATGTGATATTTGCCAAAGAACAAAACCACTTGTTAGGAAAGATGAAATGCCTCTTAAGCCTTTGATATTTTCTAGAGTATTTAGAAAATGGGGATTAGATTTCATTGGACTTGTACCCCACTACCTAAAAGCTCTCATGCAAAATACATAATAGTGGCAATATACTATTTGACCAAATGGGCTGAAGCAAAAGCCACTGTGAAAAATGATGCTCAAACAATTGATAATATATATCTAGTGATAACTGTATGAACATGTAATCACTAGATATATATTACCAATTCAATTGGTAAGTGATAGAGGGACTCATTTCCTAAATCAGTAATTGAGACATCGATAGAACAATGCATGATTATACAAAGGAAATCTACGCCCTATCATCCTCAAGTCAATGGTCTTGCAAAAAGTACTCATAAAGTATTATGTACTGTACTTTCCAAACTAGTGAATACAAAAAGGAGAGACTAGGATATGTAAATATATCATGTCCTTTAAGCATATAGAGTAGCATATAAAAGTTCAATTGGAACTAATCCATTCAATATAGTCTATGGACTAAATGCAGTCCTAGCAATGGAATTTCTTATACCTACTCTAAGGATAGGAAATTAATGGCAATGGAGAAGATATGAGCTATGCAGTTGGAAATGGAAACATTTAACTTTACGATGGAAGAAAGTTCAAAATGTTTGCAACATTCCATGAAGGAACGACAAATAGAAGATCATTCAAATAAATCTTCAGAGTACAAGGCAAATAGAGAGCAAAGTCAAATAGCACAAAAAAAAGTAAAAGAAAAATTTT
This sequence comes from Ceratopteris richardii, assembly GCA_020310875.1. NCBI lineage: Eukaryota > Viridiplantae > Streptophyta > Polypodiopsida > Polypodiales > Pteridaceae > Ceratopteris > Ceratopteris richardii. Next base: position 140,365,351 of record CM035407.1, read on the forward strand.
CAACAAATATGGAGACCTAAAGTGAGACTAGTTTATCAGAATCCAATCTATCAATAGGGAAAAATGAAGCAAATATGGAGGTCAAAGCAACTAATGACAAAGGGGACTCAAATAGCTTCATCAGAACTACAAATAGGCAAAAAAGAAAAAGAATTAGAAAATCAAGGAAACAAACAAAGGTGGTATTGGAGGAAAAAATCAATTGAACAAATACCAAATAAAATTCAAAAACAAATAAAAAATACAAAAAATCAAGATAAAGCCTGAACATCACAAAACCACTTTAGTGATTCAGTTAAGACCTTCCTTTTGCATCATAAAGATCATTGCATACTCAGAGTATGCATATATAGGGCTACATTACAAAGCTATGCATTCACTAGGCACGAGATGTTCAATCACATGCACTAGAAAAACCTCTTTTTACATTAATAAAATAGTTAGGAAGGGAAGAAAGTCAAGAGAATCCTCTTACAATGAATCAATAGAAAGATGGAATATATATATATATATATATATATATATATATATATATATATATATATATATATATATATATATATATATATATATATATATATATATATATATATATATATATATGTGTGTGTGTGTGTGTGTGTGTGTGTGTGTGTGTGTGTGTGTGTGTGTGTGTGTGTGTGTGTGTGTGTGTGTGTGTGTGTCTTAGTTTTTCTTTTGAGCACAAACTAAGGAATATGAGAGTATGACATGTATTTTATTGTACTTTATTTTTTATTTATTATTCATTTCTTATTTTATTTTGTTTTAGTTTATGTATCAACATTTTCCCTTAAATCTTTCTAATTGCACTTAGAAAATAAAGAAAAAGAGACCTTTCTTCACTATGATGAACACAAAAAGAGTTATTGAAAAGTGGAGTGATGAAAGCATGTGATGTTTGGTGTAAAATTTTCTATCTTTCTGTGATGTGAACTAGACTCTGAGCAAGAAGACGTATCAAAACAAGACTAGGTGGAAAAGGAGTTTAAAGATTTAATCAAAATTATGAGCAAGCATGTGTTCATAGTAAAGAAAGGAAAATACAAGTACACCATGCTTAGCCAAGAGTTCTATAACTTTTAGAGGTCTGAAATTATCTACAAGAGGTGGAAGGCAGTAGGACTACATAAATTGTTGGAAGAACCAATGTTCTTCATAGAATTTGAAAGGTGTGAACAGGTGGTGTCCTCCTTACAAAAACTAAAAATAAGTACAAAATCTTACTTTGATCGTCAAGTGGAGAATAAGGAGGATGAGATGGTGGACATTACCATTAAAGTAGAACGTATTAAGGTTGCACTGAACTTCTATCACATGGGCACCAAAATAGATGTCAACTTTGTGAAAAAGAATGCAACAACCTATACATGTTACACAAAGTTTTCATATTTTAAAGAAAAAACCAATGAGGAACTGGCAATCAGAATGTTTCTTCAACTCCCGTGCTTTCCTAGGTTACCAAGGTACACAATGCCACATAAGACAATAACCTTGGTGATGCCAAGTACACTCTGATCCCTGCATATTTGCTTCAATCTCCTTTCACCTATATGACCTAGTCTCTTATGCCATATCTCCAATTCAGATAGGGTTTGATCTTTGTAATTGAAGAGAGCAATATTCCTTGTATCTTCAACTTCAAATGTAAAAAGTCTACCAGATTTCTCACCTTTTGCAATACTCTTGAAGCCTTGTTGAGGGTTATCCACATATGCTCCATGCCTCGTGAATCTAACCTGTAAACCCTTCTCAACAACCTGTCCAACACTGATTAGGTTTTTTGTTATTGTTGGCATATACAACACCCTACTTAGGAGATTCATGTTACCATCAAATTCTTTAATATTTCCAATCTTCTTTACTGAGTGCCAGGTGTCATCACCTATCTAGACTTCATGCTTTCCTTTGGGTTCTTCAAGATGAGACAACATTGCTACATTGCCTGCTATATGAATGGAGCAACGAGAATCAACATAGAATAGGTACTCATCATCTTTACCTTGCTTGATTGTCATATTCATGAGTAATAGGGAATCCTCTTAATCATCTGTATAGTTGTTGTAGTATCTTCTTCCTCTAAAGCCTCTTTGATAGTTGTTGTTGTAGCCTTGGTTGTAAGTGTGATGGTAGTTGTTTCCTCCATTATTGAATTCGCCTCTTGATTTTCCATAGCCTCCTCTGTGGAAGCCTCTTCCTCTCTAATTCTTTGTGTTCCTGAAGCATTAGCATTTATCTGTGGTATGATTGGTCAAGCCACAAATGTTGCAAGGTGAAGAGTTGTATGGTCTAGTACCTTTTCCTCTACCTATGAAATTCACTTGAGAGGTACTTGCTTCTTCTTGATTCCTCTTACCTTTGCTTTTATCTTTACTCTTATTTTTATCTGTGTAAAGGGCAGACGATTGATTACCTCTAGAAACATCTCCATTCTTGTTGAGCTTGCCTCATGTGTGAAGAGTTGCCCCATCAATGTATTGAGGTCAGGTATCTACATGTCCATATATAGGTCCACTGCTATGGTAAAGGACTCCCATTTGTCATCAACCTTGATGCCATTTATGATATGCCTTACTATCTGCTCCTCTTCTATTTCTTCTCCAATACTCCCAAGTTGATGAGCTACATCCTTCATTATGGTCACATAGTTAGCTACACTTTGCTTTGGTTGCTTCTTCAAGCTTATGAACTCCATGCAAAGCTAGCTCTTCCTAGCCCTTGTATTTGATGAGAAGTACGAAGAAATTACTTCCCAAGTCTCTTGGGAGGTCGTGCAATTCTGAATATAAGGTAGTAAGAAAACATATACTAAGTTGAGTATATAAGACCTGGCTAGAGCACCCTTTGCACACTATGCAGCTAGTCTCTTGCTCCTCTCTTATAGGTTTATGTTTGCTTCTAAGGGTTGGCATTTCTTCATCCCTAGGAAAATATCCATACAAGCTTCTTCCTTGGAGGTAAGCTTTTATCCTTAGGGACCATGCTGGATAATTTCCCCTATCCATTTTTTCAATGAATGATGGAAATCCATCTCCCATTTTACCTTGATATTGCTCTGATACCACTGTTGGAGGAGATGGTGGACACCTTCTACAGATGAGATGATGTTGTAAATTCCTGCTTCACACTAGCTAAAATTGAGTTGAGAAGTGCAAAGTAGATGTGTTGAGCTTTCCAGGAAGCACAAATCATTATATCAAAACAGAGGAGTAGAAGCTTCAACTATGAACCAAAACTTGCTATTTTGGTCACTACACCTGCTCAAAGAAATGAAAAGTACTCCAGCTGCTCAAAGAAATGAAAAGTACTCCTTCTTTGCTAGCAATTGAGTAAAATCCTTTTGGGTATATCCAATTAACTTGAATAGCTAACTTTTACAAGTTATTTCACTTGAAATAATAGAGCATGCTCAGAGAATGATGCTTAGCAAGTTAGAGATGCATCCTGACATTTTTGGGCACTAACAGTATGCAGACCAGTTAGCAATGTTTTGCTCATAACTCGAGATTGGCTAAGGCAATAAATATGAAACTTTGTAACAAGAAAATAGACAATATACTAAATCTACATCAACTTAAAAAACTGAAAATAATCAAGTACACACTGAGAAATAGCTCTTTTTTAATTTGAATTTCAAACTTCAACCAAAAAGTGTCTCTCGATTTTAGGATCTCAATCTCCATCTACCTCACCAATAATTCAAGAAAAGATTCTCCTAAGTATTCGTGATTGAAATTATTCCTTCTATATATTTTACAAGAAGTAAAAAATCTATCTTTTACAAGAGAAATAATATGTGTAGGTGTATGTGCATGTATGGTTGTGAGTGAAAATCTACTCTGATTGTGTATGCACATGTGTATATGTGTATGATTGTGAATTAGAAACTATTGTATATGTTGGAAAAGCTTTGAACTTTTTTTTTTAATTCAAGTGTTGAGACAGTGTATGTGCATATGAGTGTATAATTGTGAAATGAAAATCTATTGTGGTTGTCTAACTCAACATTGATTCTTAGTTCACAATAGTATGTGTCAATGTATATGTGTATGATCAAGAATTTAAAAATTATGGTTGTCGGACTCAACATTGATTCTTACTTCATAATAGTATATGTAAGTGTATGTGTGTGTATGATTGGGAATTAAAATCTACTGTGATTGTATGACTAAACATTGATTCTTACTTCACAATAGTATGTGTACATATATGTGTGTGTATGATTTGGAATTAAAATCTATTGTAATTTTTTGACTTCAACATTGATTCATACTTCACAATAATATGTGTAAGTGTATGTGTGTGTATGATTGAGAATTAAAATCTATTGTGATTGTCTTACTCAACATTGATTCTTACTTC
>CM035407.1:140374730-140617230 GCA_020310875.1 Ceratopteris richardii
CAGCAACCAATTGTTGAGCAATCTCCTCAAGAGCTCCTCGTTAGCTGGACAATCCCTACGAGCCTATTTATCTACTGTTGTTTTCTCACCAGTGGCCTTTTCCCCCAAAAGCTTTGTCTCTACTCTTCTCTGCTGCTCCTACTGGAGGTAGCACCAACAGCTACAATGCACACACATGACAACCTCGAAGAACCCACTCCCCGTTGGTAGGAAAAGACTTGAAAATCACCCATTGACGGCTCTCGATTTTATGCAAGCTCAGTGCCTCTGTGATAGCTATATCATCTAGAACCTCAAGAAGGTCCAACTTTTTAGCATAAACAAGGACAACAACATCCTTAAATTCTTCCTCCTCCAGAATTGCATGAAACTCATCCTTTGCATTTGAGAGCCGTTCAGTGTCATTCGAATCAACTACATAAATGACTGCTTGTGTTTTTGGGAAAATAACAATGCTAGTACGCTCTGATGCTGATCTGACGTCGGAGGTCCCATACTTGAAATTTGATGTCATTCTACTGCACAATCTCCTCATTGGATCCGATTATTGATATCGTTGACACACCTTGCCAACTTCAAGACGACAAAGAATTGTAGTTTCGCCAGCATTATCCAGACCGAGCACCAGGATTCGAGCTTCTCTTTCACTAAGTATCGAAGACAAGATTCGAGAAAAGAGAATCCCCAAAAAACCTGCCTAGGCCGAGCTCCCCACCTGACAACGATGCTGATGTCCTCTTCAGCAATACCAGACTTGCGGTATGGGAGCATGTGTTTGTGGAGAAACCCTAGTGGGTCTGACTTCGCTCTGTATCCCTTCTAAGCTCCCCTCCCGCGCACCTGTACACCTTCAAGAATAACATCTCTGCCCCCAAAAACTCCCTTTTTAGCTGCTGTCGTGCCCTCCAGAATGATGCCCCCCGTTCTTCCTTCTCGATCCCCTTTCTTCCCACACACCCGCAACTCTCCCCTCTTCTGTAACCCCTCCCTCGTTACCTGCACACCCACCAACAGCCCCCCAAGAACCCCAACAATGGCCTCCCCCCCTGGTGACGAAGCGTCAACCAAGGTCCCCCTTCTTTTTCCAGGAACACCAGCAAAAATGACCACCACTGTCTGCCCCCCGAACACTTGTATGCACAGTAAGACAAAGAACTCCCTTACACACCCGCATGGACAGCCCGAAGAAAACACAGGCCGCCCCCAAAAATGCTCTCCATCAGGACACCCCGCGTGCAAGTAAATGGGCATCCCCCTCCCGAGGACACGCCCCTCTCAGTACCTTCCTGCGACACCTTGACAGGCCAGGCAGACCACCACCCTGTCCTCCTGCTTGATTTTAGTGCACATGCACGACAATTATAAAGAGGGGAAGGAAAAAATTCCTTGAATCAGAAGAGGATTTATTGCCTGCAGATATGCCCCAAGTCTTTATAACCTCCGTAATCACCATGTGATCCCACCCTTGAAGGTAGAACAAATGCAGAAGTAGTTCACTTGGGCTCAACGTTCTTGATCTCAGCTTGTTTCACTTCTAATTCCGTCTTCCATCCCTCAGAGCGTAGGTCATCCACTGGGTCTTCACTTTCAATATGACAAAGCTAAAAACTTCTAGAGTACCCTGGAATCAAAGATGTCCACAAGACAATTCCAAATTTTCGTGCACATGACCTGCTCCCAATAGGCACAACCAAACCCTCAAATCTGCTCGAGACGCCATGCTTTGCAACACATGGCTCGCAAACTTGAAAGTTCCTGCGTGTGCCAAAAATTCAAGGATACTTCCATAGTGCTTCACATCTGGAGCCCCGATATTGGCACGTGCCTTGTGCACCAAAGCATTGTTTAAAGCAATGTATTCATCATCAACATCCCACCTTTCTCTTGCAACTACCTGAAATCAACCACCTATTCTACTCCATGAAGACATGTTAGCGCAAAAGAAATCAACCATCAATACACTTAACATACACATACACATACACATATGCTTTAAGAAGGTTGTTGGGAAGCACCTTTTTGTAAAGGAAAAAATGGAAAACATTGTATTATAGTAGAATAGAATATCCCAAATTTTGTAAAAATTAGGAAGAGTCTTCCTCAAAAAGTAGTTGTAACTTATACATTTTTTGTAGAATTTTTAGAGCTCTTGAGATAGAGGATTTTTAGAATAGAAAGTTTGAAGGACCTATTTTAAGTTCATTTTTTGTAGAATTTTTAGAGCTCTTGAGATAGAGGATTTTTAGAATAGAAAGTTTGAAGGACCTATTTTAAGTTGAACTCGGACACTTGAAAAGGTATAAAAGTCAATCATGATTCATTTGTAAGGGGATATTGTACTTTTGGATTAATGAGAACGTGAGAGCTCTTTCTTCCTACCCACATACACATACATATACACATGCACATACACATACACATACATGTACACATAGATGTACATATACACGTACACATACACATACACAAAGTTTGAAGGACCTATTTTAAGTTGAATTCGGACACTTGAAAAGGTATAAAAGTCAATCATGATTCATTTGTAAGGGGATATTGTACTTTTGGATTAATGAGAACCTGAGAGCTCTTTCTTCCTACACACATACACATACATATACACATGCACATACACATACACATACATGTACACATAGATGTACATATACACGTACACATACACATACACAAAGTTTGAAGGACCTATTTTAAGTTGAATTCGGACACTTGAAAAGGTATAAAAGTCAATCATGATTCATTTGTAAGGGGATATTGTACTTTTGGATTAATGAGAACGTGAGAGCTCTTTCTTCCTACACACATACACATACATATACACATGCACATACACATACACATACATGTACACATAGATGTACATATACACGTACACATACACATACACATGCACATAGATGTGCACATACACGTACACATGCACATACACATACACATACACACGTGTACATATAGATGTACATATACACGTACGCATACACATACACATACACATATACACATACACATAAACATACATATACACATACACATACACATACACATATACATACAGGTACACATATACACGTACACATACACATACACATATACATGTACACATACACATACACATGCACATACACATACACATACACATGCACATGCACATGCACATGCACATACACATGCACATACACATACGCATACACATACACATACGTATACACATACACATACACATACGCATGCACATGCACATACACATACACATACACATATGCATATGCATATGCATACACATACACATACACATACACATATACATACACATATACATGCACATAGACATACACATACACATACACATACACATACATGTATGCATATGCATACACATACACATATGCATACACATACCCATACACATACACATACACACAGAGACACACAAACACATACACACACACATAAACACAAACATGTACAGGTATATGTAGACATACACTTACACACAATGTACATGTACACTTACATGTACATGTACACTTAGAGGAGTACATACAAGTATAAAAACACATACACGTACACATACATGTACATGTGCACATACACATGCATGTACACATGCATGTGCACGTACGTATAGGTACACATGCACATACACACACATACACGTGCATGTACACACACACATACACATGCACGTACACATGCACATATACACGTACATGTACACATACACATGCACATACATGTACACATACACATACAAGGTAAGATCTTGTAATCAAATATCAATGTACTTAGTATGAAGCAGTGTGACCACCATACATGCCAGAGAAATGAAAAAGTGATAGGTTTCATGCTCAATCATCATATGTTGAGCTTGATATCTCAACACACCCCCTCAAGCTTAACGTCATGTCCTCTAATCCAAGCATATTATCAAACTTCTTTAGCTTCTCTACTCCGAATGCTTTACTGAAAATATCAGCAACTTGCTCATTTGCCCTCACATAGACAAGATCAATGTCACCTACTAATACCTTCTCTCTGATGAAGTGATAATGCACCTCGATATGCTTTATTTTAGCATGAAAAATAAGATTTTGTGCTAATTGAATGTTGTTAAGATTATCACAATAGATGATGATCGACTTTTGCACTTCCACACCTAAATTTGCAAGTAACATCTCTAACCATGATGCTTCACATGCTACCATTGCAACACCTCTATACTAAGCCTCTATACTCAAGAAAGCAATAGTGCATTGCTTCTAGGTGCTCCATGTAATAGTTGCACTCAGAATTGAGAATAAAAAGCCACTAATGGATCTTTTGTCTAGAATACTACCATCCCAATCTACATCAGTGTATCCATGAACCTACAAATCAACACCTGCTTCATAAAACAATGCATAATCCAAAGTAGGACTCACATAATGTAGAGTGCACCTCATAGCATCTAAATGTAGTTTCCTAGGAACCTGCATAAATTGACTTCCAAGTCCAACCATGTAGCTTAGATCAGACCTTGTTATTGTGAGATATATCAAGCTTCCCATAATTTTCTTGTACATAGTAGCATTTTCCAAGGCTTCACCTGATGTAGTATCCAACTTCAAATTTTGATCTAATGGCATAAAGATTGGCTTACAATCAGCCATACCATACTTTTGTAGCATACTCAAGGCATATTGCATTTGTGACATCCATATATCTATTTTTGTATGTAAATCCCAAAAAATAGTGAAGCACACCAAGATCTTTTATGTCCAATTCCTGGATAAGGAGTTGCTTTAACTCTTTAATGATTTTTTCATTATCATCTCCTACAATCAATTCATCAACATAAATAACCCCAATCATGGAGCTATCATCACCCTTCCTTGCATAAATGAATGATTTGCATCACACACAAAAAATCCAATGGTGGTTAAGTAATCAGCAATCCTTGCATACCAAGCACGAGAGGCTTGTTTAAGCAAAGAATTTGATGAGTATTGGACAAATAGTGGAAAAGGGTTTGCATGTTAGGTTCAATAAATTTGGAGTTTTTGTGGAGGACCCCCAACATGGATTCAGAACAATTGCCAAGGGAGAGAAAACAAGTAGATTGTTTACATTTGAGCTTGCAGACACTAGAAACATTGCACATTATAATTATAAGGATCAAACATTATCTGAGTTAGAGATATGGCACAAAAGATTAGGGCACATTGGTGAGAGAACATTGAAGCAGATATATAGAGATCAATGTGTACTTGAGATACCTAATATATCCAAGCAACATATGATCTATAAATGTGGTGCATGCCAATTTGGTAAATCACACAGGTTACCCTTTACAAAGAAAGGCTATATGCATGAGGATAAGAGGATAAGATCAGATGGAAGAGGTGAGTACTTCTCCAATGAATTTGATGCATTTTTGCACGAGAGAGTATCAAAAGGGAGATCACTACTAGATATACTTCTGAGCAAAATGGAGTAGCAGAGAGGAGGAGCAGATTGATGGTGGAAGCAGCTAGATCAATGCTAAATGAAAAAATGTTTCTTAATTACTTGTGGGCAGAGAGTGTTTCTACTGCCACTTATCTTATTAATAGGTTACCTTCTAAATCCCTAGATGGGATGACCCCCTATGAGTCATGGCATGGTAGAAGACCATCACTTGAACATTGCAGAATATTTGGTTGTGTTGCTTATGTGCATGTTGCATCTCAAATCAGTTAGACCCTAAGACTTAAAAATGCATCTTCATAGGGCATGATATAAATAAAAAAGGATACAGGATAATCCATCCAACAAAGGATTTATGGTCAGTAGAGATGTTGTGTTTGATGAGAATGATTCTTGGTTTGAAAGTGAATGCAGGAAGGTAAAATTGCCTTATGACTTGGAAGAAGAATTTCCAAGCCTCACCAAGGAGGAGCCAAGCACTATTGAAGACATCAAATCAGATGATGAGGACACCATCAACTTGGAAGAGTTGAAAGCATGGAAATCAAAAGGCAAGGTCAAGATGAAGAGGTTGGAAGATATACCTAAGTCATCCAACCAAGCCTTAAGGAGATCACAAAGAGAGACTATAAAGCCAATCAGATATGGGTATGACGCTTCATTAGTCACTAAGCATTCTATTTATCTTGCTAAGGATTCATCACTTGAAGAATCTTCTTCATATGAAGAAGCAAGTACCAAAGCAGAATGGAAGGACGCTATGAATGAAGAAATAGAAGCACTCCAAGAGAATGACACTTGGGAGTTAGTACCCAAAAAAGCATCAATGAAGGTAATTGGTTCTAGATGGATTTACAAAATCAAAAGGAACTTAGATGAATCCATAAACAGGTATAAAGCTAGGTTTGTGGCTAAGGGTTTTGCACAAACCCAAGGATTAGATTATGAAGAAACCTTTTTTTTTGAGGATAGCCTGTTTGAGTAGAGAAGAGCTTAGAGCTATTTTGAGCTTGTAAGAGTGTTCTTGAGTAATAGAGTTGATTTCTCACTTTCCATTGTGTCTTGCTTGTCTCTTCGTTGTGTGTGTGTATGTGTGTGTGCATCTCTATGCTTCTCACCTTCACTCTCACTTCATCTCACATTCACGATCTTCATATCACTCTTATCTCTTTCGCGGATTGACATTAAGGAGGTGGAGCTTCTTAACGTGGTTCTCACCATTGTGCTAGAGCAACATCAAATTTGGCGCCGTTGCCGGGGATGGAGTCTAGGACGAATGTGTGATGGTAAATGTATAGCAAGAAGTGGCGTTGGAAGGTAAAATTTTCAATTTTTGTTGTTGTTTTTAGTTAGTTTTTTGTGTTTTTCACCTCCCCACACTCCATCTTCATCACCGCATCATCATCTTCCACTCCAAAAAAATCAGAAAATTCACCATATCCACCCATTCTCCTCATTTCCCCTCATTTGTGCATGCGAGAGAGAGAGAGAGCTTTTGTGCTTGCATGTGCTATTATGTTTTTGAGTTTTCTTGCAGGTTTAGTGCTCCAGAGCATCAGGAAAGCTGCAAAAAGGTAAGAAAAACACTTTCTGTCAGAAAATGCCGACTGTGTCAGACCATCGCGATGGTCTGCCAAGTTCGGAATTTGAGGTAAGCGAGTTCACCACCGTATAGGCGACCCTTGGGCATATAGGAATCCATTGTTGCATTTGCAAAATTTGCATTTTGGTGGACCATCACGATTGGCTCACGCCATCGCGACGGCTCGGCCGGACCATCGCGACGGTCTCATGCCATCACGATAGTTCACTTGAACCATCGCGACGGTCCTTGACCATCGCGACGATCCCGTCGACCCCACGCCATCGCGATTGGCTCATGCCATCGCGCCGACGTTGCCACGTGGCAAGCTAGACCATCGTGATTGCTCGCTAGTCACGCCATCGCGACTGTCCCAGGTACGCCATCGCGACTGTCCCAAGTACGCCATCGCGATGACTCAAAATCAGACCATCGCGATTGCCTCATGCCATCGTGCCCGTGACCATTGCGACAGTTCACTCGGACCATCATGATGGTTCGCTTTGACCGTTGACTGATGCCATCATGATTGTTCATAGATTGGGCCATCGCGACGGTTCATTTTTGGACCATCGCGACAGTTCACATTCACGCCATCGTGATTGCTCGTGGATTACACCATCGTGATTGTTCATTCAGACCATCGCAATTGTTCACATTCACGCAGGAGTTTAAGATCAATGACCTAAGGTTTCATAAATATTTTATTGGACTTGAGTTAGTATACACAAACTCCGGAATCTGCATCACTCAAAGGAAATATGTGCATGACATGTTGAAGAAGTTCCACTTGGAGAATGCAAAAGTGGCTAGCACCCCTATGGAGGTAAATCATATATTGGGTGCTCATGAAGGTGATTTGCTTGAAGACATTGCAGGTTATCAAAGCATAGTTGGGAGTCTAAACTATGCAACAATAACAAGGATTCACATATGTTATGGAGTAAGTGTTCTGAGCCAATTAATGCATAAACCTAGAGCTCCTCACTTGGAAGTTGCTAAGAATTTTGAAGTATCTTAAAGGTATTCAAAATCAAGGTCTTTACTTCCCATACACATCAGATGTGGATATAAATTTGTACTCAGATGCAGATTGGGAAGGATGTAAGGATGATAGAAGAAGTACTTTTTTTTGCAGGTGATAAGCCCATCTCGTGGTCTTCCAAGAAGCCACCAACTGTTGCTCATCCTCAACAGAGGCTGAATACAAGGGATTAGCAAATGCTACACAAGAAGCTATTTGGATTAGATTACTCTACTCAGATTTGGGACTTCACACTCATTCATCTTATGATCTTTGGTGACAACACTAGTTCTTTGCATCTTGCAGCCGATCCCATTTATCATGCAAGAACCAAGCATATAGAAGTGCACTATCACTATGTTAGAGAGAAACTTTTGAGCAAAGAAATTCAACTAGCATATGTATCTGCAAATATGCAGTGTGCACATTTGTTAACCAAAGCACTTGATGGTAGTAAGATTTGTAGGTTTAAAACCATGATTGGAATGCAGGATATTCATCAAGACTGATGACGCAATGCAAGCCAAGATATTTGACTTGAGGGGGAGCTGTTGGTGCAAACGTACAAGCCCTTCAGATTTGGCTTAGCATGGAAAATTATATGTGAAAGCATTTGATGATTCGTATGAACCATAGCTTGTACTCACTTGATCATTTACCATTGTAAAAGGTTTATACCTTGAGAGAATCTTGTAAAAGCCTAAATCTCGTGGAGTTAGGAAGAACAATAGTTATGAGTTTCAATGAGAGAATAACTCCTAGATCAAGGAATCACTTTTTAGTTGGAGCCAAGTTTGAATTCAAATTCAAACTTGGAAGAACTTCTTATAAAAGGTTGTTGTAAATATCGCGGCCTTGTGGCCTCATCTTGGAGCTCATTTCTTGAACATCTATAGAGTCTGAGTATCTTACACCATAGCTTACTCATTCCACCAACATTGAGCATCATTTCAATGCCAATGATCTTGTATAATCATGTGTTATAATACATATAGCTCATTGATCATCTCTTTCTACTTCTCTGCTATGACTACTCAAAACAGTGAACTTTCTCTAGTCATATCTTAGTGAGTTCTCAACCATTTTGCATGATCTATAGGTTGTTGGAACTAGCTTGAAGTCCACTTTGTGCTTTCAAAATCTCAAAGTATTTGGTTTGACCATCTAGGAGAAATTGTCGTTGACGTGCTCACTGGTCATCTACTGGTTAGTCCCTAAAAAGTGGGGGGGTAAGATTTGGATTGTTAAACTTATTTCTCAGAGCATGGTTTATCATTTTAAATAATTACACTTGTAATCATTAGCTATCTAAGCTAATTGAATTACCTCAAAAGGAATTTAATCAATTGTTACTATACTGTGAGCAGTGAGCAAAAGAACCAATAGGTGTATGGACTAAAATAGCAAGCTTTGTGACACGAGCTATTCATGAAGTAGTTTGTTTTGATTCATTTGTTTCAAGCATCAACTCCAAAGTACATAGGTACTTTCTTTGTGTCATTTGTAAGCTAAAAGGACCTACTATATAACTCTGAAGTGTATTAGGGCAGGTACAAAGCAAGTTTTAGCAGTACCACTTCACTTCCTTGAGGTATCCATCCATCTCTTCCAATAGTTTGTACTCTTCTACATACAACTCATCAGCATTGAACCTGACTTGTAATCATTGGTCAACCATTTGTCCAATAAAACAAGATTCTTTGTTATATTTGGAACATGGAGCACGTCATCAAGATGTTTTACCTTCCCATCCTTCATAGATAGTGCTCTGTTTCTTGTATGCTCGATAGGATGTGATGTGTCATCACTTGTTTCAACATATTTAAGAACTTCCAATTTTTGCAAACTATTAAACCATTTCACATGACCAGTCATGTGATTTGAAGCACTTGAATCAACATACCAGACATTACCATTCCATTTTGAAACATAAGCAGATATCGTATTTATCATGTGGTGTTGGACCATGAACAACTTCTCAGAATCATTTGCACTCATGGATGCATAGTTGTTGTGCTACTGTCTATTATTTTGATTCTTTAACCTATAATCACTTCCAAAGTGTCCAAGTTTACCACAATTCCAACATAATTTACTGTCATTACCTGGATCATTTCTTTGGAAATTTCTATGCCCTCTTTGGATCCTACTGCCTCAAAACCATCCTCTACCTCTTGTATGATTCAGATGTTGACCCTAGTCTTGGTTAGTGTTTCTTGTTCCACTTCTGAAACCTCTACCTATGCCTCTTCCTATACTATAGTAGAATACCTGCTAAAAGCTAGGTTTTCCTTGGGAGTTTGAGTCCTCACCAAGATTCTTTTCTTTGATAATCTGCATGGATACTAGATGAGCAAAAATCAAAATATTTTCCTTGGTTTGAATACACATTATAAATTGCTTGTATGTAGCTCCTAAACCCCAAAGGCACACTTCCATTTTATCATCATCATCTACATTCACATCAATAGATGCAAGTGACTCACATTTGCTTTTGATTTTCAGGGTCTATTCACTTACTAACATGCCCTTTTTCTCTGATGTATGCAACTCATTCTTGATTTGCAATTTTCGTGCATTTGTATTGGTCTCATAGAATGCGTCCAAAATATTCCAAGCATCTTACGGAGTCTTGGCATCTTGTATGTGGCCAACTATACATGTCAGAGAAATGAAAAAGTGATACGTGTCATCCTCAATTATCACATGTTGAGCTTGACATCTCAACATATAACAATCACTAAGATGATAATTCTGAAGAAAATAGTTGGGAATACAATTATAACAAAGAACTTGATCTTCAAACTTTGGATTTAGGAAATGGGAGAATTGAAATGGATGCAATCACATTCATGTATATAACAAATAATTACTTGTCAAACCCAAAACCTCAATTCAAAACTACACAAAAGGTTACTTGTTATAGGTATGGAGGAGATCATTTTGTGAAAGAATGTCCTCAACCACCTACTATGAGAGTAGAAGGAGCATATTGTAAAGATTGTGGAAGAGAACATTTGATTAAAAATTGTCCAAAGAATCCACATAAACAAAATGTAAACACTCATGTACCTTTGAAAGTAATTGAAATTCTAGAAAACATTGAGAGAGAGCATGACCAAGTGACACCTATAGAAGTAGTGACAAATCCCAAGCTAGACAACAAAAACTAAGAGTAGAAGAAGACAAAAGGGAAATGAAAAGGAACCCTTCATGGAAAGAAAACAGAGCTAAACAAAAGGCTAAGTGGGAAAAGAAAGTTGATGAACTAGAAAAGGAAGCGCAAACCTAAATTCAAAGGAAATCACAGGAAAAATATCCAAACAAAAACAAAATTGTAATCACATGCAAAATTTATCAAAACAATTTAAAACTTTGGCAAAAGCTTACAAAGTAAGAACAGAGGAAGGACCTATTGTAGTAGATTAATAGAAGGTGTATCCACTACCTCATTTTGAAGCAGAAAGAATTAAATTATGCAAAGAAGTCATAGAAAAGGCTCAGCAATTACTGGAAGAAGATATTTTGGAAAACCAATCTAGAAAACTACGAAATTTACAAGAAAGTGTTTGGGAAGAGGTGTTAGAAAACAATTTGAAGAAGCAACAAAGGTGTTGGCAGTAGTCAGAGGCATAGAAGACACGGAAGCATGTAAAGACAGAGCACGGAGTCAGTTGAATCCTTTTTCAAAGAATTATATTTTATAAATACTTTTCAAAATCTCCAACAATGATTTTCATCACTTTTGTAATATATGTAACATAGAAAAACCCTTTTTGTAATTTATAGCTCCATTTTCTGCAAGCCGAGGAGTCCTCGAGCTTGAGGAGCTTAGGTAGAATGAGCATAGCAATTTTGGTTATTTTTAGACACCGTTTACCCTTTCAAATAGCACCTAGAACCTATTTTTTAACTATGCCGGTCACTACATGTGAAACCGGTCAAAACTAGTCTAGAATCTATAAAACGAGCTAGAGAGCTCATTTTTGAGGATAGCCTGTTTGAGTAGAGAAGAGCTTAGAGCTATTTTGAGCTTGTAAGAGTGTTCTTGAGTAATATAGTTGATTTCTCACTTTCCATTGTGTCTTGCTTGTCTCTTCGTTGTGTGTGTGTATGCATGTGTGCATCTCTATGCTTCTCACCTTCTCTCACTTCATCTCACATTCACAATCTTCATATCACTCTTATCTCTTCCGCGGATTGACATTAAGGAGGTGGAGTTTCTTAACGTGGTTCTCACCATTGTGCTAGAGCAACACCAAATTTGGCGCCATTGCCGGGGATGGAGTCTATGACGAATGTGTGATGGTAAAAGTATAGCAAGAAGTGGCGTTGGAAGGTAAAATTTTCAGTTTTTGTTGTTGTTTTTAGTTAGTTTTTTGTGTTTTTCACCTCCCCACACTCCATCTTCATCACCGCATCATCATCTTCCACTCCAAAAAAATCAGAAAATTCACCATATCCACCCATTCTCCTCATTTCCCCTCATTTGTGAATGCGAGAGAGAGAGAGCTTTTGTGCTTGCATGTGCTATTATGTTTTTGAGTTTTCTTGCAGGTATAGTGCTCCAGAGCATCAGGAAAGCTGCAAAAAGGTAAGAAAATCACTTTCTGTCAAAAAATGCTGACTGTGTCAGACCATCGTGATGGTCTGCCAAGTTCGGAATTCGAGGTAAGCGAGTTCACCACTGTATACGCGACCCTTGCGCATATAGGAATCCATTGTTGCATTTGCAAAATTTGCATTTTGGTGGACCATCGCGATTGGCTCACGCCATCGCGACGGCTCGGCCGGACCATCGCGACGGTCTCACGCCATCGCGACAGTTCACTTGAACCATCGCGACGGTCCTTGACCATTGTGATGATCCCGTCGACCCCACGCCATTGCGATTGGCTCATGCCATCGCGCCGATGCTGCCACGTGGCAAGCTAGACCATCGTGATTGCTCGCTAGTCACGCCATCGCGACTGTCCCAGGTACGCCATTGTGACTGTCCCAAGTACGCCATAGTGATGACTCAAAATCAGACCATCACGATTGGCTCATGCCATCATGCCCGTGACCATTGCGACGGTTCACTCGGACCATTACGATGGTTCGCTTTGACCGTTTACTGATGCCATCGCAATTGTTCATAGATCGGGCCATCACGACGGTTCATTTTTGGACCATCGCGACAGTTCACATTCACGCCATCGCGATTGCTCGTGGATTACACCATCGTGATTGTTCATTCAGACCATCGCGATTGTTCACATTCATGCCATCGCGACAGTTCGCACTTTCGGACCATCGCGATTGTGCCATGCCATCGCGACGGTTCACCTGGACCATCGCGACGGTCCGAGACCATCGCGATTATCTCGGACCATCGCGATTGCTCACCCCAAATGCAATTTTTAGGGTTTCAATTTTTGACCAATTTTGGGGCTGTTTTTGGAAAATTTTTGGGTGATTATACTCATAGGAGACCCCTTAGCTCATATTTGGAGAAAAACCTGTTGGTGAGTTTTTACCCCCGAGGGCCTGAATGGTCATATCCTTTTCATCCAAAGTACGTTTTTTGAGCTTTATAGTTCGTTAGAAAGCTCTTTACGAGTACTACGTGACCAAAAGGGAAAGGACCTTTAAGGGTGTATATATTCAAGTGCTTGATCATCCATTTGGGAAATTGGTCTAATATTGGATTTTTCCAGGTCTAGCAAGGACAATCAAGGGCAATCAAGGCAAGGCAGTGCAGAACGCAGGGCTTGGGAAGTGTGGCTTCTTGGGCATCAGAGCGACCAAAGCAACTGACTTGAGGTTGGAAGATTACTCAAACCCCTTAGTCAATTCTTAGCTTAGGATAAATGGTAGCATTGTGGATTAACGACAATAGGAACGTATTAAGTTCAAGAGACTTAAATTTCTCAAGTCCAAGACTAAAAATAAAGGTGTGTGAGACGAAAACTTAAAGGAAAAGAACTTAAGTATGACGGAACGGGAACTCAAAAGTGTTGAGAGTTCCATGCTCCACCCTTTTGTCCAAAACTAGAATCATTCTCATGCAAGCACATATATCCCACATGCAAGGGAATTCTCCCAAAATCCATAAAAGCAAGGCCTCCCTTCACTCCACATAATCTCATTCCACTCTAGCTCATTGCCAAGAGTGTGCTTCCACTCCTCATGCAGTCTCCATGCTCATAGAGCATCATTTGTAAGTTCTTTCCATTTTAATTCATTCATCATGTTTTGTTATCTTTTGTTCCTTCCTCCTTAGCTTTGTATGTGTGCATGTGAGTAGAGTAGGAGTAGTCCTTTTTCATTTCAACATGGTATCAAAGCATCGATTCATTTTTTTTTAGTACATATTTATTCATTATCAATAGCATAGATGCATTGTTTCCTTAATCCCTCCCACCCTCCCTCATGTTATCATCATCTAATGTTTCATCACTAGCTCATAGATTTTGTAGTGTTGAGTTTATTTCTTTTCATCATAATAAAGTGTTTTTCAACACTACCATCTGCGATCATAAGTGCTTCTCAGCACTATGTTCACTCAGTAATCCTGATTCTCTGAAAAGGGGGAGAGAGAGAGAGAGAACGAACATGCAAGCCAAAGCTGCAGTGATTCATTCAGGAAGCTGCATTGGCCGACCTTGAAGCATGCAATGCCTCATCCATCGGCTATCATAGCAGCAACACCCCAATCGGAGGAATGCACCTGAAGCAACTTCTATGGCGGAACATTCACTGTGCACATCATTCAAGATGAAGCACAAGAGTGTGCAGACAAGAGCTTGTATGCGCGACGAAGAAAAGCCAATCCTATAGTGAGTAACTTCTATGTGGGAAACTCGGGCAAACATCTAACGCATGCAAGGAAGAGAAGCACTCTGTAGTTGCACCAATCCCAGTCTGATGCAACCATGATGTAGCATCACTGAAAGCGCAAAGTTCTTGCAGTTGCAAGAGCAGTCCAATGCATAAAGTCATTGCCAGAAAAGATCGATGGGGGACATGAAGACGTTGCGCCTGCTACTGCCCTGAGCAAAGGAGTTCAAACTCTTGTGAAGAATACAAAGAGAGAGAGGCGTGTGTCCTTTCTACAACAGTGCACTCGATGCTCTTGATCTATTCTGCATGTCTCTATTCTCCGTAGCTTTTCCTAGTCTTAAATCTGCAAACACTTTTTGTAACTCCGTCGAAGTTTTATGAGCATCACATGTATATTGGTCCATGTCCTGACTCTGCATGAATCTTCTCGCCGTGAAACTTGGGATGTCCTCCTCTGGGAAGCTGCAAGTGGATTCCTCAGAGAACGGGCAAGTCACCTGCGGCCAAAGGTTCCATTGACACGCCATTCCGAGACTTGACATTCACGCACTCGGCATGACTCAAGCCAGATGCGTGTTTGGACTCCATTACCCAAAAGATGGAGTCGCTAATAGTAACAAGATCACGGTCCAGTCGACCATCAGCAGAGAGATCAAGCAAAAGTTTTGTGTGATGAGCATCCGGACTCAAAAGATAAACTCACGTCTGTTTCATCTTTGTCACGATTAGCGGCAAATGCACGAGGAGGAAGCTACGTTGCATACATGTTCATAGTATCTAAGCATGAAGGCAAGCAGGAAAAGTGTGAAAAAAGGCACCAATCTAGTCTTTGTGTAGGTTGAATTGAAGAGATCTTTTCAAAAAGAATGACATAAGCAGTGATGAAATGCGCATCTAGAGGTCTCGTAACTTGAAGAACATCTCAACGCAGACACACATTATTTTCAATGCACGCGATGGATTGTAACTTCTAAGCTTGCATATAAACTATCTCAAGGATATGCCAAACACATAGCTCATATGACACACACATGGCCCTTGTAATGGGATTAGACACCACTATGCTTAAGCATAGTAGGACCTTCCCAATGCCATATGAAAATGTTTAGGCTATGTGGCTTTACATTACAAAGATGTACAACTCATGAGATCAAAAGGCAAGCTCTACACATCCAAGGCATTTCTAGGTCGATCACCACAACACCCACAGCAAAAAGCAAAGAAGAGGAAAAAGGCTTCTACAACACAAAGAGAAAGAGAAAGGCTACAAACAAAGATCAAGAGGAGAAAAGGATTAAAGCTTAAAGGAACACATCAAAGGATCTCTAAGGCTACAAAGATCAAAGAAAACACCACCTACCCCATGATGTAAACCCTTGTACATGTCTAAGGATCCCATATGTCCCAAGATCCGAGGGATGCCATATGTCCCATACTTGGATCCCATATGTCCAAGTTATGTCTAAGGATCCCATATGTCCTTAGATCCTAAAAATCAATGGACTAAGTGATCCCATATGTAAATAGTCCCCATATTAAAAACAAAAGGGTCATCACATGGAGGGGGGGTGTTGAGAGTTCCATGCTCCACCCTTTTGTCCAAAACTAGAATCATTCTCATGCAAGCACATATATCCCACATGCAAGGGAATTCTCCCAAAATCCATAAAAGCAAGGCCTCCCTTCACTCCACATAATCTCATTCCACTCGAGCTCATTGCCAAGAGTGTGCTTCCGCTCCTCATGGAGTCTCCATGCTCATAGAGCATCATTTGTAAGTTCTTTCCATTTTAATTCATTCATCATGTTTTGTTATCCTTTGTTCCTTCCTCAGCTTGGTAGATGTGTGCATGTGAGTAGAGTAGGAGTAGTCCTTTTTCATTTCAACAAAAGTACCACGGAAAGACGATTCCTGACGCATATAGTTAAGACAAGACAAGAACTTAAAGGCACTTAAAAAGAAACAAGCAAGAAAGAACAAAGAACCATTGACGATCTGAGCGTGTACTGAGTGTGCAAGGAAGAAAATTCATGAACCTTAGATCGGGCAAACATATAGGTAAGTGTTAGTCGGCCGCCGGATTGGCAACTGTATAACTGAATCTTGTTTCACACGTGCGAAAAGTTGTTACAAAGACATTTGTAATCTTTATATAAAGCAATGAAAAGAGACGCGCGGGTAACGATTTATGGAATCACCAGACTGTCTGTCTGGGTGATTGTCTTGGTCATTACTGTGTGTCGAGTTGGCTAATTTGGAGTACTGTGTTTCATTTCTGTGTTGTATTATTGACACTTGTTCGGGTTGCTGTAGTGTTTGCTTGTCTAATTTATGAGTATTCTGAGTATACTGTGTGTATCCGTGTTCGTTGTCTATCGATCTCTGTTGCGGCTGTGAGTTTTATTTACATCTAGTAGATCGTCGGACTATTGTCTGAGAGAGTCGTTCTGCGGGTCTCTGTGGTGACTGTTCTATTAAGTACGTATATCGTGGTATTACCCTTTCTTGGAATGTTCGGCTAGTCGTTGAAGAAGTCTATGTAGTTGTGGTAGTGTTCTGGTATTCGGATCTGTATTGTGTTGTCTTCAGTGTTGAGGTCTATTTTCATACGGTAAGATGAAGCTATAGTGAGGGTCTTCCTAAGTTGCGTACTGAATCTTCAGCACATATGTGTCTGAAACTATTGAGTTCTCTGTCTCTTCGTTGTCGTCTGATTGTGTGTGCCTATTCGGTAAGGGTTGAACTACTAACCATTGCCTCTGGTATTCAGTAAGTTTACGTGCAGAACAGTACAGTAATTTAGTGTATTCGGTACACTTTGGACGAGTTTTGATCAAGAACTGTAAGGCTCCTAAGCGTGACAGAGTCCAATTGCAGTTCTGCGCATCCGTATATTGCTGTAAATGAATGGTTAGTTTGGGAACCAAGTATAGGGCCTCTGTCTAACAGACCCCTACCACTCCCAAGAACCCAATGATCGTTTAAACGCTCTTCTAATAGTTAGAACGAGCGTTTAACACTGGCGCCGTCTGTGGGAAGGTGGCACTTAACTATCAGCAAGTGGCACCAGCATATTGCAAATCGATTGTGAAAAGTGACTGTAGATTGTAAATCGACAGTAATAGTACGCGATTAGTACAAAAGATGATACATGTCGGTTACTAGATCCAGTGAAACGTATCCGAAGAACCGACAACCTTGGGTACAAAGGACGCCTCCAAGAGGTAGAAGTGCATATAGGTTTAACCCAGCTGCCACGAAAGTGAAGAATCTTAGTAGTGATTCCTGCCATATTTCGGTGGAACGCACTACATTTCTGGCAGATTCCGATGCGATTTTGGCACAGTCTGTCGAAGGTATAGTAACTCCAGAATCTACCAAGACGCAACATGAAGTTAATTTAGCACCATTGGGTCAAGATTCGAATTTTTATACCAATAGAAACGCCTTAGCCAAAGAAATCTGTGAAGGAGAAAAAGGACCTTGTTTTGGTGAAAAATCGACACCTTCCGGTGTTATTCGGGTACCAGTTGTTGAAAGTTCACAATTTTCCGGTGACGATTTGCCCTTTCTTGGTGAATCTTCAGTCGAGTCATCGTTATTGAGAGTAAGCTTTCCTACATTTGACATCAAGAAGGAAGGTAGCTTGTTCAAAATCGAGAAACGAAACATACTGAACAAGATTATCGAACCGGAAAGTGCACAGGCTGACGATACAGATTTTGACGATCCAGATATTCAGCCTCGGGATACAGAAGATAGTCACAATACAACCATCAGCACAATGAACGAGCAACCACAACAACAACAACAGTAGCAACAACAGCAACAACAACAACTATGCCCACCAAGGCCGACTCCAACAGGAGTAACGTACACTAAATTCGGTGGATTTCCAGGGGATGACCCAGATGCTCATGTACGCACATTTGAGATAAGCTACGCAGTGCTCAACCATCCACCTGATCCGGCGTATAAAGCTATTGTCTTCCAGACTACATTGGTTAATGAAGTAGCCAGATGGCTTACAGAATATGATATTAACCACTTCGGCACCTATGAAGCAGTAAGGGATGCATTTTTGCAGAGATTCAGGTTAAAGAAGAATCCAGCCGAAATTTTCGACTACCTACAAAACAATAGACAGAAGATAAATCAAACGGTGCAGGAATACGCCACCCTATTCAGGACTCATTTGAGGCAGTTACCACTAGCACATGCCAACCTACCGGATGACGTTATAACTCAATGGTTTATCAATGGATTGACTCTGCAACTCAAACAAATTATGATCATACGCTGTGTAGGAGCTATGATGCTAGATGCAATGATTGCAATGGCTTTGCAGCTGGAAAACAAGGTTGGAGGATTTACAGAAGACTTGGAATGGTTAAAAGCAAATAAAAATGTTGCAGAAGATCCGACCAGACAAATGTTCTGCACCACATGCAAGAATTTAGGGCACACTAGTGCCACTTGTGCACTTAATCAGTTGTTTTGCGCTATCTGCAACACGACCGGACATACCACCGAAAACTGTGCATACAACGCCAAAGTGCAGGGAACCGCAAATGTCAATGTTATTATACAGGAACTAGGACAGCCAGCCAATCATTATGTACCTCCGCAAATGAGAAACAACCAGCAACAAGGCTATCAAAATTACAGAGGACAGAGAAATAATAACTACAATGCAAATCGCTGGCAGGCCGGACCAGCACAGGAAAATACTAATTTGCCACCACCTCGCTGCCATTTTTGTGGTGAATTTGGTCACGTTAGAAGATTTTATAAGGATGCAACTGAGTATGATCAGAGGAAGAAAGAACAACAAAACCCAATGACTAATATGGTACAAATCACACCAGTAGAAACACAAGCTGCAGTAATTCAGACACGATCCGGTAAGCAACTGCAATGAGCAGCAGAAGTCTTTGAACTAGGCATACGTGAACAACAAAGGATGTATGATAAGGCAAGTCAATGGACCACCGCCGAACCTCTAGTGTTTTCAGATCCTATTCCGATGACCCAGGCTCTGTTAACCAAGGAAGGAACACAAAAACAAGATTCTAATTCAGTAGCAGGCACATCATCTTCAGCAAAAACATCATCTTCAGCCAGCGCATCATCTTCCAAATCGGTAGAAAACACAATTCAATCACATAAGGCCTGGGAAATTTTATCTAAAGCGTCCATTACTCTTCCTCTTGGCCAATTACTTGCACTATTACCAGGAGTTCGACAACAATTCCAGCAACAGTTTAGTCCTGAGTCAGCCTGCATTCCAGCAATAGCCACAATGCAACCGGAACCTGATTCTACGGTCGATCATTCGGTTCCCTTAATTACGGTATGGTATAAAAATCATAAAATTACATAGGTACTAATTGATGGAGGATCTGGTGTCAACATTGCTACTGCCGCACTGTGTAAAAAGCTAGGATGGACCGAAATCAAACCAATTCAGTTTTTTGTCAGAATGGCCGACCAATTAAGAGTCCATCCAGTAGGACTTGTCCGAAACGTGCCAATCACTTTGCAGGGTACAACATTTAAGATGACCTTTGTCGTCCTAGAATTACCGGAATCCACCCTTGATTATAATCTTCTTTTTGGTCATCCTTGGCTGAAGCAAGCTAAGGTCATACAAGATTGGTCTGCACAGGAACTCACTTTCAAAGATAATAATCGTAAATATGTTGTAAAACTAGATGCTATACAGCCTTGCGAATTGCATGCTAGACCGTATTTTGCAGAACCAGTTCATATGTTAGATGGGTTGTCAGATGATGAAGAAGAAGAATTTTTGAAGAATAATATTGATTTGATCTCCCTAGGAACTGTTGATCTACAATCTGTTGTAGATAATTGGAATCCCGCAGTTTGTACGGTGATGCCTGTAACAAAAGAAGATAAGAAAGAAGATACCACTGCTATAGATGACGCTGATCTACGACAACTTTTTAAGCCAGCTGACGATACAAAGAAGCCCCAACATTTTTATGTCCCAGAGGATCAATTGATCACCTATAATTTAGGGGATGAGGACCATCCGCGTCCTGTCAAGATAAGGGAAAGACTACCGGAAGTATTTCAAGCAGACTTAATCCAGTTACTCCGAGAGTTCTCTGACGTCTTTGCATGGGATTACAAAGATATGAAAGGTTTGGACCCGTGCATCTATCAACACAGGGTCATGCTGAAGCTAGAAGCAAAGCCAATCAAGCAACCCAGCTACCGGATGAATCCGAACTATGCATCACAGGTAAAAGCAGAGCTTGATAGGCTACTCAAAGTCAGATTCATTGTACCAGTAGAGCATGCTGAATGGATCTCACCAATTGTTATTGTTCCTAAAAAGAATAAGCAACTGCGAATTTGTGTGGACTACCAAAAACTGAACGCAGCTACGGTGCTTGATCCATTTCCGCTACCTTTTCTTGACACAATGCTTGATAGAGTAGCAGGACATGAAATGTATTCATTCCTAGATGGATATAGTGGGTATAATCAAGTTAGAATGGTTGAACAGGATATACCAAAGACCGCTTTCATTACCAATTGGGGTGTTTTTGCTTGTACCGTAATGTGGTTTGGATTAAGAAATGCCCCAAGTACTTTTCAGAGGTGTATGCAAGAAATATTATCCCCTTACCTTACCTCGTTTATGCAAGTTTATCTTGATGATTTTTCGTTATTTGGAAGGATGGTAGCACACTTGTTCCATTTACGGTGCTGCTTTGAGAAGTGCAGAGAATACAGACTCTGTTTGAACCCAAACAAATCCGTGTTTGCAGTTTTCTGTGGAAGGCTACTTGGCCACATTGTATCTGCACAAGGTATACAGGTGGATCTAGATAAAATTACAGCTGTGTTAGAAGCACCTGTGCCCACTACACCTAAGGAAGTGATGCGCTTCATGGGCCAAGTAAGATGGCATGGTCGGCACTTACGGTGGCTTGCTCATTTGGCAATACCACTGAACAGGTTAATAACCAAGACTCCTCGACAATTTGAGTGGACTCAAGAATGCCAAATTGCTTTTGATCGTCTAAAGGGATTACTAACACAGGTTCCAATCCTACAGCCTCCTGACTGAGATCGCCCATTTCATGTATTTGTTGATGCTTCAGATATTGCCATTGGCAGTGTTCTAATGCAATACACCGATAAGTGGTTTCAGCCTGTGTACTATGCCAGCTGAAGGCTTGCTCCTACTGAGAAGAATTACTCTGTAACTGAAAGGGAATGTCTGGGTTTAGTATACTCAATCAAGAAATTTAGGCATTATTTACTTGGCCAAAAATTTACTTTTCACGTAGATCATGCTGCCCTTGTCTACCTGGTACGGCAACAACATCTAGGTGGTAGATTAGCGCGATGGGTTCTGCTCTTACAAGAATTTGATTACGAAGTGATTCATAGGCCCAGCAGTTCACATGCCTTAGCATATTTCCTTTCTCGCTTAGATTCCGGTGAAGCTCTGGTTGGTGTAGATGACACAACACCAGCGATTTATGTTTCTGAACCAACTAATGATGAAATTGCAGACCCAACTATGCCATCTACATATTATGATCAGATATTAACTTTTCTTACTGATGGATGCCTTCCTTCTCAGGCTTCTCCTGCAATACGTAAGAAGATTGTAGTTTTTAGTCGTCGATTTCAGTTAATTGCTAGGGAACTATACTATATGGATCACACTGGAATTTTACTTCGTTGTATCCCTCCACACGAAGTTGATTCAGTTATTACTTTGGCTCACTCAATTCCTTCCGGTGGCCATTTTGCTACAGATTTAACACACCGAAAAATTCTGCAGAGCGGACTTTGGTGGCCTACTATGCACAGGGATGTATTGCAGTTTGTCAAAAATTGTGATAATTGTCAGAGGTCTGGACAGCCACTACAACGTCATTTTTTTCCCTCTACAACCTATCTTGCCATTGGAGCCTTTTCAGAAGTGGGGTCTAGACTTTATCGGACCTATTACACCACCAACAATACTCAGCAATAATCGTTATATTCTAACCTGTACAGACTATGCAACCAGATGGGCGGAAGCATGGGCTTTAAAATCTGCCACAGCTGTGTCGGTGGCAAAGTGTCTAATGAAAAAAGTCTTTCTGCGTTTTGGCTTACCTCTGGAGCTTGTTACAGATCAAGGCACTCATTTTGTTAACAATTTAATAAAAGTACTCACACATTCTTTTCAGATCACTCATAAATTCAGTTCACCGTATTATCCTCGTGCAAATGGTTTGGTTGAGAGTACAAACAAGACCCTGCTGAATATGCTTCGAAAACTGATTCTGGAAGCACTGGAAAGATGGGATCAACTGTTACCTGCAGTATTATGGGCATACAGGACTACCTATAAGGTAGCAACAGGTCTAACACCCTTCAAACTAGCTTATGGATTGGAAGCCATAGCACCCATGGAAATTATTGTGCCAAGCTTACGTGTGGCTCTCACTCAGAAATTAATACCAGAAGATTCTTTATCATTTCGGCTAGATACACTCAGAGAACTGGATGAGCACCGATGGCAAAGTTTTCTGACTATGCAAGAAGTACAGCTAAGACAAGCTCGAACACATGATCGCTATCTAAAGACCCCAGTTTTTACGGTGGGACAACTTGTACTATTTTACAATGCAAAGTTGAATCGCTCTGTTGGCAAATTCAAGTTACAATGGTTTGGCCCCTACCGGATTTCTAAACAAGTGGGCCCATCAACATTTCGGTTGACTACTTTGTCCGGAATTCCTCTTCTGAAAGTCATCAACGGTTCGAAGCTTCGGCCGTATCAACAAACATCTAACCCGCACTAAAACGTTTCGCGGTTGATCACGTCTTTTGGCATTCTTTTTTCTTTCCTTTTCTTTTTTCTTTCCTTTTGTTTTTGCGCGCTTAAAATAATAAGTATGTAAATATTCACGTTTTGATACATAATTATGTCAACAGCCACCCTGCCCTTTCCAGCTACTCATGCATGCACACCGAAGTTAAGAAGTTATCATCTCAACGTCGCATGATGATTAGTGATTTTGATTGCTCTCCACTGCAGTGCATCTACTTAACCTTCTCCGTTTCGCCGAAAATCGCTATTGTGCTTGCGTGATTTGTGTGACTGTGTATACCCTGTGCGTTTGCGTTTTGTGCTTGCTGTCATCGTGCGTGCCATGGAAGCTCTGGCAAACTATGCCGCTTTCCGTGACGGACTCCCTACCGAGGTAGGAGAGTTCCTGCGCATCCGTGGGTTATCTAATTTTGCTGAATTGCCATGGCATTCAGTGGAATCCCACCCGTTCTTTGCCCAGATAATAGCCACTATTGCTAAAACACCTGCCAACGAGCAAAGTTGGGCTATCACATCCCTACCCTCCCGAACCGTAATCACCTTCCAAGCTTTTGCTGAAGCGTTTAGACTCCCTCAGCAAGGTCGGGAAAATGGTCCAAATCTACCGATTGCCACCATGAATCGATTATTCCCTAGGATTTCCTCTAACGAATACGCCATCCTATGTCGACCGGAACCTGAGAGATCCACACTGCAATTCCTCGTAGCCATTCTTAACCTCTAGAAGCGAACTTATGGCATCTCTAGGCCTTTCTACTCCGCTATTGATTTAGCTGCTCGAGAACCCATCAATTTTGCATCCTACTTTTTCCACCGCATTCACAAGGAATGCGTTTCAATAATCAAACAGGTAAACAAGGGAGGAATGCCAAGGTCGAGACTGCCACACATCATTTCTTTCCTGTTTCCAGCCATACTTGCCGCACAACCACCACCCAGAGACCCTGTCCTGCACCATGAAGAGTCGGCCTAATTATTGGAAGATGATGAAGAAGACGAAGAGGAACTCAATCAACTCTTCCGCCGGAAAAGAATTAGAATCAGTTCATCCGAAAGTGAAGCACAGGATTCAGTCGAAGGAAATGACAAAGAAGAAGAAAAACAAGACGAAGAAACTTTCCATGACACCGCAACGTCTATGTAGCACGAATCATCAGCACAGTCTTCGTCAGAAGGGCAACAAGAATAGGAGGATCACACCGACTCTGACACAAGCTCGTCACAAGAAACATCCCAGCAGCAATCTGAGCAGGAACGACAAGAGGAAGAAGAACAGGTCATTAAAGAAGTTTTCGAAGAGCTATTGAAAGCAGTCGAGTCGACAGCTGCCGACACTGCACAACAGACCATAGATAAGGTAACACAGTCTAACTCTGTTCTTCCCACTCCCCCACTGGAGCCGCCACTCAAGCCCATTATCCCTACTCCACCCATCCTGACTGAAGAACCCACTGCCTCTTATTCCTCATCCCCAAACTATTCTCCACCGAACTCACAACAGCTTCTCACAGAATCCTCTTCTCAACATCGTCCTCTTCTTTCGCTTCCAACACTCCCGGTATTTTCGAAGCTTGCAAATATGGGATAGATGTTAATCAATTTATCACAACAACTACCTGCACAAATGAAGCAAGTAACAGAGAATATTCGCGATGAATTTCAACATAAAGTAGATGTACTGGAGGCCGACATTAGCCCCCTACTGGAAGAATTACTAGTAGCCAAAGCAAAAAATCAAGCCTTATAAGAACAGCTGAAGGAATTACAAGCCCGGATGGCCGAACAGATAGAAGTTACAACACAAAGGGATGTAGCACTGACAGAGCTCCGAAAGAAGAACGAATTGTTAAATAATGCAAATGCCGAAATCAGTCAAATGAAGCAAGAGCTACAGGATAAAGAAGATGCCAGAGTAGCCTTAGGCAGTTTATTAGAAGAAACCAGAGTTTAGCTACACGAAGTAGTACAGCAAAGCCAAGAACAGCATAAGCAAGCTATGAAAACAGAAGAAGAACTCCAAAGAACAAACGAAACTTTATCAGATGTCAACAACATGCTTAAACACTATTTGACCAAGGAAGCTCAAACATAGAAGCTAATAACAGATCTCCGAAGAGAAAGGGATGCATACTCCAGAACCATAAATTTTCAGAATCAAGAGATCGAAAGAAGGGAGAATCAGCTGGAACATCAGAAAGAAAGAGTAAGCAAGATGGAGAAACAAGTGGCAGAAATGAAAGTTTCCAGAGATGCGGCCTTATCAAATGATTTCTACCTACAAGAAGCCTTTCTGCAGACGTAATCAGAAATTTTGTTGAACGAAGCTATTTCATTAAGTTCTGTAAGAATAGATGCACAATTAGTAGAACCGGATACTCTTAAACAGATGTTAGAAGCTTTAAAGAAGAAGATTGCCCGAACCTTTAGATTAGCCAGAAGCATGTATTTAGAAGGCATTATAGACGAGCAATAATTTTGTAAAAACCTGCGGGTTCGAGTCCACCGTGCGTGCCAGAGTGTTAGTTGGCCGCCGGATTGGCAACTGTATAACTGAATCTTGTTTCACACGTGCGAAAAGTTGTTACAAAGACATTTGTAATCTTTATATAAAGCAATGAAAAGAGACGCGTGGGTAACGATTTGTGGAATCACCAGACTGTCTGTCTGGGTGATTGTCTTGGTCGTTACTGTGTGTCAAGTTGGCTAATTTGGAGTACTGTGTTTCATTTCTGTGTTGTATTATCGACACTTGTTCGGGTTGCTGTAGTGTTTGCTTGTCTAATTTATGAGTATTCTGAGTATACTGTGTGTATCCGGGTTCGTTGTCTATCGATCTCTGTTGCGGCTGTGAGTTTTATTTACATCCAGTAGATCGTCAGACTGTTGTTTGAGAGAGTCGTTCTGCGGGTCTCTGTGGTGATTGTTCTATTAAGTACGTATATCGTGGTATTACCCTTTCTTGGAATGTTCGGACAGTCGTTGAAGAAGTCTGTGTAGTTGTGGTAGTGTTCTGGTATTCGGATTTGTATTGTGTTGTCTTCAGTGTTGAGGTCTATTTTCATATGACAAGATGAAGCTACAGTGAGGGTCTTCCTAAGTTGCGTACTGAATCTTCAACACATGTGTGTCTGAAACTATTGAGTTCTCTGTCTCTTCGTTGTCGTCTGATTGTGTGTACCTATTCGGTAAGGGTTGAACTACTAACCATTGCCTCTGGTATTCAGTAAGTTTACGTGCAGAACAGTACAGTAATTTAGTGTATTCGGTACACTTTGGACGATTTTTGATCAAGAACTGTAAGGCTCCTAAGCGTGACAGAGTCCAATTGCAGTTCTGCGCATCCGTATATTGCTGTAAATGAATGGTTAGTTTGGGAACCAAGTATAGGGCCTCTGTCTAATAGACCCCTACCACTCCCAAGAACCCAATGATCGTTTAAACGCTCTTCTGATAGTTAGAACAAGCGTTTAATAGTAAGTCAGACAGACAAAGCCTTAGATCATGAGAAGCAAGTGTAAGAACCACTGCACGTTCGTGGGCTCAACAATTGAATAATAGTTATCCTTACGAGTTGAGCTCAGATACGAGTGAATCAGAAATGGCTTTTAGCACGGAAAGACCAGAAGGAGGGTCAAAGGTAGCGTATTTAGAAAGACCCAAAGGACCCTATAGAACTCAATTAGAATTTCTCCGAACCAACCGCTTAGGTGCTCACATCTATGAGGATGGTTTGCGAAGACAAGTGGTGCAAATGCACAACCCGGATCAACCCATTAGATTGGAACGTCCAGTGGTGAAATTCGAGAGAGACGCATACGTAGACAAAGAAGGAACGATGTACATCTTAAGTACTTAGCCAAACAATACCAATGAGTTTGGTGTAATTCAGTTAGAGACGGAAGCAAGAGCCCAAGGAAAAGAACCATTAGAAGAACCTAGGACACCTAGAGGGAAATCTGTACTGACCAGAGTACTAATCCCAGAATGGATCCCTCAGGATAACAGAAGCATAGAGTTGTTTGTAAATAAAGAAACTGATGAAACATTTCAGAGGTACAGGATAGAACAACCTAGTGAGGTAGGCTCCATCATAATCTATGAATTTAAGGACCCGGATACACATGGAAAGGTTGTATACCTGGATGAAACTTCAGAAAGAGCATTCGTGGTACCTGATCACGCAAGAAATACCTACACATGGAGAGGCGAGTTGGTATTCCCTCCATCTCGAGCAAACGTAAACGCGAGCCAACAAGGGGCAGGAACATCCTCAGCCCATGGTACTCAAAGAGAGAAAAACAAAGAGAGACCAGAAGTTAGTTTCAATCATCCCATAGAAATAGATAGAACCACCATAAACACAGACAGAGTGGATAGACAAGGAGAACCTAGAATACCAAGTGGTAGAGATGATTTTCCTCTACCTAGGCCACGTGAACACGCAAGAATACTGAGACCCACTCAGTTAGTAAAATCCATGAAAAACTATTTTGATGGGACAGGAGATCCCTATGATCATGTTGCGGAATTTAAGCAAGTTCTAAGAGCAGAGCAAGTCGAAGACATGTTCACACAATATAATGATTTTGGGCTAACGTTAAAGAATATAGCTTTAACTTGGTTCCAACCATTGCAACAAAAGGCAATTTAGAGATATCCATCACTTTCTAGAGTCATTCATCACTGAATTCTCTAAAAGTGGGATCAAGCATGACACGTCTTCATTGATTCATAGTTTCAAACAGACCCCTCAGGAAACAGTTAGACTGGCAGGACGTAGGTTTAGACAATATGTTGAAAGATGTCTGATGCAAGAGCTACCCTCACAGGCCAAGCAAGGATCACTGTTTTTAGATGGCCTCTAGAGCTCTAAACTACGCTCCTATGTATACTTGAAGGAACCAAGAACGCTAGAGCAGTGTGTAAGAATTTGCATAAACATTGAGGATAACTTAGGAGACGAGTTGGAACTCTCAAAGGTCTATAAGGATTCAAATTGTTCCTCTCTAGCATCTTCAAAGTTGTCTAGCTCGATAGAGGACCTAGTAGAAAAAGTGGCCCAGAAACTAGGAGTTTCTAGTAAACAGATGCCTAGGGTAACAACAAACAAGCATTGTTACACCTGTGGTGGTGATCATATGGCGAATGTGTGTCCCAATGCAACACAACCGCAAGCCAACCCTAGTGGCCAGTACTGTACAATTGAGAGAAGGTACACAAATCACACGGCTCAGGACTGCCCATACAACAAACAAACAGTAAGACAGAACTACCCGCAACCAGGTAGGTATCAAGGTCAATACTGTTGGAGATAGACGTCTGCGGAAGCACGCGAACAGCACAAGGAAGTAGAAGAAGCTTGGAGCACAAACACACAATACTGAATGTATTACTAGAGAATGTACAAAGATAAGTAGCCCATTAGGGCAATAGGCGTATATACAAGCCGGGGGAAAAAAACCTCCTAAAGAGGGAAAAAAGTGCCCCGGCAGTCCTAGAGTGTTCACACACATCACTACCTAAATATATCAACAAATCCCCCCTGGGAGTGATGCGGTGAACAAGGAGCTGGCACTCATGTATAAGGAAGTGCCAAGCTATGTGGAAATCACTCCACAAAAGGAAGTAAGCCCAAAGCTTTGCGAAAAGCTTCAAACTTCTCCCTAGGTAGAGCCTTCGTGAAAAGGTCTGCAATGTTCTCCTGCGTGGGCACATATGCCAAGCTGATCTCCCCAACAGAGAACCTCTCCCTGACATAGTGATAATGCACCTCAATGTGCTTAGTGCGAGCATGGAACACAGGGTTCCTCGCAACTGCCAATGCGCTCTGACTGTCAGTGAAGATGGTGGTGGCAGAAGACTGGCCAACACCCAAATCAGCCATAAGGCGTCTGAGCCACACACACTCAACAGTCGTTGTGAAAGCTGCCCTATACTCAGCCTCACAACTGGAAGTGGCCACAGTAGGCTGCTTCTTGCTCAACCAAGATATACATGAGCTACCAAGCATGAAGCAAAAACCATTGGTGGACACACGAGTGTCATAGCAACCAGCCCAATCTGAGTCAGAAAAAGCATGCAAATCTGGCGGTAGTGATCCCCCCTTGGGATAAAACAACCCAAGTAGCTGAGTACCACTCAAGTAGCAAAAGATGCGCTTAACCGCTTTCCAATGCGTGACTCCTGGGCAATGCATAAACCTGCTCATCTATGAGACAGCAAACTGAATATCTGGCCGAGTAATGCATAAGTAAATCAAGCATCCAACAGCCTGCTGATAGAGAACAGCATCAAATGCATCTCCAGCATCATGAAGACTCAATCGTAAACCTGTCTCCATAGGAGTGGCAATAGGCTTACAGTCTTCAAGGCCAAAACGCTGCAATAATGTGTCAATATATTTCGTTTGACACAAAGCCATTCCACCATCAACGTGCATAAACTGAATGCCCAAATAGTGATGCAAATGCCCCAAATCAGACATCTCAAATGAGGAATGCAAATCAGCCTTAAAATCAGCAATATGTGTCTCAATAGGACCAGTGAGCAGCATGTCATCAACATAGACAACAATGATCAGAGGCACATCATTAGCACGCTTAACATATAAGGTGCTTTCAGTTGGACTGTTCTCAAAACCATGTGCAATCAGATAGGCATGTATCTTCTCATACCAAGCACGTGGTGCTTGCTTTAAACCATATAACGCCTTCTTTAATCTGCACACCTGGTTTTCATGCCCTTTCTGCACAAAGCCACGGGGCTGAAAAACATACACTTCTTCATGCAAGTCACCATTCAGAAATGTTGTTTTAATGTCCAACTGATGTACATTCCAACCATGATGGGCTGCAAGTGCACAAATGCTACGAACAGTAGTCATACGGCATGTAGGTGCAAAGGTCTCATCAAAATCAATGCCTCTTTCCTGTGCATAACCCTTTGCAACAAGCCTAGCCTTATACCTATCAACGGTACCATCAGGTTTACGCTTCAGCTTGTATACCCACTTAGTGCCAATGGCCTTCTTGCCAGGAGGCAAGTCACATAAGGACCATGTACCATTCTTCATTATAGCATCATATTCAGATTGCATAGCAGCCATCCAATTTTCTGAATTTTGTGCTTCATCAAAAGAAACAGGCTCATTCTCATCACAGAGACTAGATGCAGCCATAGCATAGATGCAAAGGAGGCACTATGAGAGCCTGAACGAGTACGATATGACAAAGGTGCATCTAATTTGTTGTCACGCAAAGTCTGCACCAGCCATTTTGGCACAGTTTTTGCCTGCTCAATATCAGCTCTCTCATCAGCAAGTGCATCATGTAAATCTGCATCAGAAATGGAATGATCTAAGGCTGAGAAGTTGCCTCATTAGGACCAACACTAGCCTGTCCACCTGTAAAAAGAGGCATCAAAGTATCATACATGTCTTTGGAGCTAACAGATGTCTCCTTAGTACATGAAAGCAATGGCTGAATAGCATCTTCCACAAAGACAACATCACGGCTAACCAGAATGCGTTTAGTCTGTGGATGATACAGACGATAGCCTTTACTTTCAGAACTGTACCCAACAAAAATACATTTTACTGCCTTATCATCCAATTTTCTGCGATGTTGTTCAGGCACTAATGCATATGCCAAACAACCAAAAACACGCAGATGAGCAACAGATGGCTTCCGGTCATGCCAAGCCTCATATGGAGTGATAGACTGCAATGCTTTAGTGGGACACCTGTTCAGTACATATGCTGCACACATGACAGCCTCAAGCCAGAAACTATGTGGTAAAGCCTGACTTTTGACCATGCACCTTGCCATCTCCATGAGTGACCTGTTCTTTCGTTCAGCAACTCCATTCTGTTGAGGTGTATACGGTACTGTACACTGGTGTTTTATCCCACGTTCAGCCAGAAATGCATTAAAATCTGAAGACATATATTCCCCCCCTCGATCAGAACGGAGGGTGCCCATTTTACATGCTGACAGATTTTCAGCTAAAACCAAGAACTGTTTAAAGCACATGAACACTTCGGACTTTGCTTTGAGTGGATATACCCATGCATGCCTGGAAAAATCATCAATGAAAGTCATGAAGTAAAGGTAATTTCCAAAAGAGGGTGTCTGCATAGGACCACAGACATCACTATGTACAAGCTGCAATTTCTGCGTAGCCCGAACTGAACCATCTTTTGGAAAGGAAGAACGCTGCATTTTGCCCAAAATATAGCCTTCACAAACATGTTTTCCAGGTGCCTCAAGTTTGGGCAAAGAGGACACCATTTCAGATTTCTGCAGGCGTAACAAACTAGCAAAATTCAGATGACCAAAGCGTGCATGCCAAAGCTTTGCATCTGACATAGCCTGAGAATCATGAACTGCACATGCCGAATCATTCACAGATCTTTCATATTCTATGAGCTTATACAGCCCACGACATAAGATGCCAGAAGTAATAATCACATCGCCATTTGAGAGATCATGGACTGTACACCTGTCATCAACAAATTTCACAACCAAGCCAATCTTGGCTAATGCAGAAACTGATAACAGATTCTTTTTGATCCCTGGCACAAATAAAGCATCTGATAAAGTGAAAGAACTACCATCAGCAGTAGTCAGAATGATCTTACCAACTCCCATAACAGGATAAGAGGAGTTATTGGCGCATGTGACAGTATTCCCTGTAGGGGCAGGCTCGAGTGAAGAGAAGAAACTGCGCTGTGAGGTAATATGTTTGGTCGCCCCACTGTCAAAGTACCAAACATCTGAGTCTACTACAGACATGCACTGATCATGAGAAGATGGGTCAAAACTGCAGACAGTAGTAAACGCCCATTCTTCTTCCTGCACAAGATTTGCAGACTCTGTTTTTGGTGTAGAGGCCTCTGCAACAACCATTCCAGCCTCTTTCTTCTTTGCCTCTTTAGCAGCCAGTTTTGGACAGTTCTTTATAATATGATCATTTCCTTTACAGTACTTGCAGAACAATTTCAGCTTTTCTGATTTCTTTTCATCTTTATCCTGGTTCTTCGATTGTGCAGCATTTGCAGATTTTTGCTTACTAGTAGAAGAGCTCCATTTTCCTTTGCCCTTTTGACTAGCCAAGAAAGCTTGATCTGCAACACACATAATGGACCTGTTCTGCCTGGACTGATCTTCCTGCAACAGAACAGAGACTAATTCTTCAAATGACAAGGCATTCGGATTGCCTTTCATCATCAACCGAAGAGTAAAGGCAAAACTCTGATATGAATCAGGAAGACCATTCAGAACGGTCTGCACAAGTGAGCTATCTGGTATAACCTCATCAGTAGAAATCAATTGTTCCTTCAGGTCTTTGATCTTTGTAAGAAAACTGTCCATAGAATCACCTTCATTCATGTGCTCACTCTCCAACTGTTTTCGGAGGTAAGCAACACGAGCCTCATTCCTAGCCTGGTACAAAGTGGTAAGTGTATCCCAAGCATCCTTTGCTGTTCTGCAAGAGCGAATGTGAGGAATAATGGCACGTTTGACAGACAAAGCTATCAATGCATGTGCCTGGGCATCTCTGCCATCCCAACGAATCTGCTCTGCAGTAGGTGCAACAGAAACAGCAGCACGAACAGGAATCTGCGGAATATCATCTTCGACACCATCTTCATCAGCTCCAGTACCTCCAGCACCTGTATTTGTAGTACCTGTAGTCGCAGGTGTAACAGGACGTCTTTCAACACCCTGCACAATGTTCCACAATCCTTTTGCAACCAGTACATGTCGCATCATATAAGCCCATAATGGGTAGTTGGTACCATCCAACTTATCCTCAACAGCCAACATACGGAATACATCACTGCTTTCAGCCATGGCCGGTGACTAAAATACCTTGATGCAGAAAATTGACTGTATCTCAAAAAGTTGAACGGAACTGCCCAGATGAGTTCTGCTAGACCTGTAGCAAACTTCAAGTCGCTTAAACTGACGAACAGAAACTGGTATATACCTTTGGCACAAAAGGACGAAATAGCCTGCACAAGCGCTGCGATAGTGTGTTCAGAGGCCGAAACGAGCTCAGATCGCGATTTTGGCACCACAAAGCAAAGATGTTTTGATCTCGGAAACACCCTGAGTATGCTCACCAAATTTCGTGCGAATCTGCAAACAGAGGAGTGTCGACGGCGCCCTAGAAGAAGCGACGACCTGCTCTGATACCAATTGTTGGAGATAGACGTCTGCGGAAGCACGCGAACAGCACAAGGAAGTAGAAGAAGCTTGGAGCACAAACACACAATACTGAATGTATTACTAGAGAATGTACAAAGATAAGTAGCCCATTAGGGCAATAGGCGTATATACAAGCCGGGGGAAAAAAACCTCCTAAAGAGGGAAAAAAGTGCCCCGGCAGTCCTAGAGTGTTCACACACATCACTACCTAAATATATCAACAAATACAATACTCAGCCTCATTACTATAGGCCTCCACAGAACTATCCCTATCAGGCTCAACAGAGACCTCAACCTGTTTTAGCTCAACAGCCACCCCCACCTGCTAATGCCATCTCAGTCAAATATGCTGCTGCAGAAGAAAACCTAAGTAGGGCTTTAGTGCCTTCTTCACCTTTGATCACAGAAAGTGACCCGAACTCTAACAATGTTGACTCTACTCATGTAGATAGTCCACCCGCATATTACATGAAGTTACTGGAACATGTGGAAACATATCAGTATGATAGTCCACCATTGGAACCTAGTTGGGAGCCCGACTATGCTAATGTGATGTATACGAACCCTAACCCACGGCCCCAATTGAGACAACAAAGACCACAGGGCCCTAGAGGACCATGCTTTAGGTGCCAAGGAGATCATTTCATAAAGGACTATCCACATCCTCCAATAGCAAGACAATCACAGTATTATAACATACAAGGCTTTTGCGCCGATTGTGGCAAAGAGCATGTCATAAAAGACTGCCCTAAGAACCCTGCTAATGCCTCAAATGTAACACCCATCAACGTGATAGGTATTGTAAACAACGCAAATGGATCCAACCCTACATACGTGCCTATCCAAGCTATAACAAGAGCCAAGGCGCTCTTACAGAACCAACAGCTTAATCAAGAGAAAGTAGCCGGAACTAGTGAAGTTGCAGAATCTAGCAGTAAAAAGATAAAATCTTGGAAAGATTCCAGAGAAAGGATTAAGAGAAAGTGGAGTAAGAGGATAACAGAATTAGAAGGAAGTCTCAAGGAATCTAGAGCCAAAATCCTAGAATTGACTTCACAAGAATTGAATCAAGAGAACCTAACTCAAAAACCAGGATTAGTTCTAGTGGAACCCATACCGAAAAACCTAAACATGATGTTTTGTGCGTATCAAGCAAGAATAAAAGAAGGACCTCAAATAGCCGAGATGAGCAAAAACTACCCTCGAGCAGACTTAAAAATCGAGAGAACTAAACTTTGCATGAAGATGGTAGAATTAGCACAAGCAATGTTCGAAGCCTCTAGATATCTAAATTGGAATAACATGGCAAAACCGGAATTACACTTTCAAGGATTAATGGAGAGGGTAGAATACTTGATCGAAAGTAAGGAGAAAAAGAACCAACATGGGATCCCTATTGCCTTAGAGACACAGGAAAGGAATACACCATCCCTGTCTCAAGTACCCAATATGGAAGGTGAAGACAACCTGTCTTCCATACATAGGTATTCACATGAATTTTTGAGAGAAATACAAGAAGAGAAGTGGAGAAAAGAACAAGGAACCCATCCTCCTATTCAAGAGATAGACGACTTGCAGGAGCAATTTCCTCAATTTACGATGATGTAGAGGAAGTACAACTGAGTGAACACACAGGTTTTGAATCTAATTCTTTACAAGAATTACCTCAGTTCAGTCTATTAGTATGAGAGCACCCACGATAATAGTGAGGAACGAAGAATCAGTGATCCCTAGAAGCACGGAAGTGATCAAGAATACCAAAGTACAATGTAATCTCACTCTAGAGGAGTTGTTGAAGGTTAAACCAGAACTGTGGAAACATGTAGCAAATCAATTCCCAGAGCTTGCTACTGCTTCCTCATAGATAGGAACACACAAGAAGGTACCAAAGATACCCATAGAAAGGATCGGAGATGTAAGCAAAGGAGAGGAAGGTAACACTTTATCTTTCAATAACCCATCTGGGATACACCACGAAAACCATCTTAGATTCAGGAGCCGGAGTAGCCATAGCTACCACCGCTTTATGGAAACGTTCGGGTAAGCCAACATTAAGACCTACCAGGATGAAGCTACAAATGGCTGACGGACATATAGAAAAACCATTAGGCTTACTAGAAGGCATATCTCTCACCACCTATGGTGTGGAGTTTGAGCATACTTTCGCCATTTGTGATTTTGCAAAAAATCATGCTTACGAGATGATTGTAGGATGACCATTCATGCGTCAGTTGCAAATTGTACAAGATTGGAGAACTAATTCTTTGTACTTGCAACATTTAGGAGTGACTACTAAAGTCAATCTTAAAGACTATTCACATCGGGATGTACCCCCAATACAATGGAACACCATCCATAAGACACAGGTAGAAACGTAATCGGTACACTCATTGGAGTCAGATCCTTCATGGTTGCATGAGGATACTCATTTATGGATGTGTAAAGTAGCCAAACAAGAGGAAGAACGTTTAGAAACCAAGACTTTAGGTTCAGAACAACATCCATGAACCCTTCAAGACCTAGCTTACGCACCTGTAGTATTTCTAGACGAAGAATTCGAGTCCCATGGTTGGGCAGAAATCCTAGCAACCATGGACGTAGCCATCAATGAAGAACAATGGACACCCCACTGTGACGAGGATGGCTATGACATTTCAGTTTTCACGATAGAGCCAATCATGTGTGATTTGATTATTGAAGAATGTGAACCTAGCACTGATGCATTCGAGGATGCAAGTGATTTCGATTTAGAGTCAATTATTATGGACCCACCCTTTGCATCAGAGGAAGAATACTTCTATGAAGTAGAAACTCACCCTCGGAGACACAAAGAACTTATGAATGATGTGAGGTTAACCACACAAGTGACTACCAAAAGTGAAGGTAAGAAAAGAAAGAAGAAAGAAACCATGTCAAAAGAAGAAGAATCTTTGTTTGAGGTTCCCAAAAACTTCAAAAAATATGAAATAGAAGATAGACAAATCATGGTACGAATGCCTAACAAAAAAGCTGATGTTGGAGAAGTATATGATAACCGAGAGAAAACCAAAAAAATAATAGTGGCCATAGAAGGAGAAGAAGAGAAATGTACCTACATAGGGCATGATTTGACGGCTGAAGAAGAAGAAGAATTACTTGCCCTATTGCGGGAATATAGAGATGTGTTCGCATGGAGTTACAAAGACTTGAAAGGAGTAGACCCGGATATATGTTCTCATAGAATCCCTATGACTCCAGATGCAAAACCTACGAAACAGAAACCATACACGTACAATGATAACTATGCTGCAAAGATTAAAGAGGAGATAGATCGTTTGATAGAAGCAGGATTCATTTACGAAATTGAGCATACTGAATGGGTATCCCCCATTGTGGTAGTGCCCAAGAAAAATGGAAAATTACGTGTGTGTATTAACCTTAAAAAGTTAATGCCGCCACAATTAGAGACAATTATCCTCTTCCTATCACGGAACACTTATTGGAAAGAGTTGCGGGCAAGGAAGTTTACAGCTTTCTTGATGGTTTCTCAGGCTATAATCAAGTAGCCATTGCTCCAGAAGATCAACACAAGGCGGCTTTTGCCACGGAATGGGGCATATTTGCATTTCGTGTGATGCCATTTGGCTTAACAAATGCACCCGCCACTTTCCAGCGATTCATGTGTCATGTTTTTAAGGAATTCTTACAAAAGAATTTGGAAGTTTATGTCGATGACATATGTGCTCATTCGAATATGAGGCAGACTCATATCCCAGAGTTAAGACAATTATTTGACAAATGTCAAGAATATCAGGTTTGTTTGAACCCAGAAAAGTGCGTTTTCATGGTCAGACAAGGCAAAATTCTAAGACACATTGTGTCAAAGAATGGAATCTCTACGGATGAAGAAAAGGTGAAGGTGATTGCAGATCTACCTAGGCCAAATAACGTAAAGGAGATACAAGCATTTATGGAACATTGCGGTTATTACAAATGATTCATACACATGTATGCAATCATAGCTAAGCCTCTGTACTCTCTTTTGACTAAGTTTGAATGGACAAATGAATGTGAGAATTCATTCAATGAACTTAAACGACGTTTGTGCTCAGCGCCTATATTGACAACCCTAGATTGGAGTAAGCCATTCCATGCACATGTGGATGCATCCAACTATGCCATAGGATGTGTGTTAGCACAACCCACGAATGAAGGTAATATAGATCTCCCCATAGCTTACGCGAGCAGATAGTTGAACGCAGCAGAAAGAAATTACACCACTACGGAATGAGAAGGATTAGTAATGATCTACGTGGTAAAGAAATTCAGGCATTATTTGTTGGCAAACAAGTTCAAATTCTTTACAGATCATCAAGCGTTATTGTATTTAGTCAATAAGCCATGTAACACAAGACGATTAATACGTTGGTTTCTATTACTCATGGAGTATGATTTTGAAGTAGTAGTCAGGAAAGGAAAGACACATCTTAGAGCTGATCACCTCTCGAGACTAACCTAAGGAGAAGCTCCTCAAGGGATAGCAGATGAATTACGAGATGCATATTTGTTTAACCTTGAGATAGCACCAGAATGGGCTAAGCCGATAGTCCCTATTCTCACGTATGGACCCAAGAATCCTAGGATAAGGATCAAGGAACGAGAGATTACCAAGTCTCAAAGATACCAAATCATAGCAGGAAGCATATATAAACAAGATAATCAGAAAATTCTTGCTTGTTGTGTAGATGAATCAGAACATGCGAATTGGTTGCAATTAGCACATGTAGGTGCATTAATGCAACATCATTTGAAACATCGTACATTGCAGACTCTGCATAGATTAGGAGTATATTGGCCTTCTATGGAAGCAGACGTCTACAAGTTGTGTAAAGAATGCCCTGTTTGTTGTGAAAGACCACTAGTAGAACACGCTACATTATATCACATGTCTCTCACACCAGAATGGAGTGAACCTTTAGTGACATACTTGAGGACGAAAACATTCCCTCAAGGAATGACCTTAGCACGACAACGAAGTCTAGAGCAGGAAGCTCAAGACTATTCACTTATTGGTGATAATCCATACAAAAGAGGACGAGATGGATACCTAAGACAATGTGTTCATTGTTGAAGAATCACTCACGAATTTCACATACAGACAGACATAAAGATAAAGAAAGATAAAGAGAAGCAGAATCAAGTATTCAGAAAAATCAAAGCCTTAGTGAAGGGACAAATTCACGACTGTAATTAGAGTTTGTTACACCGGATCAAAACTGTATATAAAGAGAGACGAGAACAGAAAAAGTGTGTGTGTGAGTAGAGCGTGTCGTATGAATAGAGCGCATATAGAAATCAAGAATAGGTCTAGAAGACACCAGAGATTGCGTATGTAAAAGATGAATAACAGAAACTTGAAATGTCAGGTATTCATATGAGAGAGATGGTAAGAAGAAACTTCTCAGTATAGGAGAGTTTCTATAGCTTGAGCAAGAAGAGGCCAAGCTAGTTTTGTACACATCTTCTCTAATAGAAAACACATGTTCATGTGGAAGTTTGCGCGCATTCTTTGTATGTGAACAAATCTGAGTATTTTCATGTTACGGTATAAAGTTAGTTAATAGTTACAGTTTTCTCAGTAAAACGTATTTTTCGGTCAGTTATAGTTTTCTCAGTAAACGTGTTTTTCGGTAGAACAACGAAGTAGATCTCGCAGAATAATGTAAAGTTGTGTATGAGAGATAGTTTATCTTGTAGCTAGACTTCTCTACTATCAGTTCATCAAAGATTTTGGTGAAATGGATATGTACACACAGTACAAAGTCTGACCAGAAAGAGGCACTCAGAATTGGTGAAGTCTTTCCTTAAACTTCAGAAAGAGTTCATTCAGTGAAGGAGGTTCACGCATCACTTCTTTACTTCATGTATATTCATTTGAAGTAATTACAAATAGAATTGCGGTTGATTCCGATAAGATTCCGGTATAATTACGGTGACAGTTTGGTGAAGTTCCAGTGGAATTTTCAGTAAATTCAAAACACAGTCTTATATGTTTGAGTGAGAGTAACTTTGCTAAGCTACTGCTGATTATAGAGGTGTTCTAATATCACTCTAGCTTAGCCAACTTCAATGGCGCGACGAATTCCACAGGCTTGACAAGGTTCGAGTCTTTGTCGCGTCATCAACAAGTGGTATCAAAGCAAAAAAATTCTGAAGAGCAGAAAGATTCTCAAAGAGCAAACAAAAGTAAAGACACAAGAGAATTCGAAAAAAAAAACTTTCATAAAGAAAGGTGAAAGCTGAAGAGATTGATAGCAAACGGCATCAAGAAGTGTTCCGAAGTCATTCTCAAGGTAAAGGTTTACAAAAGGTAAAATTCTTTAAAATACACTCACCAGAAGAAACAGAAACAAGAAGATTATGGAAGATCATGTTTCAATTGACAAATTGGACAGAGATAATTATCCCGCATGGGTAATGCGCATG
The DNA here is from genome assembly GCA_020310875.1 of Ceratopteris richardii. Classification (NCBI taxonomy): domain Eukaryota; kingdom Viridiplantae; phylum Streptophyta; class Polypodiopsida; order Polypodiales; family Pteridaceae; genus Ceratopteris; species Ceratopteris richardii. Next base: position 140,415,165 of record CM035407.1, read on the forward strand.
GAAGCCTTACTTATGAGTAAGGACTTAATGATGTATGTGACCGGAGAAGAAAAGAAGCCGACCTTTGAAGACAGTAGACAACCAAAGGAAGAAGAATTAGAAGCCTTGAAGTTGTGGCAGAAGAAAGATGCAACGGCAAGAGCTTACATTTATAATACCGTTACAGATCATCTACTACCGCACATTAGAGGTCTGGAGAAACCGGAGGACATATGGAGTGCGTTGGAAGATCATTTCCAAAATACTACGAAACCTAGGAAGGCTAGCTTATGGTCCAAATTCACAACATTCAAAAAGAAGTTGAATCAAAGCATTAGTGACTATGTTACTAAGATGAAGGATCTAGCAGATAGTCTTGGATCCATAAATGAAGATATCGAAAATCACATATTGATAGCGCAAGTGCTCACAGGTTTGAGAGGAGATGAAAGGTGGAAACCTTTTGTACTCTCAACTGAACTTTTTTTAAATCATTTTGTACCAGATTTAAATCAGTTGCTTGGTTTGATGCTCACATATGAGCAAGACCTGAAAGGAGATGGAGATAAAGGACAAAGTTCTGCAATGTACATGAAGAACAAGAAGAAAGGAGATAAAGGTAAGTCAAAAGATGAAGAAGAGTCGAGTTGTCAGGCTTATTATGCAAGAGGTAAAGGCACCGGCAGAGGAAGAGCAAGAGTTTTTGGAAGAGGAAGAGGTAGTCAGGATATCAACAAGAAAGCTTGCTGGATTTGTGGATTAAGTAATCATCTGGCTCATGATTGCTGGCATAATTCCCAAGGATCAAGTGAGAATTAGAATAACAATAGCAGAGGCAAAAGCGAAAGATATCAAAGAGGTAGACAGAATCAAAGAGGAGGCTATGGTAGAGGTGGAGCAAGAAGTTGGGGACAGAATCAATCCTACAACACCATCTACAACAACTACGCAAATGACACACAAAATGAAAGTCATACATCATTGATGATGAACTCAATCGACACATCAGATAACGAAGATCTAAAGGTATTTTACATTGATTCTGGATGTTCCAATCATTTGTCAAGAAATATAGAATTGATGTCAGAATTGGAAAAGGGTAGTTCCAGTCATACTATTCAAACAGGTGACAATACGAGACATAGTGTACATTCAATTGGAAAAGTGAAATGTAAGAGTGGAGCAGATTTACTAACCAATGTTTTGTATGTTCCGACAATACCAAAAAATTTGATTAGTGTGGGACAGATAGTTGAGAAAGGTTTTCAGGTCAGATTTACAAATGAAGGAGTATTTGTAGAAGATCCCGAGAATGGATATAATCAGATCGTCTCTGGTAAGAAAGAAGGTAGACTCTTTACTTTAAGAGTACAAGGGAACATTGGTCAAGCGTTGCTCACACATGGTGAAAAGGTGATTACAGAACTTGATCTATGGCATAAGAGATTAGGTCATTTTTCTTGGGAAACTAAGCTGCTCTGATACCAATTGTTGGCGAAAACTTCAGCTCTAATACCACTGGTGCGGAATTACTTTTGCCCTGAAGGTGGATTTTGCGACAAAGCTTGAACTCTGTCAGGCCTGCGGAAATTGCCGCGCCACCGCAATAGAATGCTAAACTAGAGTGATTCAGAACACCTCTGTAATCAACAGTAGCTCAGCCTAATTAACGTCGCCTTAACTGTGTTATCCTGCGACACAAGTTCCACCGGAACTTCACCAGACTGTCACTGGACTGACACCATAATCGTACCGGAACTTCACCGAAATGAACTTCTACTTTGGTTATAATTACTTCAAGTGAACATACAAGAAGTAAGAAAGTGATTCGTGAGCTTTCTCCACTTAATGAACTCTTCTGAAGTTTTAAGGAAAACTTCACAGTTCTGAAGTGCTACTTTCCGGTTAGATTTTGTACTGCATGCACATCTCCTTTTCACCGGAAACTGTGACCAGCTTAAAGTAGAGACGTCTAGCTACAAGATGAGCTATCTCTCATACAAAGCTTTGAACTCTGCTACGAGTTATACTTCGTTGTTCTACCGGAAAAACTTGTTTTCTGAGAAACTGTAACTGACCGGAAATTACTGAAATATGTTTACTGAGTAAACTGTTATTCACTGAGACATGCGTTTATAGAGAAGGTACTGAAGCACGTTTAGTAACGAGTCGTGACAGTTAACGATAAACGGAACTTCCTACCGTAACACGAAATAGCTTCAGATTCTTCACAAGTAAAGATTACGCACAGACATCCACATGAACATGTGTTTTCGATTAGAGAAGATGTGTACAAGTAAGCTTGACCTCTTCTTGCTCAAGCTACAGAAACTCTCCTACAGTGAGTAGTTTCTTATTACTATCTCTCTCAGATGAAAAAACCCGACACTTCAGGCTTGTGTTATTCATCTGTACATACGCGATCTATGGCGTCTTCTGAGAACTTCTAACTCTCTCTTCACTCATACGCGCATCTCACACGCATCATCTTCACGCGTATCTTCCTGAGTCTTCTCTCTCCTTCTAGCTCTTCAAATCTTGCTGTGTATAACTTTCCTTTGGCGCTCCTCTGCGCTGTTACTCTTCAATTTACGTTATGCGCGCCTTACGCGCCCGCCGTGGTTAATTGCTCTGTTATGCGCACACCGTGCACTAACTTCCCATACTGTACACCTGTGCATTGATTTTCCAGAAGATTCTGTTTCTCTCTGTCTGTTGCGTCAAATTCGTGAGTGTTTCTTTAACAGCTCCCCCTCAATCACTAATTTGACCTCTTCCGGTCTTTCATATATCTTTCTTTCTTTTATTCCTGCCATCTCTTTGAATCTGTTTGTCTTTGTTCCATCCAAGCTCTTAGTCAGAATGTCTGCAATCTGATCTTTCGTAGGAGTGTAGACTATTTCTATCTCTTTCTCCATTACTTTTTCCCTTAGGAAATGATACTGAATCTCTATGTGTTGTTCTTGCATGAAACACAGGATTCGCTGCAAGGTACAGCGAGCTCATATTATCTCCATGTATGATCGGTATACTTTGATCTATACCCATGCTTTTAAGTAAAGTCTGCATCCATATCACTTCTTTTGCTGCTTCTACCAGTCCTTTGTATTCTTCTTTTGTTGACGATAAAGCTACTGTGTGTTGTTTCTTCGAACACCAACTTACCAGCTTATCTCCTAGGTATATCATATACCCGTGTGTTGATCTTCGGTCATCTTGACTTCCTGCCCAATCTGAGTCACTGTATGCTCTGAGCTTTATATCTGACGTAAAAGGATAATATAATCCTTCCTTTATAGTTCTTTTGATATATCTGAGAACTCTTTGTTGATGGAGAGTGTTAATCTCCAAAAGAACAACCTATTCTTGTGATTAGAGCACCTCTATACCAAGAATAAGTCAAAACCTTTCACTCATTTAGAGGATCAATTACTAACTATCAAAAGATTAACAATTCTGTGAAGAAGATGAAACACAGAAAAGTCTGCTGCACTATTTCTCCACATTGACCTATCAAACGTGTAAAGTTTTTGATGAAACTTTGTACGAATTATCTTCTAGAGATTGCACATCTACTCCAAGTTGAATTACTTCAAAAGATTAAGTATAACTTGAGAAATCAACTTCTCAAGTTACCTATGTTAGAAACTGTCATCCAGAACAGTCGACTTTACACCTGTAACTTTTAAGACTTGGTTCTCCTTGAATAGAACCCGTTTTACAAAATGCTTCTAGACATGAGTAGCTTATCTTCCAACTTAAAGATTAAGCCCTCAGTCATGCAAAACTTTAAACTGTGCTAGGAGAAATGATCAAAACATTAACTTCGAAATCTGCGCCTGTTTTAGGAACCAGTGAACATACTTCACATATGAATGTTCCTACACTTAATTCACTCAGCCTGATTACAATTGGAAGCTAAAATTTTGCACAGAGGTCAAGTAACTCTCAACTTAGACTTGTACAAAAGCATTTCACAATTGATCTACTGTAGAAGGAGAACACGCAGAAACATCGGGCGCAAAAATTTTCATTTACTCAGAAGAAATACAGTTGAGTGATGAGAGCTAACTCAACTAACTTTTCCTCTATCTCATGACTTCTACCTTCCTCAATCTTGACTTCTAACTATTGTCACATATGCTCTCATACTTGCCCCGACTTTTCTCAAAGTATTTATAGATAAATTTGTACATGATTCTTACTAAACAAAAGATCTAAGTCAGCTATGACTATACTAATGTACATATGTGTACACTTCTCTTGTCCTCTGAATGTAATCTTCTTCCACACTTTAGGAATTGATTCTTCCTTCATCATTTGATCTTCCAAGCCTTCAATTGGTGATTGGTCTGCACCAACAGCTCCCCCTCAATCATCAATTGAGGTTTTCTCTGTCTTCTTTATACTTGCCATGTCTTTGAACCTTTGTAACTTAGGTCCATCCAAGCTCTTTGTCATCATATCTGCCACTTGTTCTTTTGTTGGAGTGTACATCACTTCAATCTCTTTATCTAGTACCTTTTCTCTCAAGAAATGATACTGAATCTCTATATGCTTAGTCCTGGCATGAAAAACAGGGTTAGCTGCCAAATACAAAGAACTCATATTGTCTCCAAAAATTATTGGAGTACTATGATCAATCTCAAAACTTTTCATCAAAATCTTCAACCATATCACTTCCTTTGCAGCTTCTACCATTCCCTTATACTCAGCTTCTGTGGATGATAAAGCAACTGTATGTTGCTTCTTTGAACACCAAGAAACTAACTTATCTCCAACATAACAGAGATATCCATGAGTAGACCTTCTATCATCTGAGTCACCTGCCCAATCTGCATCACTAAATACTTTGATTCTTGTGTCAGAAGTGAAACCATAATACAAACCTTCACTTAGGGTTCCTTTGATATATCTGAGTACCCTTTGGGCTGCAATCCAATGAGTCTTCTTTGGACAATGCATAAATTGTGACAACACACCTACTGCATATGATAGATCTGGCCTTGTCAAGGTAGCATAGATTAAACTACCTACCAAACTCTGATATTTCTTCATATCATTGAACTCTTCACCTCCATACCTGCTTAATTTATGATTTACTTCCAATGGTGTAGTTGAGGTCCTGCAATCTTCCATGTTAAACTTGACTAGAAGATTCTTCAAGTATCTCTCTTGTGAAACATATACTCCATGTTGAGTATACACAATCTGCATTCCTAGAAAATAAGATAAGTTTCCCAAATCACTTATCTTAAACTCCTTCTCTATTTGTCTTTTGAGTTCATTGATTCCTTGAGCATCTGTTCCTATAACAATAATATCATCAACATAAATGCACATGTAAATATATCCATTTTCACTTGCCTTCACTAGCAAGCTACTATCTGCCTTTGATGCTTGAAATCCACATTCATTCAAGAACTTGACCAATCTGTAATTCCAAGCTCTTGGGGCTTGCTTCAACCCATATAAAGCTCTCTTGAGCTTACACACATAATCTGATCCAATTGACTCCATGAAGCCTTCTGGTTGCTCCATATATACTTCATCTGCAATGTATCCATTTAGAAATGCATTTTTCACATCCAATTGTGATAATTTCCATCCCTTGCAAGCAGCAATAGCAATCAATGTCCTAATTGTAGACATCTTAGCAACAGGACTAAAGGTTTCATCATAATCTACCCCATAAGTTTGGGCATAACCTTTGACCACAAGTCTAGCCTTATATCTAGACACCTTACCATCTGCAAACCTCTTTGTTTTATATACCCACTTACATCCAATGACCTTCTGATTCTTTGGTCTTGGTACTAGTTCCCAAGTTTCATTTTCAAGTAGAGCATCATACTCTTCCTGCATTGCCTTCTCCCAATTCTGTTTACCTTTGGCTTCTTCATAAGTTGTTGGATCTTCTTCTGTTTTCACAATGTAGGCATAATCTTTTGTTGTTAGGAAAGATGTATCATAACTATACCTTATAGGTTCTTTCCTTTCTCTTGTAGATCTTCTGATTTCTGCACTTCTTGAAGTTTCAGCCTCATTTGATTCTGGATCAAATCTTGGCCCTTCTTCTACATGATCCTGCACTCTACTTCTAGAGTCAATTTCATCAACAATTTCTTCACATACTTTTACCTTTGCCTTTCCTTTCCTTTGAATTTCTTCAACACCTGTATACTCATTTGGTGATCCTGTATACCACATATTTTGCTCATCAAATGTCACATCTTTAGTAACAAGAAATTGCTTTGTGGATGGACTCCACAACCTGTAACCCATCTGTCTATCATCATATCCAATAAACACATACTTCTCTGCTTTTGGTTCTAGCTTATGTCTTAATTGTGAAGAAACATAAGCATATGCAATACATCCAAATACTTTACAATGATCAAGACTAGGCTTCTTACCCCACCATGCTTCATAAGGGGTTCCTCCATCCAAAGCTTTGCAAGGCAACCTATTCACAAGGTATGTTGCAGTGTTAATGGCTTCTGCCCATAAGTAATTTGGACAATTCTTTTCCTTCATCATGGCTCTTGCAAACTCTACAAGAGTCCTATTCCTCCTTTCTGCTACTCCATTCTGTTGAGGGGAGTACCTGCAAGTTACTTCTCTTTTGATACCTGCATTCCACAAATAATCATCAAACTCTTTTGAGAAATACTCTCCCCCTCCATCTGATCTTAACCTCTTTAGCTTTTGTCCTGTGATCCTTTCTGCATAGACATGAAAATGTTTGAATGTCTTGAAAACTTCTGATTTATCCTTGATTACATACAAAGTAATCCACCTGGTTGCATCATCAACAAACAACACATAATATCTGGATCCATTTATGCTATAGTCCCTTGAGGGACCCCATACATCTGTATGAACCAATTCAAGCATATTTGAATACTTGTACCCTGATTTGTTATAAGAACTCTTATGTGCTTTACCTAATTGACAAGCTTCACACTTGTACACCATATGTTGCCCTTCAATGTTTGGCAATCCAAGCACTATCTGATTCTTTGACATCTCCTTTATAGCTCTCTCATTGAAATGACCTAGCCTTTTATGCCATAGGTCTAATTCAGACACCTTTTGACCTCCATAGGTAAACAATGCATGTCCCACATTACCTTGGACTTTGAGAGTAAACAATCTTCCTTCCTTTTTTCCTGCAATTATGTTTCTATATCCCTGATTTGGATCTTGTACATAAACACCATCATTTGTGAATCTTACCTCATATCCTTTCTCCACAATTTGCCCTACACTTATCAGATTTTTAGGAATAGTAGGAACATAAAGTACCTTGCTCAGAAGTGTACTTCCACTCTTTGTCTTTACTGATCCAATGCTCTCCACTTTATGTTTGGTATTGTCACCTGTCTGAACTGTATGTCCATTCACCCTTGCTTCCATATCAGTCATCAAAGATAGATTCCCACTCAGATGGTTGCTGCACCCTGAGTCAATATAAAACACTCTTTGATCTTCTCCCATTGATTCATGAGTTGCATTCAAGATAAGAGTCATGTCATCCTTCTGATCTGATGCATAATTGTAATAATTATTGTTGTAGGACTGAGATTGGAAGTTTCTTCCACCTCCTCTACCATATGATGTCCTACCTCCTCTTCCTCTGAAATTGCCTCTTTGGTTTCTGTCTCCTCTACCTCTTTGACTATAATTCTGATTATTGTTTCCACCATTTTGATTGTTATACCAACAATCATTTGCCAAATGATTTGTTCTGCCACAAATCCAACAAGCTTTAGCATTATCTTTATTCTTACCTCCTCTTCCTTTACCTCTGAAGTTCATCTTCCCTTTTGTGAAATTAGCTTGATTTGAATTCCCTTCATCATCATTTGATTGCTTTCCCTTGCCATTCTTTTTCTTGTCCTTGGAGTACATAGCTTGACTTGTACTTCTATCATTGTCTCCTTTAAGATCCTGCTCAAAGGTTAGCATGTGTCCTAGCAATTGATTAAGATCAGGAGTAAAGTGGTCAAGTGACAATTCTATGGACAATATAAAAGGCTTCCACTTCTCATCTCCTCTCAAACCTGTAAGTATTTGTCTTACCAACTTTTCTTCTTCAATATCTTCATCCACTGCTCCCAAGCTATCTGCAATATCTTTCATCCTTGCCACATAATCTGAAATTGATTGTGAGCTCTTCTTCTTGAAGGTTGTGAACTCAGCCCATAGTGAGGACTTCCTTGACTTAGTTGTATTTTGGAAATGCTCTTCCAAGGCATTCCAAACATCTGTGGCACTTTCCAAACCTCTGATGTGAGATAAGAGGTAATCATTTACAGCCATGTAGATGATACTCCTTGCTTGAGCATCCTTTCTCATCCAAGTCTTCAACATTGCAAGCTCTTCCCTAGTAGGAATACTTGGATCTGCAAACTCAGGTTTTTCTTCATCTCCTGTAATAAATGATATAAGATCTTTGCTCATGAGGTGTGCTTCCATTCTCATGGACCATGCTGGATAGTTCTCCCTATCTAGCTTATCAATCTGCAAGCTTTCTCCCATCTTGTGTCCACCTGTGTATTGAAATCTTCAAGCTTTACAAACAATGTATGTACCTTTACTTCGAATTGGACTCCTTTTGCCTTTCTTGATGTCAAATAGTCTTCTCCTCGAGCTTTGACTCCAAGCTTTCACTTCTTAGTCCTTCAAGTGTTGAATTTCTTGAATCCGCACCAGTCGGGATCCTCCTTTCTTCAAAATTGATGTCTCCTGCTCTGATACCACTGATGGAGAGTGTTAATCTCCAAAAGAACAACCTATTCTTGTGATTAGAGCACCTCTATACCAAGAATAAGTCAAAACCTTTCACTCATTTAGAGGATCAATTACTAACTATCAAAAGATTAACAATTCTGTGAAGAAGATGAAACACAGAAAAGTCTGCTGCACTATTTCTCCACATTGACCTATCAAACGTGTAAAGTTTTTGATGAAACTTTGTACGAATTATCTTCTAGAGATTGCGCATCTACTCCAAGTTGAATTACTTCAAAAGATTAAGTATAACTTGAGAAATCAACTTCTCAAGTTACCTATGTCAGAAACTGTCATCCAGAACAGTCGACTTTACACCTGTAACTTTTAAGACTTGGTTCTCCTTGAATAGAACCTGTTTTACAAAATGCTTCTAGACATGAGTAGCTTATCTTCCAACTTAAAGATTAAGCCCTCACTCATGCAAAACTTTAAACTGTGCTAGGAGAAATGATCAAAACATTAACTTCGAAATCTGCGCCTGTTTTAGGAACCAGTGAACATACTTCACATATGAATGTTCCTACACTTAATTCACTCAGCCTGATTACAATTGGAAGCTAAAATTTTGCACAGAGGTCAAGTAACTCTCAACTTAGACTTGTACAAAAGCATTTCACAATTGATCTACTGTAGAAGGAGAACACGCAGAAACATGGGGCGCAAAAATTTTCATTTACTCAGAAGAAATACAGTTGAGTGATGAGAGCTAACTCAACTAACTTTTCCTCTATCTCATGACTTCTACCTTCCTCAATCTTGACTTCTAACTATTGTCACATATGCTCTCATACTTGCCCCGACTTTTCTCAAAGTATTTATAGATAAATTTGTACATGATTCTTACTAAACAAAAGATCTAAGTCAGCTATGACTATACTAATGTACATATGTGTACACTTCTCTTGTCCTCTGAATGTAATCTTCTTCCACACTTTAGGAATTGATTCTTCCTTCATCATTTGATCTTCCAAGCCTTCAATTGGTGATTGGTCTGCACCAACATTTGTCCTGCAACCCAATGTTGCTCTGTCGGACAATGCATAAACTGTGAGAGAACTCCCACCGGAAAACTGAGATCCGGTCTTGTTAGCGTAGCATATATTAGGCTTCCTACTAACGATTGATACTTCTTCATATCTTTAAACTCTGTTCCATCATATTTACTAAGTTTATGGTTTACTTCAAGCGGTGTTGAAACTTCTCTGCAATTTTCCATATTGAACTTCTTCAGTAAGTTTAGGAGATACCTTTCTTGTGTGACATATACACCATGATCTGTATATGTGATTTCCATACCTAGAAAGTATGATAACTTTCCTAGGTCACTGATCTTGAATTCCTTTTCTAGCAGTTTCTTTACCTCTGTGATTCCTGCATCTGAGGTACCTGTAATTATTATGTCATCTACATAGATACAAATGTAGATCATTCCTTCTTCTGTCCTTTTGATGAGTAGACTTGCATCTGCCTTCGAACTTTGGTATCCAAGTTCATTGAGATATTTCACAAGTCTCTTGGGGCTTGCTTTAGTCCATAAAGTGCTTTTCTTAACCTGCAAACAAAATTTGGGTATCTGGAGCTTATAAACCCTTCCGGTTGTTCCATATAGACTTCATCTGATATATATCCATTCAAGAATGCATTCTTTATATCTAGCTGACTTAGCTTCCATCCTTTTGATGCTACTATAGCAATCACTGTTCTTATGGTTGACATCTTTGCCACCGGACTGAACGTCTCGTCATAGTCTATGCCATGCGTCTGAGCATAGCCCTTGATAACTAGTCTCGCTTTATGTCTGGCTATCCTTCCATCTGCAAGTTTCTTTATTTTGAACACCCATTTATTTCCAATTACTTTCTTACCGTTCGGTTTAGGAACAAGCTCCCATGTCTTGTTCTCTTCCAGTGCGGTGAGTTCTTCTTTCATTGATTCTTGCCATTGCTTCTTGCCTTTGGCTTCGTCATAGCTCTGAGGCTCATCCTCTTCTTTAACCATATATGCATAATCTTGTTGAGTTATATACGATGTATCATACGAGTATCTTTCCGGTTGTCTTCTTACTCTGTTTGACCTTCTTAGCTCATATTCTTCGTGTGTGTCTGAGTACCCGTCTTCATCTTCGTTCCTTATACCAGATCCGGTCCTAGACGTATTTGCCTCTTCATCTTTGTTTACCTGTACAATTGATTTTCCTTTCTCTCTTCTTTTTATCTCTTCTTCAAATTCTTCAGCTGTATGACTCTGATCTGCATACCAGCTTTTCTGTTCATCAAATGTTACATCTCTGGAGACAATAAAATGTTTGGTTAGAGGACTCCATAACCTGTAACCCATCTGCTTTTCATCATATCCGACAAATACATATTTCTCTGCTTTCGGTTCAAGCTTATGTCTGAGTTGAGACGGTACATAAGCATACGCTACTGATCCAAACACTTTGCAGTGATCAAGTGTTGGCTTCTTTCCCCACCAAGCTTCATAAGGGGTCATTCCTTCTAAGGCTGTACATGGTAATCTGTTTACCAAGTATGTCGCTGTGTTCACGGCTTCAGCCCAAAGATAATCTGGGCAATTTTTTTCTTTTAGCATAGCTCGTGCAAACTCGACTAGAGTTCGGTTTCTCCTTTCTGCTACACCATTCTGTTGTGGTGTATACCTACAGGTTATTTCTCTCTTAATACTTGCATTCCAAAGATAGTCATTGAATTCTCGGGAGAAGTATTCTCCCCCTCCATCAGACCTCAGTCTTTTAAGTTTTCGTCCGGTGAGTCTTTCAGCATATGCATGAAAATGCCTGAAAGCTCCAAATACTATTGATTTCTCTTTCAAAACATAAAGAGTTATCCACCTTGTTGCATCATCAATGAATAAAACATAGTACCTTGATCCGCTGATTGATCCTTCTTTCGTTGGTCCCCATACATCTGTATGTATGAGTTCCAGCACACTGTCATGTTTGAATCCTTTCTTCTGGAAAGGTAACCTGTGGGCTTTTCCCATCTGACAGGCTTCGCATTTGTGAATCATATGTTGGTTCTGTATGTTCGGTAATCCCAGTACAGACTGATTCGCTATCATAGCTTTGATTCCTTTTTCGTGAAAATGACCTAATCTCTTGTGCCAGAGATCAAGTTCTGTAATTACCTTTTCATCATGTGTGAGCAGCGCTTGGCCAATGTTCCCTTGTACTCTTAACGTAAAGAGTCTCCCTTCTTTCTTACCAGAAACGATCTGATAATATCCGTTCTTGGGATCTTCTACAAATACGCCTTTGTTTGTAAATCTGACCTGAAAACCTTTTTCGACTATCTGTCCCACACTGATCAGATTTTTCGGTATTGTTGGAACATACAAAACATTGGTTAGCAAATCTGCTCCACTCTTGCATTTCACTTTTCCGATTGATTGCACTTTGTGTCTTGTATTGTCACCTGTTTGAATAGTGTGACTAGAACTACCTTTCTCTAGTTCTGACATTAGTTCTATATTTCCTGACAAATGATTAGAGCATCCGTAATCAATGTAAAATACCTTTAGGTCTTCATTTTCTGATGTGCTGATTGAGTTCATCATCAATGATGTATGACTTTCATTCTGTGTGTCATTTGCGTAGTTGTTGTAGGTGGTGTTGTAGGATTGGCTCTGTCCCCAACTTCTTGTTCTACCTCTACCATAGCCTCCTCTTTGATTTTGTCTTCCTCTTTGGAAGTTACTTTGATATCTTCCTCTTCTGCGTCTGCTATTACTGTTCTGGCTTTGATTTGATCCCTGTTGGTTGTGCCAACAGTCATGCGCCAGATGATTACTTAGTCCGCAAATCCAGCAGACTTTCTTGTTAATATTCTGACTACTTCTTCCTCTTGCTCTTCCTCTGCCAGTGCCTTTACCTGTTGCGTAATAGGCCTGAGAGCTCGACTCTTCTTCGTCTTTTGACTTACCTTTGTCTTTCTTCTTGTTCTTCATGTACATTGCAGAGCTCTGTCCTTTATCTGCATCTCCTTTCAGGTCTTGCTCATATGTGAGCATCAAACCAAGCAACTGATTTAAATCTGGTACAAAGTGATTTAAGGAGAGTTCAGTTGATAGTACGAAAGGTTTCCACCTTTCATCTCCTCTCAACCCTGTGAGCACTTGCGCTATCAATCTATGATCTTCGACTTCTTCATTTATGGATCCAAGACTATCTGCTAGATCCTTCATTTTAGTGACGTAGTCACTTATGCTTTGACTCGACTTCTTTTTGAATGTAGTAAATTCGGACCATAAGCTAGCCTTCCTGGCTTTCATAGTATTTTGGAAATGATCTTCCAATGCACTCCATATGTCCTCCGCTTTCTCCAGACCTCTAATGTGCGGTAGCAGATGATCTGAAACAGCGTTGTAGATGTAGGCTCTTGCCGTTGCATCTTTCTTTTGCCACAGCTTCAAAGCTTCTATCTCTTCCTTTTCTGGTTGGCTATCATCTTCGAAGGTCGGTTTCTTTTCTTCTCCGGTCACGTACATCATTAACTCATTACTCATAAGTAAGGCTTCCATGCGCATTACCCATGCGGGATAATTATCTCTGTCCAGTTTATCAATTTGGACGTGATCTGCCATGATAGGTAATACTCTGGCTCTGATACCAATTCTTGGGAAACTAACCTGCTCTGATACCAATTGTTGGCGAAAACTTCAGCTCTAATACCACTGGTGCAGAATTACTTTCGCCCTGAAGGTGGATTTCGCGACAAAGCTTGAACTCTGTCAGGCCTGTGGAAATTGCCGCGCCACCGCAATAGAATGCTAAACTAGAGTGATTCAGAACACCTCTATAATCAACAGTAGCTCAGCCTAATTAACGTCGCCTTAACTGTGTTATCCTGCGACACAAGTTCCACCGGAACTTCACTAGACTGTCACTGGACTGACACCATAATCGTACCGGAACTTCACCGAAATGAACTTCTACTTTGGTTATAATTACTTCAAGTGAACATACAAGAAGTAAGAAAGTGATTCGTGAGCTTTCTCCACTTAATGAACTCTTCTGAAGTTTTAAGGAAAACTTCACAGTTCTGAAGTGCTACTTTTCGGTTAGATTTTGTACTGCATGCACATCTCCTTTTCACCGAAAACTGTGACCAGCTTAAAGTAGAGACGTCTAGCTACAAGATGAGCTATCTCTCATACAAAGCTTCGAACTCTGCTACGAGTTATACTTCGTTGTTCTACCGAAAAAACTTGTTTTCTGAGAAATTATAACTGACCGGAAATTACTGAAATATGTTTACTGAGTAAACTGTTATTCACTGAGACATGCGTTTACAGAGAAGGTACTGAAGCACGTTTAGTAACGAGTCATGACAGTTAACGATAAACGGAACTTCCTACCGTAACACAAAATAGCTTCAGATTCTTCACAAGTAAAGATTACGCGCAGACATCCACATGAACATGTGTTTTCGATTAGAGAAGATGTGTACAAGTAAGCTTGACCTCTTCTTGCTCAAGCTACAGAAACTCTCCTACAGTGAGTAGTTTCTTATTACTATCTCTCTCAGATGAAAAAACCCGACACTTCAGGCTTGTGTTATTCATCTAAACATACGCGATCTATGGCGTCTTCTGAGAACTTCTAACTCTCTCTTCACTCATACGTGCATCTCACACGCATCATCTTCACGCGTCTCTTCCTGAGTCTTCTCTCTCCTTCTAGCTCTTCAAATCTTGCTGTATATATATACACTTTCCTTTGGCGCTCCTCTGCGCTGTTACTCTTCAATTTACGTTATGCGCGCCTTACGCGCCCGCCGTGGTTAATTGCTATGTTATGCGCACACCGTGCACTAACTTCACATACTGTACACTTGTTCATTGATTTTCCAGAAGATTCTGTTTCTCTCTGTCTGTTGCGTCAAATTCGTGAGTGTTTCTTTAACAATTTTAATGAAAAAGGAATTAAAGCTATGATTTCAAATCAGTGAGTACTGGGATTACCGAATGTACAGAACCAACATATGATTCATAAGTGCAAAGCATGTCAGATGGGAAAAGCCCACAGGTTACCTTTTTAGAAGAAAGGATTCAAACATGATGGAGTACTTGAACTCATTCATACAGATGTATGGGGTCCAACAAAAGAAGGATCAACCAGTGGCTCAAGATATTATGTTTTATTCATTGATGATGCTACAAGATGGATAACATTATATGTTTTGAAAGAAAGATCAGAAGTATTTGAAACCTTCAAGCATTTTCATGCATATGCTGAAAGACTTACAGGACGAAAGCTTAAGAGACTGAGGTCTGATGGAGGGGGAGAATATTTTTTCAATGATTATCTTTGGAATGCAAGTATTAAGAGAGAAATAACCTGCAGGTATACACCACAACAAAATGGTGTAGGAGAAAGAAGAAACCGAACTCTAGTTGAGTTTGCACGAGCGATGCTCAAAGAAAAGGATTGTCCAAATTATCTTTGGGCTGAAGCTGTAAATACAACTACATACTTGGTAAACAGATTACCTTGTATAGCTTTAGATGGAATGACTCCTTATGAATCTTGGTGGGGAAAGAAACCAACACTTGATCATTGCAAAGTGTTTGGATCAGTAGCTTATGCTTATGTACCATCACAACTCAGACATAAACTTGAACCAAAAGCAGAGAAATATGTGTTCATCGGATATGATGAAAAGCAGATGGGTTACAGGTTATGGAGTCCTCTAACAAAACAGTTTACTGTTTCCAGAGATATTACATTTGATGAACAGAAAAGTTGGTATGCAGATCAAAGTCATACAACTGAAGAATTTGAAGAAGAGATAAGAAGAAAAGAGAAAGGGAAATCAATTGTGCAGGTGAATAGAGATGAAGACTATATGCAAGCAAGTACGTCTAGAAATGGATTAACAAGAAGGAATGAAGAAATTCCTATATTTGATGAAGAAGTGTATTCAGACACTTATGAAGAATGTGAACCAAGAAGGTCAAGCAGGACTAGAAGACAACCAGAAATGTATTTTTACTTCGTACATAACTCAGAAAAATTATGCATATATGGTCAAAGATGATGAAAAACCTCAGAACTATGATGAAGCTAAAGGCAAGAAGCAATGGGAAGAAGCAATGGAAGAAGAGTTCAACGCACTGGAGGAGAACAAGACATGTGAACTTGTTCCTAAACCAAATGGTAAGAAAGTAATTGGAAATAAATGGGTTTTCAAAGTTAAGAAACTTGCAGATGGAAGGATAGTCAGATACAAAGCTAGACTGGTTGTCAAGGTGTTGCAGAGCTAAAGAGCGCACAAAGCAGAGAAAAAGGACGGGCCCCAAAATTTTTCTGATTTGGACACACAACTTTTGTATCATAACCACTCTTGTATATATTTTCTGTTGTAAATGCACTAGAGGAGTCCTCTAGATGCATCCCCACAGAAGATTAGTGATTTACCCATGTACAATAGTAGGAAATTAGTCTTTTAGGGAATAAAGTGCCGGTCTCTTGTGTGAAAGGACCAAACTTAGGGCACTAGTATATAAGTCAAAAGTGACTCATTGTAAAGGACCATTTGTCATTGTGAAGAAGGAGCACTTCTGAATTTTCGAGTTTGCCTCTTTCTTGCTGATTTTGATCTTCATTTTGCTCTTGAATGTGTGTGTGATGCTTGAAATGCAGGTGTAGGACTGTTGTCTACCCCTTCCCCCTTGTTTTGAGCTGCTGTAGTGCGTGCGTAAGCTAGGAGAAGCTGAGGCGCGGGTGTTTGTGACTCCCGTAATTCACTGTTTCTGCCATAACTTGAAGCAGAGTGGTCAGAATTGAGTGAAACCACCACCATTGGATTCTTCTCGTCGAGAGCTTCGAAACGAGTACCCTATTGCCTATGTTCGGAGTTCTGGGCTGGGAGAAAACCTCAAAATACCAAAACTGCTGAAAAGAGGCTTGCGGCAACACTTTCAGTATTCCAGTAGGTGTGAGTGGTAGTAGTCTTTTCTCATGTGTGAATAGCTAAACCACTTCATTTTCTATCACGTGTGCACACGTCTTCATACACTTGGCAAGTCACTCCTTAGGATTGACATTTAAATGTGTGAAAAGAATCCCACTATATGCACTTGTATGGCAATTGAGGTATAGTCTCATTGGTACAAGTCCTTGAGTCTTCGTGACTCAAGTACACACGTTTTTGGCGCCGTTGCCGGGGAGTCACTCTACCAAGGTGCCTTCGTGATAGTTATAGAGCGAGTGTGATCGAATCGTACTTGTAGACGCAAATTTGTCCATTGGCAAGTAGTCCACCATTTCAGCACTTGTCACTTCTCATCTTCGAGGTGTGTGTGATAAGTTTTAGGTTTAGGTTTAGGAGGAGGGAAGAGAAGGAGGAGTTAGGGTTAGGTTAGAAGGAGAGGAGAAGTGAGGAGAAGAGGAGTAGGAGTAGACCAAAATTCTCAGAAAATCACCAAAAATTCCAAAATTTCAAGTTCTGTCCAAAAAGTATAAAAACCAAAAAAATTTGTTCATTTGACACTTCACTGCTCACTGGTATCGTCTGCGACAGCGACTGGTATCGTGCGAGCAGTATCGCGTGTTTCAGGCCTTCAAAGCTTGTGCAAGAGCTCAAGAAGCAACCTAGGTAGATCCAAGGTGAGATGCCATTAAGATTCAATACCAAAAACTCTTTAAACTTGCACAAATGAATGATTAAAAGGAATGCGCAGTATCGCGGGGGGGAAAATTTTTGATTAATTGTGTATTTTGTGAGAGATAGAGGCTTAGGAGTGAGGAGAAGGGTGAGAGGTGCAAGGGGGCATAAAAATTTTCAAGTTTGGAGACCTTTTGGCTTGAGTATCGCGATCGGTTGAGTTTTGGTATCGCGATACCGAAATTCCCTTGTATCGCGACACTCGCCAGAAGTGTCGTATCGCTGGATATCAGTCTTGGTATCGCGACACTATTCCGGTATCGCGACACTGAGTTGGTATCGCGATCGGGTCCAACCTCTGGTATCGTATCGTCCGGTACTAACACTTGGTATCGCGACACCATTGTGGTGTCGTATCGCCTAAGGTTTAGTATCGCGACCTCACTTTACCGGGTGGTATCGTATCGCTGGATACTTTGGTATCGCGACACTACCTTGGTATCGCGACACTACGTAGGTATCGCGATCGGGCCTTCCCCACGTGTCGTATCGTCGATTGCTTATCTTGGTATCGCGACACGGTAGTGGTATCGTGTCGCCAAGATTGGTATCGCGATCGCACTTATCTCTTTGAGATCGTATCGCCTGAGACCTCTGGTATCGTATCGTCAGTCCTTGTGAGATCGTATCGTCCCTTGAGATTCTGGTATCGCGACACCACTGTGGTATCGTATCGCCTGTTCATCAGGGCAGTATCGCGACACTGTCATTAGTGTCGTATCGCCGAGCCTTTCAGGTATCGTATCGTACATAGTCGAGGTGTCGTATCGTTTGTCTTCCAGGATAGTATCGCGACACCAGATTGATATCGTATCGTCTGGGTGTCTGGTATCGTATCGCGGCCAGTGTAGTATCGCCGAGAGTGGTATCGTCAGAAAGTGGTATCGCTCAGAGTAAGCCCTTCTTTTGGCAGACTAATTGAGTCATTGGGAGAGCTACCTAAGGGGAATCTAAGAAGCATAAAGAGAGGCTTCAGAGAGTGAATGAATTTGAGGTCAGGAAGAGTTCTAAGTAGTCGAAGGAGTATCATCTCTTCAGTAGGAAGTACTGCCCAGGTTAGTCATCACTCCGTTTACTTAGAAACCTCTAGTGACTCAGAAGAGGAATTACCTATGGCCTCGGAAGACATGCAAGGTCCCACATCAACAAGAAGCTTCATGACTACTGTGGAAGGGGACTACCGTACTTCCTTGCAGTATGTGTCCACCAATGCCCAGGAGATTCCAATCTACCTGGATGGCTTAAATAGGTCTGTGGCCAGGATGGTAACTTCCCAAAATGCCACAATCGTACCCCGAACAGCTGTCAAATACGAAGGAGGTGCATATGTTGACAAAGTGGGTCACATCTACATTGTAACTGAATTCCCAGAAAGGATCAATGAAAGAGGGGAACTCGCAGACCCTGAAAACCTAGGCAGGACACAACCAGAAGAATTTGTGACCACCCCTAGAGGCAGATCCCGATTGTCACGTGTCTTGAGAGGTGACTTGATACCTCAAGACGACTATTTGTTAGAAGTCTATATGATTCACGGATCAAACTTATTATTGCAAACCGATTCACCTGTCCCAGGGAGAGAAGAGAACCCTATGACATTCTATGAATTGAAAGACCCGGAGGATGAGACTAGACTCACATACCTGGATAAAGATCAAAGAAGGTATTGGCCTGTGAGTATCCTAGACAGGTCTCGATTAAGATATATGGGTACACCTGTGTTTCCCCAGAGAGAGCAAGCAACAACCTCACAAAATCCATTTGGAAATCAAGAAGAAACGGAAAATACTGCGTCAGGACAGACAAGCCATAGGAGCGTACCTAATCATGCTCATGTACAATTTGCCACACCAGGAGTACAAGCACACTATCAGACCCAACCAGGGATAGGAAACCAGTACAGACCACCAGTAAGACCACAACCCCCGATAGGAAGGCAGCCTGGAATGCCACCAATACGACCAGCTTTCCCTATTCTTCCTGTGATGCCCAGACCACCAGAACCAGTTAGAAGGCTGAGGCCTATTCAAGTGGCTAAGTGTGTAAGAAACCCTTATGATGGATCAGGAGAACCATATGATCACATTGCTGAATTCAAACAAGTCCTAAGAGCGGAACAAGTGGACGAGTTCTTTGTACAGTATGAGGCGTTTGGACTCACCCTCATAGGAACAGCTCTGACCTGGTTCCAACCCTTAGATCCCAACCAGTTTGGGAACATGGAACAATTTTTTCAGGAATTCATAGGAGAATTCACTAAGAGAGGAATCAAACACAATTCATCTTCGCTAATTCACAGCTTCAAACAAAACCCTAATGAAACGGTGAAGAATGCCGCCAGAAGGTTCAACCAGTACGTGGATAGATGCCCAGTAACAGAGAGACCAACGCAACAAAAAATGATTTCATTATTTTTGGACGGGCTTACTAATGGAACCTTGAGAACGCTAGTATACGTGAAAAGGCTACAAACTTTGAGTGAGTGTCTTCAGGAGTGTATTGATTTGGAAGATAACTTAGCTGAGGACCTCAACAGCAAGCCCAGCCACGCTAAATCGGACGATTCCAGGAGTGCCCTTTCCTCAGACTCGAGTCACGTGGAAGAATTAGCAGAGCTATTAGCCAAGAAATTAGGGGCACAGGGGCAAAGAGCTTATCAAACCCCAGTTCAAAGATTGCCTATGCTAAGGAGATGTAGCTCATGTGGAGGAGATCACCCCACTCACCTGTGTGTCCGAGGAGGGGGCGGTGCACAACCAGCTTATCCATACAACAGGCAGCAACAACAAGGGACTTCTTGGTATTGTCACATAGAACAAAAATACACTAATCACACTACTGAGAACTGTCCTTTTAATAGGCAAACACGCCCTTTCCAACCACCTCAGTATCGACCGTATGGATATCCACCTAGAGACCCGAACAGAGAGATCCCAAGATACAACCCTTATCCAGCACAGACGGGAGTACCTAGACCAATTGAACAGATACCATACCCACCACCACAACCAGTGCTAGGACCCCAACCGTCGCAACCTCAACAAGTAGTGCCAGTAAAATATGCGCAACCAGAAGAAAATCTAGAAAGAGCCATAGTACCAGCCACGACAATGACCCAAATAGAATCAACAAACCTTGGATACGAAGCCCTACCAAGTGAGTACTATCCGTATGAAGCCTACATGATGGAATACGAACCGGCTTATGAGACTACATACTATGGGTATGAAGGCTATGATCAGACTTATGGAGCAGAGACTTCCACTCTAATGTATACAGCTCCTAAAGCACCACCACCTATGAGACCACCCAGTAGACCACCGGTACCGAGAGGACCATGCTTTAGATGTGGAGGAGATCACTTCATTAGAGAATGCCCTCGACCATACAACCCTCCACCACCTAGAAATCTGGGAAGGATATTGCAGTGATTGCGGAAAGGAACATCTTTTTAGGGATTGCCCTAAGAATCCGGTAAAATACCAAGGTTCTGCACCAATCAATGTAATAGAGGTCATAGAAGAATCTGGAAGTGATAAGGAATACACAGTGCCGCTAAAAGCCATCACTAGAGCCCAAACAAAACAACAAAAAGAACAGCAACCAGAAGAGGAACAAAAAAAAACACGAAAATAAGTCCTTCAACTCAGATAGTGGAAGATTCCGAGGACCCGTGTGAAAATTCCCGCAACACAAAAGCTCAGAAATGGAAAGAACGACGAGAGAAATTCAAGGATAAATGGGCAAAGAACAAGAGTACAAACAGTAAAAAGCAAATTGCTAAATCAAGTAAACACAAAGAACTAGGGAAGTCTAAGGAGACTCCTGAGCTAATCGAACCTAGCTCAGGTAGGGAGAAGCCCGGATCAATTCTAGCAGATCCAAAGCCAGACGACTTGGATATGTGGCTAAAAGCGTACCAAGCTAGAATCAAAATGGGACCGAACGTAGAGCAACATGAAAAAATCTACCCTAGAGGGGAACTGGAAAAGGAAAGACTAGCTATATGCAGAAAACTCATAGAAGTAGCACAGACAACCCTAGAAAAGACTATCCCAACTCTACCAGAGACAAGGATTGCACAGGAACCTCACGAAGAATACATCAAACCAAAGGATAAAGAATTGAGAAAAGAAGATTCCCAAGGCGAACAAGAGGCAACACAAGATGGCCCTGTATCAGCCATACCTGACTTAGAAGCTGAATGGCCCAAGGACTTGTGGGATAGAATCAGAGAAGAGCAATGGAAGAAGAATGGTGTCGATCCACCACCATTTGATGAAATAGATGTGGAAGACTGTCAACCTCATCCTAACCTCGAGGAGGCCTACGAGGAGATTTCAAGACTCGATAGAGGTAGAGAGGAGACCATAAGCATTTCAACATTGCCTAACTATATGGGAGAGTACGAAAAAGAGTCAGTGGTAATAAGAGCACCCACGGTGCATGGAAAAGGATCAGAAAAGGGAAAAGAGAGTTCGCATAACTTAACAGAGTTAAAGAAAACGAAAGTACAATGCCAATTAGCGGTGGAAGATTTGCTTCGACTCAAACCCCAGTTGTGGAAGCAAATGGCAGATCAATTGAAACCACTGCCAAAGAATGGAGGATCAAAAGAAAAGGAACTGGAAAATAAGTCCACAATACAGGTTCCAGTCGATAAAGTAGGAGAATTCAGTGAAGGAGATGAAGGGAATACCTGTTTACCTGTCATCTACAATGGGTACATGACCAAAGCCATCTTAGACACAGGAGCTGGAGTAGGAATTGCAACGAAGGAAATTTGGGAAAAGTGGGGAAAACCAGCCTTACGACTCACTCGAATGAAACTCCAGTTAGCAGACGGACATGTGGAGAGACCCCTAGGAATATTGGAAGGAATTAAGTTAACAACGTGTGGAGTGGAGTTTGAACACACACTGGCCATATGTAAGTTTGAAAAAGCAAACAATTATGAGATGATATTAGGACGGCCATTCATGCGACAGATGAGAGTCGTACAAGATTGGGGCAGAGATTCATTATATCTCCAACATCAAGGGAACACTACCAAGATAAACTTGCACACATTCGCTTATCGGGATGTCCCTCCATTACAATGGAATCCAGTCCACAAAGATGAAGATGACCTATCCATTCATAGTGCTGACTCAAGTGACAAATCTTGGATGCACGAGGATGCCCAGTTGTGGATGTGCAAAGAAGCAAAGAAGGAGGAGTGTAAAAAACAAATGTGGCCAATAGGGCACCCTAATTATCGATCGATAGAAGACCCCGATTACATGCCTAAAATTTTTTCAGATGAACTCTTCGAACCACATGGCTGGATGGAAATCCTAGCCACATTAGATGTGTGTGTGAATGAGGAAGTATTGACGATGAACGATTGTATAGACGAGGAAGGATATGACGTGAACCTCTACATGGTTGTCCTCCAAGAAGTAGAAGCAGGAGAAATTGTAGAGGAGGAGTGGAAAGAAGAATACGAAAGCATAGAAATGGAACCAGAGTTTGACTCTGAGGAACAATATTTAGAAACCATGCAGAAGGAATCAAAAGAAAGGTCAACAAAAGTCTTAGCAATCGAAACCATCCCAAGAATACACGAGCATAGAGAGGACACAAGTAAAGTGGAACCGGAACCAGACCATTTCGAAGTTCCAGAACATTTTAAAAGATACGAAGTGGAAGAAAGGAAAATAGCAACTCAAATGCCTAAACGAGAGGCCCAGGACGGAGAAGCCTATGATAACAAGGAACAAACCAAGAAAGTAGTTGTAACGATAGAAGGCGGAGAAGAGAGGTGCACGTATATTGGGAAAGACGTATCGGAGGAGGAAGAAGAGGATCTCATACGACTCATCTGAGAGTATCGAGATGTATTTGCTTGGACGTACAAAGACCTTAAGGGTGTAGAACCCAGCATATGCGCTCATCGAATCCCTATGACATCGGATGCAAAACCCTCTAAACAACGCCCTTATACGTATAACGAAGTTTACGCAGCAAAAATAAAGGAAGAAATTGACAAATTACTAGCGGCAGGATTCATTTATGAGATTGAACACACGGAATGGGTATCGCCACTAGTAGTAGTGCCCAAGAAAAACGGAAAACTAAGGGTGTGTATCAACTTGAAAAAAGTAAATGCAGCAACTATACGCGATAGTTTCCCTTTACCCATCGCAGACCATCTTTTGGAAAGAGTTGCCGGCAAGGAAGTCTATAGCTTCTTGGATGGATTCTCGGGTTACAACCAAGTAGCTATTGCAATTGAGGACCAGCATAAAACCGCATTCGCGACTGAATGGGGAATCTATGCATTTAGGGTGATGCCTTTCGGGCTCACTAATGCGCCAGCC
The DNA here is from genome assembly GCA_020310875.1 of Ceratopteris richardii. Lineage (NCBI taxonomy): Eukaryota > Viridiplantae > Streptophyta > Polypodiopsida > Polypodiales > Pteridaceae > Ceratopteris > Ceratopteris richardii. The sequence goes on from CM035407.1 coordinate 140,438,992, forward strand.
ACCTTCCAACGACTGATGTGTCATGTTTTCAAAGAATTTCTGAGAAAAAGTATGGAAGTATACGTAGATGATCTGTGTACATACTCAAATCAACGACCAGACCATATACCGGAACTGAGAAAGATATTCAACAAATGTAGACAGTATAGAGTTTGTTTGAACCCTGAGAAATGTGTCTTCATGGTGCGACAAGGAAAAATCCTAGGACACATCGTTTCAAAGAACGGAATATCCACGGACGAAGAAAAGATTAAAGTTATCTTAGAGCTACCAAGACCCAAGAACGCAAAGGAAGTACAAGCTTTTATGGGACACTGTGGATATTACCGTAGGTTTATTCACATGTATGCCATAATTGCTAAGCCTTTGTATGGTCTATTGACTCAGTTCACATGGACAGACGAGTGTGAGAAGGCCTTCAACAAGCTTAAAAAGCGGCTGAGTACAGCCCCAATTCTAAAATCACCCAACTGGAGCAAGCCTTTTCATATTCATGTTGATGCTTCAAACTATGCCATTGGATGTATCCTAGCTCAACCGGCTGACGAAGGAAAGCTTGACCATCCAATCGCTTATGCGAGTAGACAATTAAACCAAGCAGAAAGAAATTATACAACTACTGAAAGAGAAGGTTTAGGAATGGTTTATGCAGTGAAGAAGTTTAGACACTACCTCTTAGCCAACAAATTCAAGTTCTTCATAGACCATCAGGCTTTGTTGTATTTAGTCAATAAGCCTTGCAACACGGGAAGATTGGTACGATGGTTCTTGTTATTAATGGAGTTCGACTTTGAGGTAATAGTCAAAAAAGGAAACACACATGTAAGAGCAGACCACCTTTCAAGGCTAACGCATGGAGAACCACCTAGCGGAGTACCGGATGATTTACCAGATACGTATTTGTTTAATCTTGAAGTATGTCCAAAGTGGGCGGAACGACTAATTCCTATACTCACTCATGGCCCTCAACACTCAATAAATAAGAATAGCAAAAAAGAGATTCTTCAAACAAGAAATTTACACATTGTTGCTGGAAGCATGTATTATAAGGAACCTAACGGTGTCTTGTTAAGATGTGTCGAGGAGGACGAACAGAAGCAACTAATTCAGCAAGCACATGTAAACAAGTGGAAAACCCATCAAGGGATGCATGGAACAATTCAAGAATTAAAAAGGTTAGGCGTATATTGGCCTGACATGTCAAAAGACGTTCACGATTATGTAAGTAATTGTGTGGAATGCCAAGAAACTAGCCCAGAGGATCACGTGTCCTTACCTTTTTCTACCATAGCGCCTAATTGGAGTAAAACATTAGTACAATTCCTCAAAACGAAAGAGCACGAAATAGGAGCTAGTCTAGCAAGAAAGCGATCCCTAGAAGAAATGAGCAAGGATTATGTAATAATGGGAAAACAATTGTTTAGAAGAGGAAAAGACAATCAACTCAGATTGTGTGTACATGAAAGAGAATATCTTCCCATATTAGAAATGGCACACGCAGGAGCCGCGGGAGGACATTTCTCAGCAGACAGAACGGTCAAGATGATTCTCTTTGCAGGCTTGTGGTGGCCAACTTTACATATGGATGCGGAGACATATGTGAGAAGCTGCAAAACATGCCAGAGAGCGAAATATCCCATTCGAAGAGACGACATGCTTTTAAGACCCATGGTTTGTGCAAGAGCATTTACCAAATGGGGTATTGATTTCATAGGACCTATCAATCCACCGGCGAAAGGATCACATGCGGAGTACATCATAGTAGCCACCGACTACTTAACCAAGTGGGTAGAAGCAAAAGCCACTAGAAAGAATGATGCTCAAACTACAGCAAAATTTCTCTTTGAGCACATCTTTACACGCTTTGGACTACCAATCGAGATAGTGAGTGATCGAGGAACGCATTTCCTAAATGAAGTCATTGAGTCGCTAATGAATGACTTTTTAGTGATTCATAAAAAATCAGCCCCATACCATCCTCAAGCTAACGGACAAGCTGAAAGTTCCAACAAGGTACTATGTACTGTATTGACAAAGATTGTCAATAATGGAAGGTCAGATTGGGACAAACAATTGCATCACGCAATTTGGGCCTTCCGAGTGGCATATAAAACTGCCATTGGAACCACACCTTTCAATCTAGTGTATGGGCAGAATGCAATTTTGCCAATTGACTTCTTAGTACCTACATTAAAAGTGGCCCAGCAACATGAGTGGAACGGTCATGAATTGTCTCCAAATAGGAAAAAGGAAGAAGAACGAATTCGAGAGGAAGCCCGACAAGAAGCACTAGAACGCATTAGAAAACGCAAAGAGTGGATCAGGCAAAGAGATGAACGCTATCTCCAAGGAGAAGAGCCCATCCCTATGGCAAACTATCAGGTCAAAAATGATGATACAACGGGTATGTGTAAAACACAACCTTACCTAAACCTAGGGATTGGCAAGACAGAGTATAAATTGATAGATGCATTGATAGACTCAGGAGCAGGCCTTAGCTGCATGCGAAAGAGAATAGCAGACGAGCTGCAATTGGAATTGAATCCCACGAAAGCCCAATTAATAGGAATTGGAGGTCACACCATAGAATGTCTTGGAACTACGAATGTATCCCTCCACCTAGGAAATTCCTCCATGGAACAAAGAGTCCTAGTGTGTGAGAACGACGATTTGATAGAAGACTTCATTCTAGGACAAGACTGGATCATTGAGACAGAAGCGTGTATTCATCTGGCTCAAGGATATATTTCAGCCACGATAGGGCATAAAGAAATTTTCAGTTTGCTTGAAGAGAAAACATGTAACCAAACCATGTCAATACCAAGATCGGAGGAAGTTCAAGAAACGACGGAAGATAGTAGCAACTGTGCTCAACAATCAGGAAGCAAATGCATAGAAGTTGAAACTTCTAACTTAGCGACATCCACTATAGAGTCGAAGTTATCCAATGTAATTGAGGATAAGCCAACCAACGAGGAGACGCTCTCTCCTAAACAGGCTCAAAACATCCAAAGATCGCACTACTGGAAACCAATAAGCAGATACTCGAATCGACAACCACCCAAATATACGTGGGTACGCAAGGATCAAATACAGAGTCAAGAAATGCCCACAAGCGCTCTGAAGAAGGAAACAGGCATCACCAAACCCGCTACGAAGAACTACGAACGAGAAGAACCAGTACAAGTATGGATTGCCAAGCCCTTGCTTGAAGCTCAAAGATCTCGACATCAGATATGGATACCCAAAAAGGTCATACAAGCAGCTAAACAGAACGTAGGGACAAAGGAGAAAATACCACATCAGACAAGGAAAAAGTCAACAACACATAAAAGTCATCAGAGGAAATCGCAGAGCAATGCCAAATTCACTCAGACCATGGATAGAGCAAATGGAACACGAGCAGCTGCACGAATCGAGAAAACCCAGCGACCTCTCTCGGTGTTCTCAAAATGGATCTGGAAACCAAAGCTACCACGAGGAGCGGATGATCGAGGAGATAAAGCACCCGATTGCACTCATGCAGTGTCTAATGCACCTCAAGTAAGCATGATAGGGCCGCAATACAAGGCCAAGCATTCGGCACAGGATGTACATTATCAAACTAGTGGTGCACAATCTCACAGTGAGACTAGATCTTAGCTTTACCCTGATAGGAATGGACATACTATGTACATAAACTATGCTTCGGCTATACTAACGATTGTCTTCTTTCAGAAAAAAATATATAAAAAGAGGCGGTAAGAAATCCCACTCTTGCAATAATGGGGAACGGAGTGACGAACTACCATAATCAAAACAACACACTGTATGGTCTCATGAAAGCCTTTCAAGCTAATGCACTTTTCCTTGTAAGTGTAGATGGCTTCTGAAGACTCTGAAGCTACAATCCAAGAGGAGGTCCAAGAATTTCCTCCCCAATGTCTTACGAAAGCAAAAGGCCATTGGTTCAGAGATGAGCAGCCAGTGGAGGAATATCTCTTCTTGGCCAACATAAAGATCATGGACACGGAGCACCACTTTCCGATCATGTCCCAGGATTTCAAAGTTCTACATGGAATGCCATCTACAATCGATATCATGAAGAAAGCAGGAGTTCATAAGTATTTTGAGCTACCTATCTACAAGCCGGACTTCCAACGCTGTACACAGGTCATGAACACTCTACGACCAGCACTACATGATCCATTGGTACCAGAAGCCAATGTGATGGATAAGAATGGAGAATGGGTAGTCATTCAATTTTCCCACGACTTAATCAAAGAAGCATTTGGATGGGAAAAGGATGGCGTCAACACGGTCAAGGAAGAGAGTCGTGGCGCAAAAACAAGAACTTTTGTCGACATCAATAGGGTGGACATCGAAGAAGAAGTCAGATTGATTCACCAGCACTTCTGCTTCCCGAGTATGAATAGATACACGGCTCCTCAAAAGATCATTGTTCAATTATTGTCTCATGCCATAAAACAGATCGGCAATCAGGTAAACCTTACACCATATGTGCAAGAAAGGTTGTTCGAGGCAAAGAAGAAATGGGAAAATAAAAAAATCCTCAATGGGACCACTGCCCTCACAATTATGATTTACCACGCATTGGGCATGCGCGAGTTCTTACGGGAAATGCCATCTTCAATGGAGTTGGCTCATTTTGTCAAAGCAGCTACTGTACCGAAACAAAAGAAAGGGAGCAAGCAAGTAGAAGAAGCAGAAACAAGTTCGCAACCCCGGATGAGAGGCACCATGCGAGGTACAAAACGACCTCGAGAAGTCCAACAAGCAGAAGAAGAAGTGCCAAAAACAAAGAGAGTACATGTACTACCTACAACCGCTACTCAAGGACCCCGAAAGATCACAGAAGAGGAATTAACCCAAGCACTGGAGGAGACTCATAAATATACGGAAGGACAAATCAATTTGCCAGTGCAGGGTCATCATTATCAACAGTCCGCAAAAGCAAAAGGACCAAAGGGCAAACTTACTAAGGTACATAGATATCGGGAAATTGGGCTAGATAATTCAAGTTCTAGATCTGACGACCAAGAGAAGCAAAATACATCATTACTGGATGTAGACATTCAAAGTGAATCGAAGGATGATGGCTAGTGGGCCGAATTAAATGAAGTAGACTATGGCGAAGCCCAAGCAGATGACAAGGAAAAAAGTCAATCACCGCTGATAGACCAAAATACAACCACAGAGAAGGCAGAAGAAGAAGGGCAACACCCCATTCAACCGAAAGATGCCTCCATCACCCACACAAAGGAGGACAAATCTGATGATGAGGTGCATGCAATGATATCAGAGGATAAGCCTCAGGAAGAAGAAAAAGAAGACGAAGAACCTTTCACCCCACTAAGGGTTGTGGCAGAACCGTCCCCAATGGATGTAACATTTCAAGGGAGTGCCACGAAGGTTCGTAAAGTCATAGAAGATGAAGCAGAATTGCAAGTACAACTACAGGTCCGACGACCACATAACGAAATGATCCACGTTGCAAAAGGACAAGATGTACATACAGGAGAAACACCAGACATACCAAAGACATGGCTGAATGTGGACATAGCTCAGCTCAAGCCTGTGGTGCAGGACATGATTCGCACTGCACTAGACACTCAACAGTTGATGCTTGATGCTGATGAAGATTACGACCAAGCCATGCGCGAAAAGCAGGAGCTTCGAAAAGAAGGTATGAATCTGGCTAAGAAATTATCTAAAGCAGAAGCTCAAGTTTTGAGGAAACACGAAGAGATAAAAACGACAAAAACACAGTGCAAGACATTAGAAACGGAAAATGTCCAACTAAAAGAGCAGGTTTTGGAGCTCACAAAGAAACTAGATGTGACTGAAAAAGAGAAAACAAGAATCCAGACTCGTAGCAAGATACTCGAATCACAGCTCAAGGTGAGCATGGACGAAGCCGACCACTTACGGAACAGGAACAAGGAGCTCATGACAGCTCTCCTCAGTGATCAACCACCGACTGATACTGACAAATCAAATGAGGATATAAAAGACATGGAAGAAAAGTTGACCAAGATGGCAGATCAGCTCAAACAGGAGCAAGAGACCATCGCAGAATGGGAACAAAGATACATGAATGACACTGCAGCTCTACGCAAAAAATGGAAAAAAGCAGAGAAAGATTATTTCCGACAGTGCAAAGAAGACACAGATCACATGCATATAGTTGCACAGGAATTAATCAAACATCAGGAAAAGCTTACAAAGGCTGAAGAAGAACTTAAGAATAAAGATGAAATCATCAAACGACTTCAGGAGCAGATAGAGCTAACAGGAAAGCAGGGGACACCAGTAGTTCCACCAGAAACCACGGCTACTGTGGAGGAAGAGGTACGTCCTCTCTCTCCCCCCTTGTATCATTCACCAATAAGGGCGGAAAAGGAGGTTCCATTAGAACCTAACACACGAGACATTGCAGAACTGAGCAGACCAGAAAGGGCACTACTGGTGTCCCAGCTCACTGCTGATTTTGAAGATCAAATAATACAAATAATGAAAGAAGCTCGAATAGACAACAAACAGTTAGATCAAATTTTGAAGCCATTCAATGTACCATATGGTCTACTTAAAGAACAGACGCGGATGTATATAAAGACTACCACGAACAAAGATCCGGACCACAACCTTCAATTTTACATGACACTTTCAAGTATACTCAAGAGGAATTTGAGAAGGCGGATCCGATATGGCGAAGAAAAATTTTGGAGAAGAATCCGACATTGCGGGTACAGTGGGAAGCATCGCCATATGCGCTTCAGGTAAATCCATCTTTTTGTCTTGTACCCCGCAGACGCTCTTGGACGCAATTTTGGGAAGGACAGCGTCAAGGCACTATCAATAATCAGTGGCTAAATTATCCGTTACTACCTAGTCCGCCACATAATTACCTACCTACCGAAGAATATATGGTGAAGACAATGGAATTTTGGATTGCAAGGTATGCTACAGTTCCGGACTTAGCCGTCAAGATGACAAATAAAATATTTAGCATGCTCATTACAGTGTTGAAGGTGTTCCAACATGCTAAGTATACATTTTTGAATTTCATCGGCATTACGCAAGGGTCGGAAGCTCTCATTTTTGATTTATCGACCATTCCGAGCCGACTCACTATTATGGCATACTATTCTCGCCTTATGTTTTTGCCATCGACATATATGCAGACTTTCGAAGAAGCATTCTTTACCGGCTTCTTTGAAATGGATTCAGAGATTTTTGTGAAAATGACTTCCAATTTAAATGCAAGGCTGGTGGCCTATGAAACAAGTTTCTTTGCTGATCATAGACAGGCACCAGAAGACGGAGTAAAGTCAAAGCAATGGAAGGAATTCATGCTATGTCATGCCAATCTGCTGAACCAACGAGAGCAAACCGCAATTCAAACATACACGCGTCGCCTCAGAAAGCCTGTCGAGGACGACAGAGTTCAGGAGGAGGGACGTGTAGAGGGACAATCAAGCAAAAAGAAAATAAGAAGAAAATCAAAATCCAGAAAAATTCATTAAGAAAGAAAAAAGAATACATCTCTGCAGGAAGCCCCGTAGGGGCGCATTACCCACCTCTACACAGAGCCCCGCAGGGGCACGCATCAGGCAAAAAGAGAAATTATCCAGGTCATGCACGGTGGAAAAGAAGTAAACAACTTCAAAGCAATACAACAGGGTCAGATGTGTACAACCAGGACAAATCAGAGGACCAAAAGTTACAAAGGGGTAGAGGCTGAAAAGTTTAAGAGGGTGACTAAGAACAACACATTCCTAGTCACTGGTGGCGTGCGTGGCAACCCAAGTCAACAGGCAAGACAACTACATCAGGCTCTCGAGTTGTAGAGCTTGAATCAAGAAGGCCATCGAATCTGCATGTCTGTTTAACTGCAGACAATACTGACCAAGGGGAGCATGCAGAGAAAAGCTGAAGCGCCTCTAAAACATAATGCAAGATCAAGAATCAGGCAACACTACCCACGGGACGCGTTCGCGAAGCAAAGTCTATCAAGGGACGACAGAGACGAAGAGGGGGAGAGTGTTGCAGAGCTAAAGAGCGCACAAAGCAGAGAAAAAGGACGGGCCCCAAAATTTTTCCGATTTGGACACACAACTTTTGTATCATAACCACTCTTGTATATATTTTTTGTTGTAAATGCACTAGAGGAGTCCTCTAGATGCATCCCCACAGAAGATTAGTGATTTACCCATGTACAATAGTAGGAAATTAGTCTTTTAGGGAATAAAGTGCCGGTCTCTTGTGTGAAAGGACCAAACTTAGGGCACTAGTATATAAGTCAAAAGTGACTCATTGTAAAGGACCATTTGTCATTGTGAAGAAGGAGCACTTCTGAATTTTCGAGTTTGCCTCTTTCTTGCTGATTTTGATCTTCATTTTGCTCTTGAATGTGTGTGTGATGCTTGAAATGCAGGTGCAGGACTGTTGTCTACCCCTTCCCCCTTGTTTTGAGCTGCTGTAGTGCGTGCGTAAGCTAGGAGAAGCTGAGGCGCGGGTGTTTGTGACTCCCGTAATTCACTGTTTCTGCCATAACTTGAAGCAGAGTGGTCAGAATTGAGTGAAACCACCACCGTTGGATTCGTCTCGTCGAGAGCTTCGAAATGAGTACCCTATTGCCTATGTTCGGAGTTCTGGGCTGGGAGAAAACCTCAAAATACCAAAACTGCTGAAAAGAGGCTTGCGGCAACACTTTCAGTATTCCAGTAGGTGTGAGTGGTAGTAGTCTTTTCTCATGTGTGAATAGCTAAACCACTTCATTTTCTATCACGTGTGCACACGTCTTCATACACTTGGCAAGTCACTCCTTAGGATTGACATTTAAATGTGTGAAAAGAATCCCACTATATGCACTTGTATGGCAATTGAGGTATAGTCTCATTGGTACAAGTCCTTGAGTCTTCATGACTCAAGTACACACAAGGGCTATGCTCAGACGCATGGCATAGATTATGATGAGACGTTTAATCCAGTGGCAAAGATGTCAACCATAAGGATAGTGATTGCTATAGCAGCATCAAAAGGATGGAAGCTAAGTCAGCTAGATATAAAGAATGCATTTCTGAATGGATATATATCAGATGAAGTCTACATGGAACAACCTGAAGGGTTTGTAAGTTCCAGATACGCAAATTTTGTTTGCAGATTAAGAAAAGCACTTTATGGATTGAAGCAAGCTCCAAGAGCTTGGAATTACAGACTTGTGAAATATCTCAATGAACTTGGATACCAAAGTTCGAAGGCAGATGCAAGTTCACTCATCAAGAAAACAGAAGAAGGTATGATCTACATTTGTATTTATGTAGATGACATTATAATCACAGGTACATCAAATGAAGGAATCAAGGAGGTAAAGAGATTACTTGAAAAGGAGTTTAAGATCAGTGATCTAGGAAAATCATCATACTTTCTTGGAATGGAAATCACATACACAGATCATGGTGTATATGTTTCGCAAGAAAGGTATCTCCTAAACTTACTGAAGAAGTTTAATATGGAGAATTGCAGAGAAGCTTCAACACCGCTTGAAGTAAACCATAAACTCAGTAAATATGATGGAGCAGAGTTTAAAGATATGAGGAAGTATCAGTCGTTAGTAGGGAGCTTAATTTATGCTACACTAACAAGACCTGATCTTAGTTATGCAGGGGGAGTTCTCTCACAGTTCATGCATTGTCCGAAGGATCAACATTGGGTTGCAGGACAAAGAGTTCTTAGATATATCAAAAGAACTATAAAGGAAGGATTATATTATCCTTTTACGTCAGATATAAAGTTGAGAGCATTCAGTGACTCAGACTGGGTAGGAAGTCAAGATGATAGAAGATCAACACATGGGTATATGATATACCTAGGAGATAAGCTAGTGAGCTGGTGTTCGAAGAAACAACACACAGTGGCTTTATCATCAATAGAATCCGAATATAAAGGACTTGTAGAAGCAGCCAAAGAAGTGATATGGATGCAGACCTTGTTCAGAAGCATGGGTATTGATCAAGGTATACCTATCATACATGGAGATAATATGAGCTCGTTGTTTCTTGCAGCAAATCCAGTATTTCATGCAAGAACAAAGCACATAGAGATTCAGTATCATTTCCTGAGGGAAAAGGTGATGGAGAAGGAGCTAGAAATTGTATACACTCTGACAAAAGATCAGATTGCAGATATTTTGACAAAGAGTTTGGATGGAACAAAGACAAGCAGATTCAAAGAAATGGCAGGTATAAAAGAAAGAAAAATATATGAAAGACAGGAAGATACAAATTAGTGATTGAGGGGGAGCTGTTGAAGAATCACTCACGAATTCGACATACAGACAGACATAAAGATAAAGAAAGATAAAGAGAAGCAGAATCAAGTATTTAGAAAAATCAAAGCCTTAGTGAAGGGACAAATTCACGACTGTAATTAGAGTTTGTTAAGAATTAGAGTTTGTTACACCGGATCAAAACTGTATATAAAGAGAGACGAGAACAGAAAAAGTGTGTGTGTGAGTAGAGCGCGTCGTATGAATAGAGCACATATAGAAATCAAGAATAGGTCCAGAAGACGCGAGAGATTGCGTATGTAAAGATGAATAACAAAAACCTGAAATGTCAGGTATTCATCTGAGAGAGATAGTAAGAAGAAACTTCTCAGTATAGGAGAGTTTCTATAGCTTGAGCAAGAAGAGGCCAAGCTAGTTTTGTACACATCTTCTCTAATAGAAAACACATGTTCATGTGGAAGTTTGCGTGCATTTTTCGTATGTGAAGAAGTCTGAGTATTTTCATGTTACGGTATAAAGTTAGTTAACAGTTACAGTTTTCTTAGTAAAACGTATTTTTCGGTCAATTACAGTTTTCTCAGTAAACGTGTTTTTCGGTAGAACAATGAAGTAGATCTCAAAGAATAATGTAAAGTTGTGTATGAGAGATAGCTTATCTTGTAGCTAGATTTCTCTACTATCAGTTCATCAAAGATTTCGGTGAAATGGATATGTACACACAGTACAAAGTCTGACCGGAAAGAGGCACTCAAAACTGGTGAAGTTTTTCCTTAAACTTCAGAAAGAGTTCATTCAGTGAAGGAGGTTCACGCATCACTTCTTTACTTCATGTATATTTACTTGAAGTAATTACAAATAGAATTGCGGTTGATTCCGGTATAATTACGGTGACAATCCGGTGACAATTCGGTGAAGTTCCAGTGGAATTTTCAATAAATTCAAAACACAGTCTTATATGTTTGAGTGACAGTAACTTTGCTAAGCTACTACTGATTATAGAGGTGTTATAATATCACTCTAGCTTAGCCAACTTCAATGGCGTGGCGAATTCCGCAGGCTTGACAAGGTTCGAGTCTTTGCCGCGTCATCAACATTCATGAAAGTGATTATTTGAGCGTTCTAGAGACTGCACACCAAGGTGTCGCAGGAGGTCATTTTGGACTCGATAGGATAATCAAAGCCATCCTCTTTGCAGGATTATGGTGGCCCACTCTTCACATGGATGCTCATACCTATGTAAAGAGATGTGATGTGTGCTAGAGAACTCAATTTCCTACTCGCAGAGATGAAATGCCATTGAAACCCATGATGGGTGGACGTGCATTTTCTAAGTGGGGTATAGACTTTGTAGGACCCATTAACCCCCCCTGCAAAAGGTACACACGCTGAATACATTATTGTCGCGACAGATTATCTTACCAGATGGGTAGAGGCAAAGGCCACAGAAAAGAATGATGCACACACGACTGCAAAATTCTTATTTGAAAATGTCTTTACAAGATATGGATTGCCTATAGAGTTAGTGAGCGATCGTGGAACTCACTTTCTAAACCAAGTCATTGAATATTTGTTACAGGATTTTATGGTGATTCACAAGAAATCCACACCATATCATCCTCAGGCCAATGGTCAGGCTGAAAGCACTAACAAGATCCTTTGTAACATACTAACGAAACTCGTGAACAACAAACGTTCAGATTGGGACAAACAATTACACCATGCTTTGGGCATATCGAGTGGCCTACAAGACCGTACTCAATGCAACTCCCTTTCATATGGTTTTTGGTCAGAATGTTGTGCTTCCTTTGGACTTCTTGATACCGACCCTTTACGTTGCACAAGAACATCAGTGGACCGGCCATGAATTATCAGCAAGAATAATGGACTTGGAATGATTAGGAGAAACCGGGCTAAAAGCAGCAGCAGGAATATACGCAACAAAGAAGCAACAGAAAGCATATTTTGATGTGCATGTGAAAGATAAAGGCTTAAAAGAAGGAGATTTATTCCTAGTATATACGCTGAAACAACACGCACAGAAGTTAGAAAAGCGAGGTTATGGACCTATGATCATTAACACACTCTCGACAAGTGGAGCAATACAATTAGCCACCCTAGAAGGAGACATAATGCCTAATTACATTAGTGGCGTAGAGTCAAGTTATATCAAGAACCTCTTACTGAGAAGACTCACGTTGGCAAAGAAGCGTAAGGAGGAAGAAAATAGAATACGCGAAAGCTCAAGCAGAAGCTATAGAACGCATTAAGCGCATGAAGCTAAGAAGACAAGGACTAGGGAGAGAACATTATAACCATCTGGAAACAACACCCAGATACCCCATGGCCATGTGTCAAGCAAAGTCAAGTACTCATCCTAGCATAGTGGACCAGAGACCATTCATTACAGTCAGGCTAGAGCACGACAACCCTTGCCAAGAGCTCAGGGCTTTAATTGACTCAGGTGCTGCGACTAGTGTGATTAGATGCTCCCACTATAAGGACTCAAGAATAGAAATGCGGCCAATTGAGGCATACCTCATAGGGCTAGGAGGCATGGAAACCCCTTGCATGGGTAAGGTGGACCTTCCTATCCTCATAAATGATGTCCATGATAGCGAAGCTACTAGTGTGCCATGACGAGGACCTGATAGAACCCCTAATCCTTGGCCAAGATTGGCTATACGATCACTCAGTGGACCTAAATCTTAGACAAGGCTCCTTACAGATTGGAACCTTAGATCAGAAGCGAGTGATACTGCTTGACTTCCCTAACGGCAATCCACTTGAAGAACGCAACCCTAGACCCTATGAAATGCATGCGACGGAAGACCGAAAGATCTTTGGTCAGATGAGTCACGTTAAGTTCACACCAAGCCCGATGGAAAATTGTCAATCAGAAGGACGTCAGGAGATTTTCCCTTGGGCTTCCTCCAAATTAGAAGGGGCAACCACCCAATCGCTTGGTCAAATGGACACCATCAGCAGTTAAATGGACACAATCAACGGTCAGGTGGGTTACATCAGTGGACAAATGGGGACAATTAGCGGTCAGGTGGACTACATCAGCAGCCACATGGGCAAAACACCCTGCAGTGCCCATCCTTCCACACTTAATGTGGACTGGCCTAGATCTGTGGTACAGAATGCCTCACCTCCTAATGGGCAAGTTTCGCAAGTGTTGGACCTCCCTTCTTTTCCAAAACAGAGTGTCCATCCAACCTCTCAACCTCAACCACTAAGGAGTCAATCACAAAACAGAGGAACCCAGACCGACGACAACATCAGATGACACAAGGAAGAAAGAAACAGTATCAGTATCATAAAGCAAGAGGCACGAAACAAATATGGGTGCCAAAAGGACAGATACCACCGACAAATTTCACCCATACAAACAAGGATAAGAAGAAGTTATAGACCAATCAGAAGCAGTATCCAACATCTCCTCGACCTTCTTCCATAAGTTTGAACATTCGACAAATTTGGATCGCCAAGAAGTACCTTACAAACCGACCCACACCCACACAAATTTGGGTACCCAAACAATGTATTATAGCTCAACCCTCAAGCCATGTAATATATACCCCTCAGAAATCTCTTCACCCTTCAATACCAACAAATCCGATATCATCTTTTGTCCCCCAGCAAAACATTCCACCCGCCCAAAAACTCTTAGGAAATGGATACCGAAACGTATCCAGTTGTCTCCTCAAAACCCATTGTCTAACATAACTCCCGCCTGGACTAATCTACAACCTTGTAATAACTCATTCACGACTGAACCTTGTACAAATCCACACACTATAACCCAACATCACTTGTAATAACACCTCATCAAGAAATGTATGCATCATCTTAAGCATGTAGGTGTCTAGAGACCTGCACTAGTTTTGCAACTATCATTGCATAAACCACATCACAACACTCGGCTACATGGGTTACACATCGGTTATGGAAAGGGATTGCGGTCTCACTTTAATGCGATCATGATTAATTTCCATACTAATGTGTTAATCTTTTGTAGCAGATCTTCTACGCATTCAGATCATTCATCATGCAGGCATAAGGACCATCTGAAGCTGGCCCCAAGTACCCATGGCAAATGTTGGCGAACTACTCGCTGAGCCTCATCCTACGACTCAATCACCAGAATTTCAAGGATTTCCAGGACCTATGCCAATTGACGATCCTCCTAGGGGATGCACTGAGAAAATTCATCGCAACTCTCATTGGTTCCAAGGATTAGTAGGCCCATTGGAAGATGCAGATTTCATCTTTGAAGCCAACTTGACTTTTGATACCTGCACCTGGGGCAAGTACCAATTTTTCTCAAGAGAATTCGAAGGACTACAGAACACAGAAGACTTAATGCATGTTTGGGCAAGAGCTGGTTTCACAGAATATTTCAGTGATCCATTGCCTAAACCCGACTTCTACAGATGCTATTACTTAATCACCACTTTGACAGCTTCGGAGAACAAGGATCTACGAGGAGCATTCATTTTGCTGTCATTAGTAAATGATCTGCCATATAAGAAGTTTTATCTGTCTAAAGACTTAATTAGAGCTGCTATCAAGATACATGGAACGCACACTCCAACAGAGAGAGAGAGAGGTTGATTCCAGAGCCTATGAAACGTGGAGATGTTACTAAGTGGGAAGATATTTTAGCAATCACACCTGAGCTCTCTAAACCGTTGAGGATATGCATGCAACATTTCACTTTCCCCGCTCAGGATAGATTCACCATGCCCCACAAACGCATCTGGTTCGGTTTATATTTAGCATGTACTGGACCACTGGATAATTGATCAGCTCTACTTAGCACAACATAGATGGGAAAGAAAGAAGGTAATCAATGGATGTTGTGCTCTCACACGCACTGTATATATGTGTTTGGCATACGATTTACCTATCGAGCATGCAATGACAAGCGAGGAGCTGAAAGCATTCAAGGGAACAACAAAGAAAGCTAGGAAGGCTAGCAAAGGATGAGCAGGAAAGCGCATGAGAGGAAGCATTCCATGCCTACAGGTTCTAGAATCACCGTCACCGCAACCCTCTCCAGAACAGTCTCCTACAGAAGCCCCTGTACAACCTATTCGCATACGATGATCATGACCTGTCGTTACAGAAGGCACTTCTAGTGCGATTACCTCACAACCAACCTCAGTTCAGGAACCTACCACCACTGCAGCAGAAGTTCCCACCACTATTGGTGCGGAAGCTTTTTCTTTTCTGATACCCAACTTGGAAGCAGAACCGACGGACACAACATTCGATTTCGAGATGCAAGATGTGTTTTCAAGTGAATTTCAGTTTTCAGAAGGACAAATATTTTCTCAAGAATATGAACGTCCAAGCTACCTGACCACTCCTCCGGACCAACCACACGGGCAAGCAGTATCTAGTTCCGAGGACGAAAGAACAGAAACAGATGATGATGAGGGCGATGATGAAGCCAGCCAGGGTACTCATGAATCCCAAGAAAATGTACAGACAGATGAACAAGGACAGCAAACTGACACCCAACGTGATACCAGTACGCATGAAGATGAAACCTTTGAAGTAGAAGCTTATACGCTGGCCATCAAAAAGTTGTATCGTACGATGGAAAAAGTTTGGGCACGTAAGAAGTTAACTGAGGAAGAGAGTCAAGCACTCATAGAGCAAGAACTTCTCTTAGGAGGTTTGGAAGAAGTATACATCAGAGGCTTCAGGGAACTTGTCAAATCAATGGGATCCACCGAAGCCTTAAGATATTTGCAAAGGAAACCGTTACCGCAGTATGACCCTCGCAGAGTTCACTTACTAACCAAACCTGGTGAATACATTCATCTACCCACAGGTGCACAATCTTTAGAACAGGCCAGCGAAGCAGGTCTCGTCCTTGAAGGATCATTGGCAAAAGAAGCTATCCTCGTCGATTCCCCGCCCCACACTACTACTGTACATACCACCGTTCTGACCGAAGTACCCGCCACCCCAACCGCTCCTCTTTCACCTCCCGTATCTCCAATCTCCCCTGTACATCCGATCTCTCCCAGACCATACACATCTTTGGATAGCGTGGTAGCAGAGGCCTTCCTCACATCCATTCCTCCCACACTTCCCGCACCCACTCAACCTAGTTTACCCCCTAGGACTTCTATGCTCCTATCTAGTCCATTTCTCCATCCATCTTTTCCATCCTTCCCTACACCCCCAAGACCACTATTTCCATTTCTAACCCCGATGAGTTTCTCCCCTGTATCACCTCCCCGACCCACCATATTTCCACTTTCCCCTTTCCACCAAGCAGCATTAGAGAACCCCTCTATAAATTACTCATCAACCTTTGTAAACCCTGTATTTACACCCACACGAGCACCCACGATCACTCCACTATTCACAGTCACCGCACTTGATACCACGTCCAATGACATGGATATCTCACCACCCATCGCACCACCACTCCCTTCATTCATTTCACCACCACACATAGGCACATCACAATTTTCCACAATCACCACATCATCCACTCTCCCACCCCCATTTCCCTTACCCATTGCATCAACACCCACGGCATCTTCATTTAGCACACCATTAATATTATCACCTACTATAGACACCGCATTTTGATGGATGTTCACCTCCATGACACAAGTAAGAGATGAATTTGCATCTCTTGGCAATAATTACCGGACGCTGCAGCAGACAACGAGTGATCTACAGTTGCAGCTCAACTCACTATCCATTGAGAATGCCTCATTGAATACCTGCTACCAAGAGCTACAAGAGGCATATCATAAACTAGAACTAGAAAGTGAAGAAAAGATGAAAGAGGTTGTCATAGATATCTATAACTTGTTAAGGGCACAGACTATTCGCAATGCAACATTAACGAGAAACATGGGCTTACTCAGATGACACTTGGCAGCAACGAAAGAAGAGAATCAGCGCTTACAAGAACAAAACAAAGAAAATTTAGAAGCTGCACTAGATCAACCCGACCAACCATTAAGCCCCAGTCGCTTTAAGCCCATGCACACAAAATCTATGAAAATGTTGCTAGATGATCATGTCAGATTGTTAGATGAGTACGACAGCATGAACGAGCAATATCAGAAGCTAAAAGAAGATCATAAACTACTCCAGCTAAGAGCACCTGTACAACAAGGACTACCAGCCCCTGCGGACCCATCTCTTGACATCTTAGAGGAACTCAACGCATTATGGGCCCAGGTATTAACTCTTCAATCACAGATAGCAGTATATGAAGCACCACCAAGGCCAGACTCCCCATCGGACCTACCAACAGAGGAAGAAACAATGACCATTCCGGTGGAGGAAACTTTCGAAGAAGCATATGAACCCCAACCCATCCCAGGCGGACGAGTCACAGTTGAAGGCGAGACGACTTTCGAACTTCCAACTCCCGCATGGATGAAGACGATAGAAGAACTTGGAACAACCCACTCAGCAAGGGTAGAGACGCAGTTACACGCCATGGCAATGATTGAAGAAAGAATTTTAAAGTCTCCTTATTTTGCTCATTTGGCCCCTCGCAGATACATATCAGGGCATGAGCTACAATACAAGCCTTACTTTATGTTAATGGCAGAATATCAGCTGGCCATAGAGAAAGAAACAAGCATGAAGCCCTCCCACGCGACACAATTTGAGCCTAAGGATTTGCCACTAGATGTGCAACAAGGAGAGATCTATCAACCAGATTGGCACAAGGATTTACTACAAGCATATCCAGAGATGATGAGTACTTGGGTCAAGGCACCACTACACTTAAAGTACAACCCATGTTGGGGACCAGTGCCACATCGCTGCTCCTGGAAGGCCTTTTCCATTAAAGTACAAAACAATAAGCAATGCCAGGATTGGCTAAATTACCCATATTTCCAGCCACCCATAGAACTACCAACAGTTGAATACATGATGGCAACGATTCGTCACTGGCTCCCTTGCTTAAAACATATGGACGATATAGCAGCGCACATGACTGTCAAAATCTTTGACATGATGCAGATGGTTTTCAAAGTCTTCCGTCGCGTCAAGGCACCCCATGTAAACACCCCGAGTTTCGAGCATGTCAATCTAGATCTTACATATGATATGAGTACAATGCCATTGCTCCGAGTGTGTTATGCCTGGCACTGTCGTATTAAATACTTACCGGCGTGCTACAAGCAGACCTTCGAAGAAATGTTCACAACCGGTTTCTAGGAATATCACTCAAAAGTGTTCATCAGTAGGCCTACACACCTCTTGCAATTATTTGCCTATGAGGAATGGTATATTCTATGCACTATCGACTCCCACCATTCGATGAACCACAACCAATTGATTGGGAGAAACTAGAGGCAGATCTGGCCCGAGGAATTTGCATATCAGAACACACCCTCGCTCAGGAACTACTTCAGAATTACACCCACTACCTAAAAGCTCTCATGCAAAATACATAATAGTGGCAATATACTATTTGACCAAATGTGCTGAAGCAAAAGCCACTGTGAAAAATGATGCTCAAACAATTGGTAATATATATTTAGTGATAACTGTATGAACATGTTATCACTAGATATATATTACCAATTCAATTGGTAAGTGATATAGGGACTCATTTCCTAAATAAAGTAATTGAGACATCGACAGAACAATGCATGATTATACAAAGGAAATCTACGCCCTATCATCCTCAAGTCAATGGTCTTGCAAAAAGTACTCATAAAGTATTATGTACTGTACTTTCCAAACTAGTGAATACAAAAAGGAGAGACTAGGATATGTAAATATATCATGTCCTTTAAGCATATAGAGTAGCATATAAAAGTTCAATTGGAACTAATCCATTCAATATAGTCTATGGACTAAATGCAGTCCTAGCAATGGAATTTCTTATACCTACTCTAAGGATAGGAAATTAATGGCAATGGAGAAGATATGAGCTATGTAATATAATTTTGGAGTTAGAATAATTGGGGGATTCTAGATTACAAGTTGTTATGAGTATCTATGTAGAAAATATAAGACAAATGGCATATCATGATATACACATTAAATTACAAGAAGGAGACCTATTCCTAGCATACACACTCAAGGAACATAACAAAAAAGTAGAGAAAAGAGGACATGGTCCATACATTCTTCGTAAGATTAGCGCTAGTGGAGTTGTGCAATTCGCAAATATAGATGGAGAAGTAATGCCAAACTATGTGAGTGGATGTAAGATAAAGAGATACATAGAACCCTTAACAATGCAAGTATGGATAAGATTACAAAAATCATCCAAAAGAAAAGAAGAGGAGAAAAAGATAAGAACAAGAAGCTCAAGAACAAGCAAAAGAGAGAATGAGAAGACACAAAGAGATAATAAATCTAATGATTGGTGAGAAGGGACAAACAAAAGTAGAAATCACCTACTACTAATTGCACTGCAATACAAAGGATCTCAGATCAGGGTTTTATTGGACATAGGATCACAAGTAAACCTAATTAGTTCAAACATTCTAAATCAAATTCAAAAAAGGAAATAGAAAAGTAATACATTGATCAGAACAATAGATGGACAATTATTTCCAACATTATCAACAGTGAAGATTGTTCTCAAAATTGGACAAGAATAAACTGTAGTTGAATGTGAGGAATGGCATGATAAATTAATGCCTACAAATTTGATTTTAGATCGATATTCGATGAAACAACATAGAGTTTCTATTGGTTTTTATAAACAATTGGTTACATTAATAAAATAGTTAGGAAGGGAAGAAAGTCAGAATCCACTTACAATGAATCAATAGAAAGATGGAATATATATATATATAAATGTCTTAGTTTTTCTTTTGAGCACAAACTAAGGAATATGAGAGTATGACATGTATTTTATTGTATTTTATTAATTTATTTATTATTCATTTCTTATTTTATTTTGTTTTAGTTTTTGTATCAACATTTTCCCTTAAATCTTTCTAATTGCACTTAGAAAATAAAGAAAAAGAGACCTTTCTTCTGTAAGACAATAGTTACGCAATATAACACAGGAGCAATAGCAGAGAAGATAACAGATATAGGAGAATCTCAACAATTTTCTACTAGCAACAAGTACAAAGATGATGGCGTTGTCCACCCGTGCGCTCTCAAGGTAGAGCTTAAATGGTGATCTAGACAACTCTAGATAGGGAGATACAAGGTAGAGGTATGCTGGCTCAACTCGGTGTCTTAGGTAGTGCAGAAGTCATGTATATATAGGATCATGGGTGGCCTGCCATGGACGGCAATACATGGGCGGCAGAGCGTGGGCGGCCACCGCCCGCGTAATTGCCATACACGGCTTAGACTGGTTGAACCGACCTAACAAATATAAATGTTTTCTGACTCCGACAGGGAATATTCCATGGAATATTCCCTTTACCGTCGTGCCGGGGGCGCTGCCCCCGGACCCCCACCAGGGGGCCAGCTGGCCCCCTGGGACCCCCCAGCCAGGGGGCCCGCTGGCCCCCTTGGACCCCCCAGCCGGGGCTGCTCACCGCTGCCCCGGACCCCACAATTGGGGACCCTGGTAACTCCCTTTCCTTATAATATCTTACATGGTCCAATATGACCTTCATCCAACATTCAAGTTGGGATTCCCATCAATTGGGTAATGCACGCTTGGCTTCTCCTCATAAAGGGGGCCTTACAAAATGTGCATACAATCATGAGGGGTAGACATTGATCATATACTAACATCTTCACTATGATGAACACAAAAAGAGTTATTGAAAAGTGGAGTGATGAAAGCATGTGATGTTTGGTGTAAAATTTTCTATCTTTTTGTGATGGTGCAATGAATAATCTTTATGCGGAGTCTTTAGTAAATTATGTGGAGTTTTGGTGTGTTTCTTCTTATAGGAAAATGTCTAAGGGAATTCAAATTGCCAACTTGGAAGTGGATTCAGTGTCTCTATCCATGGGACATTGGTTCCTTGATAGTGAAGCAATGGAGGAAGTGGTGGAACTAGACTCTGAGCAAGAAGAAGTATCCAAACAAGACTAGGTGGAAAAGGAGTTTAAAGATTTAATCAAAATTATGAGCAAGCATGTGTTCATAGTAAAGAAAGGAAAATACAAGTACACCATGCTTAGCCAAGAGTTCTATAACTTTTAGAGGTATGAAATTATCTACAAGAGGTGGAAGGCAGTAGGACTACATAAATTGTTGGAAGAACCAATGTTCTTCATAGAATTTGAAAGGTGTGAACAGGTGGTGTCCTCCTTACAGGAACTAAAAATAAGTACAAAATCTTACTTTGATCATCAAGTGGAGAATAAGGAGGATGAGATGGTGGACATTACCATTAAAGTAGAACGTATAAGGTTGCACTGAACTTCTATCACATGGGCACCAAAATAGATGTCAACTTTGTGAAAAAGAATGCAACAACCTATACATGTTACACAAAGTTTTCATATTGTAAAGAAAAAACCAATGAGGAACTGGCAATCAGAATGTTTCTTCAGCTCCCGTGCTTTCCTAGGTTACCAAGGTACATAATGCCACATAAGACAATAACCTTGGTGATGCTAAATAACAAAGATAAAGATAAACCCTTTGGAGTAGTGGATATGTCACCCTATATCCATGAACAATTGAAGGAAGCAGCTAAGCACTAAGAGTCCAAGAAATTCATGAATGGAGCCCAGTTGCTAACAAAAATTATATATCATGTTTTGGGAATAGAGGATAAACTTCTATTGGCTCCAGAAGCTTAGATTTTTCAGAGAGGCAATGACAAGAGTTAAAAGTCCAGCAAAGAAGGTGTGAATAAAAGAGGCTAGTAGAAAGAAAAAAGAAATAGTGATGGAGGTACCAAAGCCAAGCAAAAAGAGGAAGCTAGATCCAAGGAAGATAGAGCTAGAAGCGAAAGAGGCCACTGAAGCACAAAAAAAGTGTATTCTTACCTAATGCAGAAAAATGATAAAAGAGCCACATATGAAGCCTAGTATGGGAAGATGCTAGAAGATAATTACGATAAAGCTATAGATTGTACTCAAGAAGAGATGGAACATGATGAAGATTTATATGAAAAAATGATGAATGCAGACTCAGACATGATGTTATAAAAAAGGAAGCAACTTTTTTATCTTATTTCAAAGAACTCCAAGGACCTCTTGAAATGAGGACAATAGTGGTGGCTATAGTAAAGAGAAAAAGAAAATAACCCAAGTTGAAGAGGAAATTGAAGGGATCCAAGAGAAGAACACAAGAGGAAGAAGATGTAGAAAAAAAAAAAGCTTATGGATCTACTTTTATCCATAAATTGGAAGCTGACAAAGAGGAAGAAGAAAATGTTAGAATTATTTCAAATAATGGCATCCAAGGATGACTCTAACATAGACAAAGATACAAATGTGGAAGGATTCCTTCTCATCGGAATCTATCAGAAAAAAACACTCTTAGTAAGCAGATGGGAATCCAAGTTAAAGAGGAAGAAGTACTAACAAAAATCATGGATTCTGAGGAACGTGGCATATGTATGAAAAATGCCATAGAAACTAAAGAAGTAAAAGAACTTGTCTGAGGGACAAATTACTGTGTAGATAAAGAAGAAACAAAGAAACAATTGGAATATTCAATCAAAGTAGTGCAAACAAACAAAAAGGAAGTAAAGACGATAGAAAAAGAGGAAGGAAATCAGGAAAATATAGTAGAAGAAATCCAAAATATTGTGCATGAAATTCAACATGATGAAGGAATCCACGATATAGAAATGAAGGAAGTTTCAATTCTAGAAGAAGAACAAGAAGAAACAGAAAGGGAAAAGGAAGAAAATGATTAGCATGAAGACCAAGAAGATCATGATGACCAAGAGAAGGAACAATCATCAGAAGTAAAAGAATGAGAAGATGAAAAAAAAAGAGAAGAAAAACAAATAGGGTTTAAAAAACAAGAACAAAATGTGGGAATGGACATGATCCCTAGAGACATAAGAGGGACATGTAAAATCATAATGAGTCATATATTGAAAACTTCATACCTTCAAGCAGAAACATCATTATGTCAGTTATAGCTGTAGAATTGGAATTCATAAAAGACAACAAAGTAATAGAGGAACAGAGAAAAGAGTAGAGTAGGTTGACAGAGGAAGTCAAAGAGGAGCAAAAGAAAATTGAGAAATATTTGGAGAATTCTATAAACGTAGAAACAAATTGTTAGCAGTAGCACTGACAATAGTAGCTATAGACATTGACACAAAGGAAGTATGTAAAAGGAGATGCATGAAGATCAAAGGACTAGGTTCATACTTTTTCAAAAAAGGTTGTTTCATTATAAGTAATCAAAATCTCAACAATGATTTTAATCACTCATGTAACATATGTAATATAGAAAACCCAATTTTGTCACAAGCCACTCCATTTTGTGCAAGCCGAGGAGTCCTTGAGCTTGAGGAGCCTAGATAGAACACTCATACCAAGTTTCATAATTTTTGGACTTCTTTGAACCTCCAAATAAGCTGTAGAACCTATTTTTTAACGGGTGCACTAGGTTTGAAACCAATCAAAACTAGTAAAAAAATTATAAAGAGAGCTAGAGAGCTCATTTTGAGAGGTTAGGAGGATTAGAGAAAGTGAAAAAATAAGAGTGTGAGTATAAAAGCTATTTTGAGTAACCCAAGTGTGATTCACACCTTCCATTGTGTCTCCTCTTGTCTCTACCATGTGTGTATGTGTGTGCTTCTCACCTTCACCTTCATGCACATCACTTGTTCACGATCTTCATATCACCATGCCTCTTGCATGGATTGACAATTAAGGAGGTGGAGCTTCTTGATGTGGTACTTGATATTGTCTAGAACAACACCAAGTTTGATGCCATTTCCAGGGACAAGCTCTAGAACAAACGTATGATGGTAAGAGTTTTTGGAGATTAGCAATGGAAGGTAATTAATTAGTGTTTTCTTGTTGTTTTGTGTTGTTTTCATCTTCTTTCATCTTTCCTACACCCATCCTTCATCCCCACATCTTCTCCACACATCGCAAAAATTCACCAAAATTCATCGTATCCACCCTTCTCTTCTCATTTCCCTCATTTGTGAGAGAGCAAGAGAAAGAGAGAGGGAGAGCAAGCGAGAGAGAGTGTGTGTGTGCATGCATTTGCTAGTGTTCTTTGTAGGATGTTGCTTCAGTATGAGATTATAACACTCTACAAGTAAAATTTCTGAGGTTTCACCATCTCTGTCGAATGCCTCAGACCATCACGATGATCTAAGAAGTTCACAATTTTGTGAATACATCATATGGAGGGTGTAGAGCATCTTAGCAACTAGGGAATCCATAATTGCATCCTAAAAATTTGCATTGTTTTGAACCATCATGATTGGCCCAAGCCATCGTGACAATTCATCACCATCACGTTTGGCTCAAGCCAGCACCATGATGTAACCAGACCATCACGATTGGGCCATGCCATTGCAAATGATGTTTGAACATCACGATTGTCTCACACCATCGTGACGACTCACCCATACCATCGCGATGACTCGCCCGTACCATTGTCATGACCACCCCCACCATGCCATCATGATTGGTCCATACCATCACGATGCCTTTAGACAATCATGCCTTTTGACCATCATGATTTGCTCAAGCCATTGCGACAACCATTGTCCATTGCGATTGGTTTAGACCATCGTGATGATAGGATCACACCATCGTGATTGGCTCAAGCCATCGCGATGATGCATCACCATTGCACTCATTGCACTCATTGCAGACCATCACGATAACATGCCATGTCATCGCGATTATGCCACATCATCATGATTGGGTAATACCATTGCGACGGTGCATGAGCATCGTGATCCTACCAGACCATCGCGATAGTTCAACTAAAAAGACAATAAATTAGAGTTTTGATTTTCTTGCTATTTTGGAGTTAATTTTGGGTAATTTTTCAAGAAATTGGTGCATCTTGGGCTCCTGATCAAATATTTAGAGAGGTTCTATTTGTGTATCAATTAAATTTTGATCTAAACTTAGTATTTTTATAGGTCTATTAAGGGCCATCCAGGGCATCCAAAACAAGGTGAAGTACAGAGCAAAGCAAGGCTTGGGGAGCACATCTTCTTGGGCATAAGAGCATTCAACAAAGCACCAAACTTGGGTTCGAAGAAGTCTCCACCCCCTCAGTCATTCTAGTATAGGCTAAGCACAATTAGTTTCATTGATTAATTAGGGTCTCGTTAGGAATGATACAAGTGCAAGAAACCCTAATTACTCAAGTTCAAATGCAAATTAGGATATTCTAGTCACAAACCCTAAAGGAAAAAGAATTTAATTTCAATAGTGTGATAACTTAAACACACAACAAAAAATGATACCTGACATACATAAGTTGACAAGACAAGAGATTAAGGAAAGTAAAAACAAATCAAGTAACTGAGAAAGAAAGAATCTGTGTAGCAACAATTCACATCAAGTGCCTGAAGGAGCTACAATTCATGAACCTCAGATCAAGAAAGCACATAGGAAAGGGTGATCGACATAGTGTTAGGTCATCTGAAGCTAGTGTTAGGACCATAGCAAGATCTTGGGCTCAACAACTGAGTGGTTATCCATATGAACTAAGCTCAGAAACAAGTGAGTCAGAGATGTCTTACAACATGGAGACACAAGAAGGTGGTTCAGGGTTAGCATCCTTAGAACGACACGAAGGACCATACAAAACTCAGCTAGAGTACATTCAAACCAACCAATTAGGTGCTTGCATCTATGAGGACGGTTTGAGGTCTGTCATTCAATTAAGAAACCCTGATCAACTCATTGGATTGGAACATCTAGTGATCAAATTTGAGAGAGATGCAAATATCGATAAGGAGGGAACGATGTACATAATTTCCAATCAGCCTGACAGTACTAATGAATTCGGAGCAGTAATTCTCCAATCGAAAAGGGATGACTTAAAACATGAGTAGCTAGATGGTGAACCTAGAACACTGAGTGATAAATTTGTGTTGACACGAATGCTCAACCTAGAATGGATCCCTCAAGATAACAAAAGGATTGAGTTATTTCTATATAGGGATACATGTGAGGAATTTTGGAGGTACAGGTTCAAGCAACCAAGTAGGAACAATCACCATCTATGAGTTCAAGGATCCAGAGGCACCTGGAAAAAGGTGTACTTGGATGACACTTTAGAACGAGTGTTTGTGGTATCAGAGCATGAGAGGCACACCTATACATGGAGGGGTGAATTGGTTTTCCCCCCCACCATGAGCTAATGTTGCCTTTGGCCACCAAGCGGCAGGAACATCCATTGATATAGGTTTCGAAAGAGAAAAAGGCAAAGAGAGACCTAAAGTGAGTTTTGCTAGCAGGATAGGAAGAGACCGATCAGTAGTAGAAACAGATAGGATGGAGAGACCAAGAGAATTGAGACCACAATGTGGTAGAGATGACTTTCCTCTACCTAGACCTAGAGAGCACCCAAGAATATTGAGACCCACCAATTAGTGAAATCGATGAAAAACTATTTCGATGGGATAGGAGATCCCTATGACCATGTGGTGGAGTTCAAGCAAGTGCTACGAGTTGAACAAGTGGATGACATGTTCATCCAATATAATGCATTTGTACTCGCCTTAAAAAACATTTTCTTAACCTAGTTCCAACCTTTATAGGAAAGGTAATTTAGAGATATCCATCACCGATTAGAATCATTTATCACTGAGTTCTCTAAAAGGGGGATCAGGCACAATACCTCTTCTTTGATTCATAGTTTCAAGCAAACCCCTTAGAAGACAGTCAGATTAGCTTGACATAGGTTTAAATAGTACATTGAGAGATGTCCTATGCCACATTTGCCCACTCAAGCTAAACAAGTATCTCTATTTTTGGATGGGCTACTAAGTTCTAAACTATGATCATATGTATACCCAAAAGAACCTAGAACACTAGAGCAATGCATGAGGATCTGTATAGACATTGAGAAAAAATTAGGAGATGAACTGGAACTCTCCAAGGTCTACAAGGACACAAATGGTTCTACTCAATTGTCCTCTAAACATTCTAGTTCCATAGAGGACCTAGCCGAGAAGATATCCCAAAAGCTAGGAGTCTCAAGCAAACAAACACCCAGGATAACCTCAGTCAAGCATTGTTATACCTACGACAGTGACCATATGGCAAACGCTTGCCCAAACATGAAACAACCTCAAGGCATGTACTGCATAATAGAAAGGCAGTACACTAACCACATTACAAAAGATTGTCCATACAACAAGCAAGTGGTTAGACAGAACTAGCCACAGACATATCAACAACTCGGTAGATACCCTAGCCAATAGAACACTCAACCTCACTATTATAAGCCCCAAGAGAACTACTAGGTACCATACCAGACACAACCTAGAGCTCAACAATCCTAGGCAAGTAGCCACCACCCCGAGCCAATGTAATCTCTATCAAGTATGCTGCGATAGAAGAGAATCTCAGTAGGGCATTAGTACCATCATCCCCATTGATCACATAAAATGATCCTAACTCCAAAAATTTTGATTCTATCCATGTAGATAGTCCCTCTGCATACTACACCAAGTCACCTGAACATATCAAAACATACCAATATGAGAGCCCACCGATGGAACCTAGCTGGGAGCTAGACTATACTAATGTCATGTATGCCAATCCCAACACACAACCCCACTTGAGACAGACAAGACCACATGGCCCTAAACGACCATGTTTTAGTTGCCAAGGAGATCACTATATAAGGGAGTGCACACATCCTTCACTAGTGGCACAACCACAATATCATAACTTTCAAGGTTTTTGTTCGGATTGTAGTAAAGAACATGTCATATGAGAATGTCCTAAAAACCCTACCAATGCCTCTAAAGTAACCCCCATTAATGTGATAGGCATTGTGCATGCTTCAAATGGATCCATATCAACCTATGTACCTATCCAAGCTATGATGAGATCCCACGCATTGCTACAAAATCAATAGCCAAACCTTGATAAGGTAGCTGAGAGTAGGGAAGTCAGAGAGTCAAACAAAAGGAAAACTAGATCTTGGAAGGATTCACAAGAAAGACTTAAGAGAAAACGTATTAAGAAAATAAATGAACTAGAAGGAAGCTTAAAGGAGACTAGAGCCAAAATCTTAGAATTAGCATCACAAGAGTCAAATCAGAAGAACCAAAATCCAAGACCAAGATCCATTCTAGACGAATCTATACCTTAGAATCTGGATATCATGTTCAAAGCATACCAAGCAAGACTAAGAGAAGGACCCTAGGTAGGAGAATTAAGAACTATCCCAGAGTAGACCTAGAGATCTAGAGGACTACGCTATGCATGAAAATGCTAGAATTGGCTCATACCATGTTTGAAGCTTCTCAGTATGTCAATGGAGCAACCTAGCGAAACCAAAGCTACACTTTCAAGGATTACTAGAGAGATTCTAACAATTGATTTCCAATAGGGAGAAGAATGATACAAAGAAGACCCCATTTGTCTCAAAAGCACATGAAGATACTACATCATCCTTGTCACAAGTGCCTAATAGTACAAATTGGGAGAATCTTTCATCGATACATAGGTAATCACAAGGATTTATGAGAGAAATTCAAGAAGAGAAATGAAAGTTGGAGCAAGAAATTCACCCACCTTTTCAAAAAATAGATGATCTCTAGAACAATTCTCGTAGGACATACCTTCTATATATGATGAGCAAGAGGAGGAGGAGCCTAGTGAACATAAGAATCTTGAGTCTAATTCTTTGCAAGAATTACCTCATTTCACTGGTCCTTGGGAAGAAAAGTCAGTTAGTCTGAGAGCACCCACCATGTTAGTAAGAAATGAAGAATCAATTATTCCTAGTAACACTGATGTGATAAAGAACACTAAAGTGCAGCGTCATCGCACTGTAGAAGAGTTGTTGAAGGTTAAACCCGAGTTGTGGAAGCATGTAGCAAACTAGTTACCAAAGACAACTACTACCCATTCTCAGGGAGGTTCACATAGGAAAGTGCTAGAAATACCCATTGAAAGGATTGGAGACATGAGCGAAGGAGAAGAGGGAAATACTTATTTGCCTATCTCCTACCAAGGTTACACCACCATCTCAGAATCAGGTGCTTGAGTAGCCATTGCCACCAATTTCCTATGGATATGATGGGTAAGCCAGCCCTAAGACCCACGATAATGAAGGCGCAAATGGTTGATGATCATATTGAGAAATCCTTAGGCTTATCTGAAGGAATATCTCTCACTACTTGTGATGTAGAATTTGAGCACACCTTTGCCATTTGTGAGTTTGGAAAGAACCACACTTACGAGATGATTTTGGGATGTCCTTTCATGTGACAATTGCAAATCATACAAGATTGGGGAACCAACTCTTTGTACCTGCAACATTTGAGAGTGATTACCAAAGTCAACCTCAAAGACTATTCCCATCATGATATACCCCCACTATAGTGGAATACCATCCATAAAGTACCAAAAGAAACCAAGTTTGTACAATCCTTAGCATCATATTGTTCATGGTTGCATGAGGACACCCATTTATGGATGTGCAAGGTAGCTAAACAAGAGGAAGAATGATTAAAATCCGAAATCGTAGGCTCCAAACTACTCCGACGTACCCTTCAAGATCCTACATATGCACCTATAATATTTCCAGATAAGGAATTTGAACCTCACGATTGGGCAGAGATTTTAGCCACCATGGAAATAGCAATAAATGAAGAACAATGGACTCCTCACTGCGATGAGGATGGCTATGATATATCTATCTTTATGATAAAACCCATGGAAGATGAGCCTATTTTAGAATAGTGCACTGAAATGACCCAAGAGCTAGACGAGATAAGTGATGAAGATCTAGAGTCCATTATTATGGAACCCTTTTGTTCTTCAAAACAAGGATATCTTTATTTCATAGAAGCCACCACCCTTGATGTAAGGGAGGATAACCAAATTGTGCAGCGCACATCACTCCCAGAGATTAAGGAGAATAAACAGAAGAAAGAACAAAAGAGGTCTTTTAGACAAGAAGGAGAAGAACCCCTATTGGAAGTACCAAAGAACTTTAAGAAATACAAAATTGAAGATAGAAGAATCATGGTAAGAATGCCTAAGAGAGAAACAAGCACTAGAGAAGCATAGGATAATCGAGAGAAGACTAAGAAAGTTGTAGTCACAGTCAAAGAGGGAGAGGAAAAATGCTTGTATATCGGCATGACTTGATAGAAGAGCAAGAAGAAGAATTGATAGCCCTATTAAGAGAGCATAGATACGTGTTTGCATGGAGATACAAGTATTTGAAGGGAGTAGACCCTAGCATATGCTCTCATAGAATCCCCATGACTCAAGAAGCTAAGCCTTCAAAATAGAAACCATATACTTATAATGATAACTATGCCACCAAGATTAAGGAAGAGATAGATCGTTTGATCAAATCTGGATTTATCTATGAAATTGAGCATACCAAATGGGTATCAACCATTGTGGTAGTGCCCAAAAAGAACGAAAAGCTACCTATGTGCATTAACTTGAAAAAAGTCAATGCAGCCACTATTAGAGATAGCTATCCACTCCCTATCACCAAACACCTACTAGAGCGAGAAGCGGGAAAGGAAGTATACAACTTCCTTGATGGATTCTCAGGCTACAATTAGATAGGCATTGCTCTTGAAGATCAGCATAAGATGGCTTTTGCCACAGAATGGGGCATATTTGCATTTTGTGTGATGCCATTTGGGCTGACAAATGCACATGCTACTTTTCAACATCGGATGTGTCATGTCTTTAAATAGTTCTTGCACAAGAACTTGGAAGTCTATGTTGATGATTTATGTGCTCATTCCAACATTAGGCAAACACACATTCATGAATTAAAACAAGTCTTTGACAAATATCAGGAATATCAGGTCTATCTGAACCTAGAAAAGTGCATTTTCATGGTCAGGCAAGGCAAGATTCTAGGACACATCGTTTCAAAGAATGGGATCTCTACCAATGAAGAGAAAGTTACAATGATTGTAGACCTACCCAAGCCAAAGAATGTTAATGGAGTATGATTTTGAAGTGGTAGTCAAGAAGGGGAAAACCCACCTTAGAGTTGATCATCTTTCACGACTAACTACAAGAGAAGCCTGTAGCTCAATGATGAGTAGCACCTCCTTTAATGTCAATCCGGGAAGACGTGAGGATGGTATGAAGACCTCGAGCAAGTGGCGGCACAAGTGCGTGAGTGAGAAGCACACAAGCATGCACACACATACACACACACGCGCACACACGGCAAGACAAAGAGAGAGATTCAATGGAGCTTTTAGATTACTTTCAAAATGCTCTTACAAGTTCGTTTCAATTACAATCTAACCTCAAAAATGAGCTCTCTAGCTCTTTTTATAGTTTTTGACTAGCTTTGGCCCTGTCCAGACCTAGTGTCCGGCCTAGTTCAAATTTAGGTTCCAGGGCTTATTTGAGGGCTCAAACGAAGTCTAAAAATTATGAAATTTGGTACGATGGTACTTCTAATACTCCTCAAGCTCGAGGACTCCTCGGCTTGCACAAAATGGAGTCTATGCTACCAAAAACGGGATTTACAATGTTTGTGTAGTGATTAAAATCACTTGAGTTGTACATAACCCATGGGGAAAAATGATCTGGCCTTGTTGCCGTATTGTGCATGATTCCTCTGTTGCTTTGTGTGCCAACACTCCCCCCTTCCTAGCGTCTGTCGCCCCTGACAGTCCTTTGTTCTCGCGGGTGGTCGATGTAATATTGGATGACATTGGTGGCCAGTTCATGTTCTCCTATCCTTAAGCCTCTTGCTAGATCGGCTTCCAATGCCTCCCAATTTATTGCACCGGGGTTCTCTGGTTGCGGGGTGGTGTAGTACTCTGAATACATTGCTTGTTCACAAGCAAAAAGTTGAAGCAGATGTGTCGGCTTTGGTGCGAAAATCTCCGAGTGATACTCCCAGAAACCTGATCTGAACATTTCTTCGAAGGTCTGTTTGTAGCAGGCGGGGAGGTATTTGATGCGCGCATGCCAAGCGTAAGCCACACGGATACTGGGGGTGGTGCTCATGTCATACACCAAGTCGTAATTTCCATTGCTAAACCCCGGAAGACGTACTTGTGGTGCGGCTGCATTTCTAAAGGTCTTCAGCACTACTTGCATCATATCCAAGATTTTAAGCATCATTTGCGCTGCTACATCGGGCATGGGCTTCAAGCGCGGCATCCAGTGGCGAATGGTTCCCATCATATATGCTACCGATGGTGGTCCTTGTGGTGGCGCGATGTACGGGTAGTTCAGCCATTCCTTGCATTGCGCATTGTTCTGTACCTTGATATTAAATGCCTTCCACGACCTGCGGCGGGGGACTGGACCGTAGCATGCGTTGTACAGGAGGTGCAACGGCGCGTTGTTCCATGTGCGTAGCATTTCCGGATAGGTCTCTAAAAGTTTCTGCCGCCATGTTGGTTGACGAATCTTGCCTTTTCGCACCTCTGGAGGAAGGTCTTCGGGTTGAAATTGGGTCGCAAAAGTAGGAATCTGACCCGTGACTCTTTGTATTTCTGCATTATAATCAGCCAAGATAATATAATACGGCCTGTATTGGAGTTCCGATGAAAGAATCAGGCGTCTCGATGACAAGTTCTTGAAGTAAGCTGATTGTAACACAGTCTCCTCTATGACCCTCATGGCCTGATTTTGCACTACGGTGCGCTCTTCATGCGAAGTCCCTATTTCCTCTACTTGTCGTAACCATGGCGGCCGTGGTGCCTCAAACGTGTCCTGCGCTTCTTCTGTTTGTTGGCCTCCTGGGAATGGTTGCGGATCATATTCTTCATCAAACGTTTGTTCCACAGGAATTTGCACAACTTCTTCGTCCGTGGGAGCCTCCGGAGGCGACGATGGTCTCTCATATTGTAGTAGGCGTGTTTGCAATTCAGTTACCTGTTCCTGGAGATCTTTTATGGCCTCTGCGTTGAGAAGCGAAGCCGCAGAGGGGGTGGTTGGAGGGGCAGCTGTTGGTCCTTGTTGGTGTTCCTGCTTCAGTTGTCCTAGCTCCTCCGATAGCTTATCATGTGCTTCGAGCAGCATGGCATAATCTTCCAATATAATCTTGATATTATCGGGGGTCACTGCTTGAAACTTGGATGGGCTGATGGGTGCCCCCGGTGTGCTCTCAATAGCTGCTTCCAGGTTCTCTTGATTTTGTATTTGTAGGCGTCTATTCTCTTCCTGAGCAGCCGCAAGATGGCGTTTGAGTAGTGCCATATTTCGCTGAAGTTTAGAGTTGCGTTCCAGCTGTGTCCGTAGGTGACTTTCTACCACCTGCACCGCTTCCTGATCTACGTTCTGTAACTGTACCTCCAATATGTTATGGGCTTCTTGGAGGGTTTGGAACTGTGTGTGGAGGCGAGCGTTCTCCTGTTCTAGTGCCGCAAGGCGGTGCTGTAGTGTCGCTGAGTGCTCTTGCAGGCGTTCGTTTTGTTGCTGGAGCTGAATGTAATCTGTTCTTAAATTTGATATACAAGCCAACATGGTGTCCAATGCATTTCCTATAGATGAGTGTGGGTTGTTTATCGTGGGAGATGCATGGGAAGGGAATTGGGGAAGGGAGACAGTGAATGATGTGTCTACGGAAGTTGTGTGTGTGGGTGAAATTGGTGGAGGGGGAACGGGAGGAGGTGAAACCGTGGGTGGAGGTGCCGTGGGTGGTGAAATGTCCATACCTTCAGGAGTGGGTGTTAGTGTGGGGCCTGCCATATACATTGGTATGGTAGGTGGTGTGTGTGTGGAAGTGGTGAATAGATGTGAAGTGGGGTGGGGAGCTGAAACGACAGGGAATGGTTGAGAGCCTGGTTGAAAAGCCCTAGCAAGGAAGTCATGGAGGGATTGTAGGAATGGAGAGAGGGATGTCGGGGGTTGAGGTCGTAAATTTGAGGAGGGTTGAAAGGGTTGCGTGGTAGCAGGGAAGCCCATGAATGTGGATCTAGGGTCAGGATGACCCGTGGCTGAGGGCGTTGGGGATGGTTGCCCTAGGGCAGGCTCTAGGAGGGGTTCAGCGGATTGTGTAGGGTTGGGGTTTGCTTCGAAGATTGGATTATCAGTGGTAGAGAATAGGGTGGCACTAGAGATGGGAGTACGAAAGATGAAGGTTGGGTCAGTGGGTTGAGTGGTCGATGGGATTTCCACTGTCTCTGTTCGAGGAGGTGATGGTGGGGGAGTAGGTGGTAGTGGTTCGGTGGACGCCTCATGGGTGGCGGGGTGCTGTTGACTAGCTGTTTGGGAGGTTGGTGTAGTAGTTGGCTCTTCTGCAACTGTAACGGGGATTTGGATATTTTTACCTGAGCGAGGTCGTGTCTGGAACCTTCGTGGGTCATATTGAACTGAAGGCCTCTGAATGGCAGTGCGCACAGCTTCTACAACTCCATATGTTTCTGCCATCAATAAGAGACCTTCCCTGTACTCTGAGTCAATTCCCGCTTCTTCCAACAACTGAGTCATAAGTACTCTGCTGCTCTGTTCAGTGAGTAACTGCTGCGATCGCACTCTTTCCATAATCTGATATAGCCTTCGGAGTTCTGTTGTATATGCTGGGGCTTCAGTGATCTCTTCTTCATATGCTTCTTCTTCTTCCGGGTGTCCGTGTTGTTGACTTTGCTGAGCGTCACTCCAATGGACATGTCTACCGTCTGTAGACTTTCTTCTTCTTCGTGAGGATGTGCCCTGCTCCTCTGCCTCTGAATAAAATTCCACATCAGAGAATTGTGTGCTTTGTAGGAATGCTTCGAAATCCTGGGGGTCCAGTCCTTCAGCCTCTCCAGTGGCAGCAAATTCGAATTCAGGTGTAACAGGAGGAGCCGATGGGGTAGGTTGTGTCGTAGTGTCAGATTCCGACCTGGGAATCCTAATGGTAAAGGGAGGTACAGTGCCCTCTCTTAGTGGTGATGCCTCAGGAGTAGTCAGGACTTCCCTTGTGTGGACACAAGGGATCGCGCCCCTCATACGCTTGGACTGATGTGTGGACGTCTTGAGCCTTTTAAACATTTGTAATTGTGCCCAAGTTAAGGCACGTTCAATGGGAACATCATATGCTAGGCATCGGTAAATAATGCGTGTGATCGCACAGCATCCGTTCACCACTAATTTCCTAGAAGCCCGTTTGTTTGCTTCATACAACTGATCTATAATCCACACTGGTAGCTTAATAGGTAACGCACCTGCTTCCGCCAAGTAGAGAGCAAACCAGATCTTCTTGTGTGGTTGTGTGAATCGGTCTTGGCCGGGGAAGGCGAAATGTTGCATGCACATGCGGAGAGGGATGGACACATTTGGGGTGAGTGCTGCCATGTCTTTCAGCTTCACTAGTTTCCTGTCCTTCATATTGGTGGGAACGAGAGCATCCTTTTCTGAGGGCACATGCGTGCCATGCATATTTAAAGTGTCGCTTACCAACTCCACAGTAAGTTCAAACCTCTTTAACTCGTTGTTGCCCAGCAATGAGGGGAGAACAAATGATCCGGGTTGGTCCTTATCTTCATTAGCTTGTAATGTGGAGACCAAATAGTAACATCGGAGGAGATCGGGTTTGGGTAGTGGGGCTTCAAAATATTCCGCCAACCCTGCTCGTTGCCATATGGTCTGGAGATCTTCGGTGTTCTGTAAAGTCTCGAACTCTTTGGAGAAAAATTGGAATCGCACCCATGATCTGTCATACTCGCATTTAGACTCCCAGATATACTTGGCCTCTCCTAATGGACCGGGCATGCCATTGAACCAATGAGAATTGGCATGGACTCTTTCCGTGATCCCTGTAGGTGGGTCTGGCACCGGGATTTGCTGAAGGTGTTGCATCTCCACTGGTCGTTCAGTCGGGGGCACGTCCACAGGTAGGCTATCCACATCAATTCCTGCAGTAAGTATCCCTACTTGTGAGCCCGAACCTGTCGCTTCTGCCATTTTTCTTCTTGCCTTCTGATTCTGTGAGAATATAGAATCATGTGTTAACATCGTAATGGACAGAATAAATCCGTTGTTGTCCCCGTTACAACATTAACATGAGGCAGGTGATGAGTTAGTGGTTAGTAAGTGCACGAAGACAGTGAGTGTAGTTAACGTTTGTGTATTCCTAGGAGACTAATGCCGTTAGTAAGTGGGGTGAATTTACAAATCGGGGTCGGGGGGTTTATTACAGGTCTTAGACTGCCAAATGCAGTGGATGGGCTTTGCTTTCGGTTTCGTAGGGACTCTAGAGAGCTGTGTCGGTGTCGCCGTTTGGGAATGGGGCCTTTTAGGGACCCACTTATAAGTGATTACATGCATGCTCATGGGTCTTGGTGTGTTCCTAAGTGTTGAGCACGAGGGAATACTGGTTGTACTCGTAGATGGGTTATGCTGCATAGGTTGTGGCCTTGGCGTAACTACTTGTGCCCTCAAGCAAGCCTTAGGCACCCAAATTTGTCTAGATTGTGGGCTTGCCTTCATCGACTTCTTGGGCACCCAAATAGATTTTACTTTAGCAGAAGAATTTCTGAAAGACTTCTTATTAGCATCGTATTGTTGGTTACTAATAAGAGGCTCTGCCCGTGTAGTTGACGGTGGTGCACCCGGTTGTTCGCCTTTCCGCACCCACACTTGGTTTATTTTCTGGGACATTCTGCTGCGCAGGTATTTTTGATCTCGGACATAGGTAGTACTCTGCTTCTTCTGCTTGTGATCAGCCTTTGGTTGCTGCCTCCTTCTGGCCTTTGGAAAAGAAGGGAGTTCCGTTGCATCCCTGACTCCTTTTTTGCAAATGTCATTCCTCTGCAACACAGGGTTTTGAACAAGAACAGCATGGTCATCTTCATGTGTACCCCTGGAAGGACCAGGAGTCTGTGCCTTTCCTAGTTCCTTGAGTGCTCCATTGTCTAATTCTACTGTAACTCGACTATGATTGACCCAAACCTGGAGAAGTCCACTTCTTAGGTTTAAGTTAATTGCTTGGTCATAGATCCAATCTTGACCCAAGACTAGAGGTTCAGTGAGATCTTCATCTTGACACACCAGTACTTTAACTGTCATTGCCTCATCATGAATATAAAGGGGAAGTTCCGCCTCGCCCATGCAAGGGGTTTCCACTCCTCCCAATCCTATAAGATATGCTTCCACAGGATTGACAGTCAATTGTAATTCTTGGCAGTAAGACAATTTAACAGCACTAGTGGCTGCTCCTGAGTCAATCAAGGCTCTTACGGTCCTTGCACTCTTTCCTTGTCCTATATCTAAGGTTACGAAAGGACGTCTATCAATTATCCTATGCGAGCTTGTTCCTGCAACTTCACACATGGCTATGGGAAATCCTTGGTCTGCATAGTCATTTGTTCTAGGCTGCTCTCTACCTTGCCTTCGTAATTTCATCCTTCTGATGCGTTCTAAAGCTTCTGCTTGAGCTTCCTCTCTAATTCGCTTCTCTTCCTCTTTGCGTATCTTAGCAGTGTTGAGTCGGCTGAACATTTCCTCTGTGAGGGGTTCCTGATACAACTTGACTCTGCATCCGCTAATATAGTTTGGGAGAACATCACCCTCTAACGTGGCTAGTTGTACTGCTCCGCTCGTGGAGATCCTATTGATGATCATAGGTCCGTAGCCTCTCTTTTCTAGCTTCCTGGCGTGTTGTTTCAATGTATAGACTAAAACTAGATCTCCTGCTTTCAAGCCCTTATCCTTCACATGGGCATCGAAATATGCCTTCTGTCTCTTCTTGGCTGCATATATTCCTGCAGCGGCTCTCAGTCTTGTTTCTCCTAATCGTTCAAGGTCAAAGATCCTAGAGGAGAGCTCATGACCTGTCCATTCGTGCTCTTGTGCTACTTTCAATGTAGGGATCAAGAAGTCCAAGGGTAACACAGCGTTTTGGCCAAATACCATCTGAAAGGGAGTGGCTTGGAGTACCGTTTTGTATGCCACTCGGTATGCCCAAACAGCATGGTGTAGCTGTTTGTCCCAATCAGAGCGTTTAGTGTTCACTAATTTCGTCAGTACATTGCATAAAATCTTATTAGTGCTCTCAGCTTGTCCATTAGCTTGAGGGTGATAAGGGGCAGACTTCTTGTGTATTACCAAGAATTCTTGGAGTAGATTTTCAATCACTTCGTTCAAGAAATGAGTGCCTCTATCACTTACAAGCTCTATAGGTAGCCCGTATCTTGTGAATACATTCTCAAACAAGAATTTGGCAGTTGTTTGAGCATCGTTCTTGGTTGTAGCTTTTACCTCTACCCACTTGGTGAGATAATCTGTTGCCACAATGATGTATTCCGCATGAGAACCCTTAGCTGGGGGATTAATAGGACCTACGAAGTCTATTCCCCACTTAGAGAATGCACGTCCACCCATCATAGGTTTCAGTGGCATCTCATCTTTGCGTATAGGATACTGAGTCTTCTGACATACATCGCACCGTTTCACATAGGTATGTGCATCCATGTGAAGGGTCGGCCACCAGAAGCCCGCAAATAGAATTGCCTTGATCACCCGATCCGGTCCAAAATGTCCTCCTGCTACACCTTGGTGAGCAGTTTCTAAGATCTTAAGATACTCACTTTCATGGACACACAGTCTCAGGTAACCATCCTTACCGCGCTTGTATAGATTATCACCAACGAGTGAATAATCCTGGGCTTCTTGTTCTAAACTCCTTTTCCTAGCCAGAGTCATGTCTGGAGGGAATGTGTTTGTCCTCAGGAAGGATACGAGAGGTTCGCTCCAATCTGGTACAATGGATACTTGATAAAGAGTGGCGTGTTCCACGGGTGGTTTAGTGCAACAGATTGGGCATTCCTTACACAGCTTTTGGACATCAGCTTCCATAGTTGGCCAATGTACTCCGAGTCTCTTGAGGGTCTGTAAAGTTCGTTGCTTTGAGTAGTGTTGCTCTAACGCACCTACATGTGCTAATTGCAACCATTTAGCGTATTCATCCTCTTCTACGCAACAAGCCAAGATCCCTTGATCTGTGTGCTTGTACATGCTTCCTGCCATGATGTGGTACTTTTGGGCTTTTACAACTTCTCTATTCCGAGTGTTCACCACTGGATGATTAGGCCCGTATGTCAATACTGGTACTATTGGCTTGGCCCACTGCGGCACCACTTCCAAGTTAAACAAGTAAGCATCAGGAAGGTCATCTGACACTCCTTGTGGGGCTTCTCCTGATGTGAGCCTAGAGAGGTGATCTGCTCTCAAGTGAGTCCTACCCTTTCTTACCACAACCTCAAAATCATATTCCATTAGCAAGAGAAACCATCTTACTAATCTTCCTGTATTGCATGGCTTGTTTACAAGATATAACAATGCCTGATGATCAGTAAAAAATTTAAACTTATTGGCAAGCAAATAGTGTCTAAATTTCTTGACTGCATATACCATGCCTAATCCTTCGCGCTCTGTAGTGGTGTAATTCCGTTCAGCCGCATTCAATTGTCTACTGGCATAGGAAATTGGAAGATCCATATTACCTTCACCAGTAGGTTGTGCAAGCACACATCCAATGGCATAATTGGATGCATCCACATGAACATGGAATGGCTTATTCCAATCTGGTGTGGTCAAGATTGGTGCTGAACATAATCTTCGCTTAAGCTCTTGGAAGGAATTCTCACATTCATCCGTCCACTCAAAGTTTGTCAGAAGTCCGTACATGGGCTTTGCAATGACAGCATACATGTGTATAAATCGTCGATAATAACCACAATGTCCCATGAAAGCTTGTACTTCCTTGACATTCTTTGGCCTAGGTAGCTCTGCTATGGCTCTCACTTTTTCTTCGTCGGTAGATATGCCATTCTTTGACACTATGTGTCCTAGAATCTTGCCTTGCCTGACCATAAAAACGCACTTTTCTGGGTTCAGGCAGACTTGATATTCTCTACATTTGTCAAAGATTTGTCTGAGTTCAGGAATATGAGTTTGTCTAACATTGGAATGAGCACAAAGATCATCAACATAGACTTCTAAACTCTTCCTCAGGAACTCCTTAAACACATGGCACATCAGCCTTTGGAAGGTGGCTGGTGCATTGGTAAGCCCAAATGGCATTACTCTAAAAGCAAAAATACCCCATTCTGTGGCAAAGGCTGTCTTATGTTGATCCTCTGGAGCTATGGCTACTTGATTGTAGCCAGAAAATCCATCAAGGAAGCTGTACACTTCCTTGCCTGCCACTCTTTCTAAGAGATGTTCTGTGATAGGAAGCGGATAGTTATCTCGAATCGTGGCGGCATTAACCTTTTTCAAGTTAATGCACAC
Organism: Ceratopteris richardii; assembly: GCA_020310875.1. Classification (NCBI taxonomy): domain Eukaryota; kingdom Viridiplantae; phylum Streptophyta; class Polypodiopsida; order Polypodiales; family Pteridaceae; genus Ceratopteris; species Ceratopteris richardii. The sequence goes on from CM035407.1 coordinate 140,479,577, forward strand.
ACGCAGCTTGCCATTTTTCTTGGGCACCACTACGATGGGGGATACCCATTCAGTGTGCTCAATTTCATAGATAAATCCAGCTTCGACCAGTCTATCTATCTCCTCCTTGATCTTAGCAGCGTAATTATCATTATATGTATAAGGCTTTTGCTTAGAGGGTTTGGCATCTGAGGTCATGGGGATGGTGTGCGAGCATATGTCCGGGTCAACCCCTTTCAAATCCTTGTAACTCCAAGCGAATACATCTCTGTATTCTCTTAGCAAGGCAATCAATTCATGCTCTTCTTCTTCTGTCAGGTCATGGCCTATATACGTGCATCTCTCCTCTCCTTCTTCTATGGCCACTACTATTTTCTTGGTGGTTTCTTTGTTATCATAGGCCTCTCCTGATTGTGCCTCTCGTTTAGGCATTCTTATCATGACTCTCCTGTCATCTATCTCATACTTCTTAAAATTTTCTGGGACCTCGAACAAAGATTCTTCCTCCTCTGGTAAGACTTCTTTCTTTTTTCGTTTCTTTCCTTCTTCCTTCGGGGTCATATGTGTTGCTAATCTTACATCATTTGTAACCTCTCCATGCTTCTGAGGTTGAAATTCCACTTCATGGAAATATTCTTCATCTGATGCAAATGGTGGGTCCATAATGATTGACTCTAGATCGGAGTCACTTGCATCCTCAAATGCATCAGGGCTAGGTTCGCATTCTTCTAGAACTGCCTCTCCCATGATTGGCTCTATGGAGAAGACTGAAATATCATAGCCATCCTCATCACAGTGAGGTGTCCATTGTTCTTCGTTGATGGCTACGTCCATTGTTGCTAAGATTTCTGCCCAACCGTGAGGTTCAAATTCTTCGTCTGGAAAAACTACAGGTGCATAGGCTGGGTCTTGGATTGATCTATGGGTTTCTTTCGCACCTACCTCTCTGGCTTTCTCTCTCTTCTCTTCTTCTACTGCTACCTTGCACATCCATAAGTGAGTGTCTTCATGCATCCATGAGGATCCAGATTCTATGGAATGCACAGATTCCGTATCATCTTTGGCTCTATGGATGGGATTCCATTGGATAGGAGGGACGTCTCTGTGAGAAAAATCCTTGAGATTGACTTTGGTTGTAACGCCCAAGTGTTGCAAATACAAGGAGTTGGTTCCCCAATCCTGTACCACTTGCAACTGTCGCATAAATGGTCTTCCTAAAATCATCTCATAAGCATGATTTTTGCTGAAGTCACATATAGCAAAGCTATGCTCAAACTCAACACCACAAGTGGTGAGAGTTATCCCTTCCAGCAATCCTAAGGGTCTCTCAATATGACCATCGGCCATCTGCAATTTCATTCTTGTTGGCCTGAGTGCTGGCTTGCCCCAACGCTTCCATAAGGAGGTGGTGGCAATTGCAACTCCTGCACCTGAGTCCAAAATCGCCTTGGTGGTGTATTCCTGGTAGGTGATGGGAAGATAGGTGTTCCCTTCTTCACCTTCACACATATCTCCTATCTTATCCAAGGGAATTTCTGGCACTGTCCTATGGGATCCTACCTGGGAACGAGATTTTGCTATCTCTGGTACTTGTTTGGCTACATGTTTCCATAATTCAGGTCTAACCTTGAGTAGCTCTTCTAACTTGAGATTACACTGCACGTTAGTGTTCTTCACTACCTCTGTATTCCTAGGTATGACTGAGTCGTCGTTCCTTACCATGACTGTGGGTGCTCTCATACATGTGGACTTTGCTTCCCATGGACCTGTGAAGTGGGGTAGCTCCTGTATGGAATTAGACTCAAAGTCCAATCTCTCATGAGACTGAGTACTCTCATGTTCCCCGTAAATAGATGGGATGTCTTGTGGGAATTGGTCGTGTGCATCATCCACAAGTTCAAAGGGAGGGGCAACTTCACTTTCATTATCCCATTTGTCTTCTTGAATCTCTCGGAGGAAATCTGGTGCAAACCGATTCATAGAAGAAGAAGTGTCTGGCTCCGTGGAATTGGGCACATAAGCAACCTGGGAAGGAGGGCTTATTCTATCGTTGGCTCTCTCCTCGTTCTCACGGATGGCTGGAGCGCAAGCTCCCTGGGGAGGGTCACTCCTTCTATTACTTTTCCGGACAGGCTCATACGCTCCCTGAGAAGGAGTGTAGGCAGGCTGTGGAGGTACGTGAGCTTCCGAGGGAGGCTCATGTGCCTTTTGGGGGGGAAAATAAGTTTCTTGAGGAGGCACATGGGCTTCCTGAAGAGGCTGGCTTATCCGTTCTCTTGCCCTTTCCTTTCTTTGAGGGGCAGTTTCCTTTTCTGACTGTGCGATTAGCCTCTCTATTCTTTCTAAGGAGGGGAAGTTGTCTGGTTTAGTGGAATTGGTCACACAAACTTCCGATGGGGAATGGTTCATGTTTTTGCTTGCTTTATCTTTTTCTTGATTTTTTTCTTCCTTGGCAGATCTTGCAATGATTCCCTCTAACTTCTCTAGGAATCCATCCAAGTGTAATTGTGTTTTGGCTGAGCCCGAGTAATTGAAAAGGCGGCTGGCTTCAAACATAGTCTGAGCCAGTGCGACCATTTTCGCGCATAGTTTGGTTCTTTCTATCTCTAGGTCAGCTCTAGGATAGCACTTGTCATGATCCGTAACGTTTGGCCCTTCTTGGATTCTGGCCTGATATGCTTTAAGCATCATGTCTATGTCTTCAGGAGTGGGATCAGCTAATACTGATCCTGTTTGGGGTGGTGGGTGGGTTACGTGGGGTGTCTTAGAGGGTGAAGGGATGGAGGGTGATGGGGATGGTAGCGGTGGGAATGTGTGAGAGTGCGGTTGAGATGTGATCTCTATGATTTTAGCCTTGGTTTCTCGTAGACTTTCCTCAAGTTCACTCATCTTCTTTGCCCATTGCCTTTTCATGCGTTCGCGGCTATCTCTCCAAGCTCTTGTTCTCTTTTTATTTTGGCTCTCAGTATCGCTAGTGTCTGGGCTCTTTTCCTTGCCTACCCCTTGGCTTTGCTTCACTGCTTGAGCTCTCGTGACTACCTGTACGGGTGCAGTGGAAGTCACACTTCCGCTGGAATCTACCACTAACTCAATAACATTGATGGGCGTGATTTTTGGCATATTATTGGGGTTCTTTGGGCAATCTCGTAAGAGATGCTCTTTTCCACAATCTTGGCAGAAGCCTTGGATCGTCAATGACTGGGGTTGTGTAGGTGGAGGCAAGGGACAATCACGAATGAGGTGATCTCCTTGGCATCTGTAGCACGGTCCTCTTGGGAATGGAGGTCTTACCTGCCTAGATTGAGGCCTAGGGTTGGGGTTTGCATACATGACGTTCGTGTAATCTGACTCCCAACTAGGTTCGTTTGTCTCTTCGCTATAATAGGACTCACCATGCTCAGGAGACTGCATGTAGTAGGCCTGGGGGCTATCAACATGTGTAGAATCAAAGCTATGGTCACTCGGGTCACTTTCAGAAAGCAAGGATGTTACCGGGACTATAGCTCTATTCAGGTTCTCTTCTGCAGCAGTATACTTTACCGGAATCACATTAGCTGGGGCTGGGGGTTGTTGTGCTAGCACAGGCTGAGGCCTTTGTTGGTTTTGATATTGAGGTTGGAAATTTTGTTGTGGCCTGCCATACGGTTGTGGAGGGTACTGGTTCTGGTATCTGCCTTGTTGGTAGGGCTGAGGGTAGGGTTGCCTAACCGCCTGCTTGTTGTATGGGCAATCTTGTGCGGTGTGGTTGGTATATCTCCGTTCTATGGTGCAGTACTGGCTACTAGGGTTTACTTGGGGTTGAGCCATAATAGGGCAGACATTCGCCATGTGGTCACCACCGCATGTATAGCATCTTTTCACAGGGGCAAACCTTGGGATTTGTTTGCTAGTTACACCTAATTTCTGAGCTACTTTTTCGGCAAGTTCCTCAATTGATGTGGCTTGTGTGGAAGATTGACTAGATGCACTATCTGAATCTTTGTAAATTTTGGACAGCTCTAGCTCTTCTCCTAGGTTATCTTCAATGTCAATGCACATACGTACACACTCTTCTATAGTCCTAGGGTCTTTCAGATACACGTAGGATCTCAATTTTGGACTCAACAATCCATCAAGGAATAAGGCTACTTGTTTAGCAGATGTGGGTAGCTCCGAAATAGGGCACCTTTCAAGATATTGTCTAAATCTTCTTCCTGCAAGTCTCACAGTCTCTTGAGGGGTTTGCTTGAAGCTGTGAATCAGTGAGGAGGTGTTGTGTCTTATGCCACTCTTGGAGAACTCAATAATAAATGCCTCTAGGAGTTGGTCTATGCTCCTGAACTGGCGCTCGTCCAATGGCTGAAACCATGTAAGTGCCGTATTCCTCAGGGTTAGACCGAAGGCATTGTACTGCGTGAATAGATCCTCAACTTGTTCAGCTCTCAAGACTTGCTTGAACTCCGCCACATGATCATAGGGATCTCCTGTGCCGTCAAAGTAATTCTTCATGGACTTAACTAGCTGGGTGGGTCTCAAAGTTCTTGTGTGCTCTCTAGGCCTCGGCAGAGGGAATCCATCTACATTTCTTTGGTTCCTGTGGGCTCTAAGCATCTCAGGTTCTACCCTATTCGTCTCCGTTCTCGTTCTTTCTCTGCCCACTGGATTGGCAAAACTTACTTCTGGTCTATCTTTACTTCTGTCTCTTTGCATGCCATGAGCCTGGGATGTTCCAGCTCCAGGTTGACCATAGGATACATTTGATCTTGGTTGGGGGAAAATGAATTCGCCCTTCCAAGTGTAAGCATGCCTATCATTTTCTGTCACCACAAAGATCCTCTCCGAAGTGTGGTCTAAGTAGGTCACTCTACCTGGGCTATCTGGATCCTTAAACTCATAGATCATGATTGTTCCTATATCAGTTGGGTGATCCGGTTTATACCTCCAAAAGGCTTCGTCCGTTTCTCGATTGAGAAGCAAATCTATGCACTTGTTATCTTGGGGGACCCACTCAGGCGTGATAATCCTAGTGAGAACTGATTTACCTCGAGGGGTTCTAGGTTCCACTCCCATGTTTCCTTGTTCCAAGTCACCTAAGTCCGCTTCTGAAATTACATTTCCAAATTCATCTGTCCTATCTGGATGACTGGTGACTACGTATATGGTTCCTTCTTTGTCCAGGTATGCACCGTTTTCAAACTTGACAGCTGGGTGCTCTAGTCCTATGGATTGGTCAGGGTTTTTAATCTGGACCACGGATCTTCCTAGGCCGTCCTCATAGATGCTAGCACCTAATCGGTTGGTCCTAAGGTACTCTAGCTGCGTTTTGTAAGGGCCTTCTACCCTGTATAAGTAAGGCACACCTGAACTTCCCGTAGGTCTATCCATGCCTTGAGACATCCCTGATTCACTGGTATCCGAGCTAGGGTAATGAGAGTGGTGACTCAACTGCTGGGCCCACGACCTTGCAGTATGATTGACACTAGCCTCTGAAGACCTAAGGCTTTGTCTCTCTCTTACTAGGTGTCGTCCTGATCTAAGGTTCATATGCCTATCTAAGTAGCCCAATTCTTTGCCCAGAGTACAAGCTCGTTGCCGATCAATTGGTACCAGACACTTGATTCCTTTTAGTTATTTCTTGTGTTTAAGGTCTTATCTGATATTCCGTCGTCAGGAATACTTGAATGTTCTTCGTACTTTCAGGTTGATCGTCCCACGTTAGGTTCTTTCCTTTATGTTGTCGACAGTACAGAGATTAAGTTTTTAGCTTGAACTTGAGTTTTTAGGTAGTCTTCAACTTGATAGTGGCCTACCGTCGCCCTGACTTACTCCTACTTCTAATCATTCTTAGCCTAAGCTAGGAATTGACGAAGAGGAGTTGAGAATATTCCGACCTTTCTTGCCGAACCTTGCTCTTTAGTGCTCGAGAAGTTGATTCTCAAGCGTGCGCAACACCCTTGCTTGGATACTCTCACTTGCTTCTCAACAGGCCTGCATAAATCCCAAGATTAGCTCCAAGTAGACCTTTCAATTGACAGACAATTTATTTCAGACACTTTTTTAATGACCCTTGTTCCCCCTTTTTTATTGCTAAAAATTTCCTCTAGAGCTCCCTTGGTGTTTCTACCCTTCTGTGTGTCAACTTCCAAATATCCTATCTGAAAATCAACGCGATATTCTTATAAAAAACAGTTGAGGGTGTGTAGTATATGTCACGAGCTTTCCGACAAGCCCTAGAGCTCAGAAAATGGATTTCATATGAAAAAGTTATGACCGTTCAGGGTTTAGGGGGTTACTAGACAAACAGATCCTCTCAGGGTTTTAATGCAACTTCTAAGGCTTTGTAAGTACATGAGTACTTGAGAGTGCAAATATAGCCAAAATTTTAGCCTAAATTCCCAAAAATTTACTCCTTAAATTTTTTGCCGAAAATGTCTGTCTATCGCGATAGACGGTGTCTGTCGCGATAGACACAATCTATCGTGGGGGCTGTCTGTCGCGATAGACGGTGTCTGTCGCGGATTTCTGTCTGTCGCGATAGACGGTGTCTGTCGCGATAGACAGTATCTGTCGTGAAATTCTGTCTGTCGCGATAGACGGTGTCTGTCGCAAATTTCAGTCTGTCGCGATAGACGGTGTCTGTCGCGGATTTCTGTCTATCGCGATAGACGGTGTCTGTCGCGATAGACGGTATCTGTCGTGAAATTCTGTCTGTCGCGATAGACGGTGTCTGTCGCAATAGACGCTATCTGTCGTGGGTCTCTGTCTGTCGCGATAGACGGTGTCTGTCGCGATAGACGGTATCTGTCGCGGATTTCTGTCTGTCGCGATAGACGGTGTCTGTCGCGATAGACAGTGTCTGTCGCGATAGACGGTGTCTGTCGCGATAGACAGAAAAAACGCAAATTTTTGAAAAACTTCTAGTGATCTAGAATGCCCTCAAGGTGTAGGTTACAGTGCTACTCATGCATTCACAAAATGTTAAGATTTTCTGTCTGTCGCGATAGACAGAGATCATCGTCTCGGGAACTGTGCAGAGCCTGTCGTACCTGCGCACACTGCTGGGGATGATGGTACAGCAAAAAACCTGCAAAATAGCTCAAGAAACATGCAAAAACAGCGCATGCAAATTCGCTCTCTCGCCCTCTCTCACAAGTGAAATGAGGGAAATGAGGTGGAGATGGGGATATAGTCAAAAAACTGAAATTTTTGCGATGATGGAGATGGAGGTGGGAAATGGTGATGATGATGATGAAGATGGTGAAGAAAGTAAAAGAAAGCCGATGAGAGTGAAGAAAATACCTACAACTCCAACGCGTCAACTCTACGTCTTACCATCACACGCTCGTCCTCAAAGCTCGATCCCCGGCAACGGCGCCAAAATTTGGTGTAGCTCAATGATGAGTAGCACCTCCTTTAATGTCAATCCGGGAAGACGTGAGGATGGTATGAAGACCTCGAGCAAGTGGCGGCACAAGTGCGTGAGTGAGAAGCACACAAGCATGCACACACATACACACACACGCGCACACACGGCAAGACAAAGAGAGAGATTCAATGGAGCTTTTAGATTACTTTCAAAATGCTCTTACAAGTTCGTTTCAATTACAATCTAACCTCAAAAATGAGCTCTCTAGCTCTTTTTATAGTTTTTGACTAGCTTTGGCCCTGTCCAGACCTAGTGTCCGGCCTAGTTAAAATTTAGGTTCCAGGGCTTATTTGAGGGCTCAAACGAAGTCTAAAAATTATGAAATTTGGTACGATGGTACTTCTAATACTCCTCAAGCTCGAGGACTCCTCGGCTTGCACAAAATGGAGTCTATGCTACCAAAAACGGGATTTACAATGTTTGTGTAGTGATTAAAATCACTTGAGTTGTACATAACCCATGGGGAAAAATGATCTGGCCTTGTTGCCGTATTGTGCATGATTCCTCTGTTGCTTTGTGTGCCAACAAAGCCCCTCAGGGGGTAGCAGATGATTTACTAGATGCATACTAGTTTAATCTTGAAGTGGTGCCAGAATGGGCGAAGCCCATTGTCCCTATTCTCACACTTGGACCCAAGAACCCTCAAATCATGATCAAGGAATGAGAAGTAACTAAGTCACAAATATATCAAATTATGGCAGGAAGTATTCACAAAAAAGATAATAAAAAAATCCTCGCTTGTTGTGTTGAGGAATCAGAGTACGATCAATGGTTGCAATTAACACATATAGGTGGATTAGAGAAACACCATTTACAACACCACACACTACAAACTCTGCATAGATTAGGAGTGTAATGGCCTTCGATGGAAGGAGACATCTATAGAATATGCAAGGAATGCCCAATACGTCGTGTGAGACTACCAATCAAACATGCGACCTTATACCATGTGTCTCTAACACCATATTGGAGAGAACCAATGGTAACTTACTTGAGGATGAAAACATTACCTCAAGGAATGGCTTTAACAAGACAAAGGAGTCTCGAGTAGGAAGCTCAAGACTACACAGAGGAAGAGATGGATATCTCATACAATGTGTTCATAAGAGTGGCTACTTGAGAATATTAGAGACTACACACCAAGGTATTGCAGGTGGTCATTTTGGCCCGGATTGAATAATCAAGGCCATATTATTCTCAAGACTATGGTGGCCTACTCTTCATATGGATGCACATACATATGTAAAGAGATGCGCTGTTTGCCAAAGAGCTTAGTTTCCAACACACAAAGATGAGATGTCGTAGAAGCCCATGATGGGAGGACGTGCATTCTCTAAGTGGGGAATAAATTTGGTTGGATCCATTAACATCCTGCTAAAGACACTCATGCTGAATACATCATCGTAGCAAAAAATTATCTCACCAAATGGGTAGAGGCTAAGGCTACCAAAAAGAATGATGCACACATGAGAACAAAATTCTTATTTGAGAATGTCTTTACAAGGTATGGATTACCTATAGAATTGATGAGCGACATAGGGACTCACTTTCTAAACAAAGTCATTGAATATTTGTTACAAGAGTTTATGGTGATTCACAAGAAGTCTGCACCATATAATTTTGAGGCCAATGGATAGGTAGAAAGTACTAACAAGACCCTTCACAATGTTCTGACTAAACTCATGAACAACAAATGTTCAGATTGGGACAAACAGTTACACCATGCTATTTGGGCATATCGAGTGGCTTACAAGATGGTACTCAATGCAACTCCCTTTCACATGGTTTTTGGTCAAAATGTAGTGCTTCCCTTGGATTTTTTGATACCCACCCTTAAGGTTGCACAAGAGCATAAATGGATTGGCCATGATTTATCATCGAGGATCATGGCCTTAGAACGATTAGGAGAAACTAGGTTGAGAGGAGCAACAAGAATATATGCAACCAAAAAGAGACAAAAAACCTATTTTGATGCACATGTGATAAAGGCTTGAAAGAAGGAGATTTAGTCCTAGTGTATATGTTGAAACAACATGCACGAAAGCTAGAGAAATGTGGTTATGGACCTATGATTATAAACAGTCTTTCAATGAGTGGAGTAGTATAGTTAGCCACTCTAGAAGGAGAGATAATGCCTAACTATATTAGTCGCTGTAGAGTCAAGTTTTATCAAGAACCTCTCACTGAGGACATGCTAAGATGAATCACATTGGCAAAGAAGCTCAAGGATGAAGAGAAAGGAATAAGATAGGAAGCTCAGGCAGAGGCCTTAGAATGCATTAAACATATGAAATTAAAATGACACGGATTAGGGAGGAAACACTATAATCAATTAGAAGCCCTCCATGTAACCCCCTGTACTGACGTAGAAGCCCCCAGATATCCTTCGTAATGTATCGAACAAAGTTAAATGCTTATCCTAGCATAGTGAATAGGAGAACATTCATTATGATTATGCTAGGGCAAGACAATGCTCTCAAGGAGATTGATTTAGGTGCCCCTTGCATAGGTGAGGTGGACCTTCCTATCCTCATAGAAGATGTAACCTTGATGGTGAAGCTCCTAGTTTGTTAGGGGTTTCCATGCAAACCCCAAAAATCTCAATCCCTTTATTTGAAAAATTAAAGGGTAAACCCAAAAGCCTTAATTGGGAGAAGGAACAGGTTGAAAGTATGGAAAGACTTAAGAGAGCCTTAGCTTCGGCCCCCGTTCTATAGATAGTAGATCCAAATGGACCCTTTGTAGTTGAAACAGATGCTAGTGATCTAGCAATAGGAGCTGTTTTGAAACAAAATGGCCGAACAATTGCTTTTTAAATCTAAAAGTTAAACCCAGCTCAAAGAAATTCTTCTACCTATGAAAAAGAGCTTTGTGCAATTGTGCATGCTCTAAAAAAATGGAGACACAAAGTAACTATAGTTTTTGATCAAGCAAGTATTAAATGGTTTGCAAACCAATCTGAATTATCAGGTAGAAAAGCTAGATGGACCGAATTACTCCAAGAATTTGACTATGAACTCATATATAGAAAGGGAAAATTTAGTATTGTGGCAGATGCACTAAGCAGGATGCCCATGTTAAATTCTCTGAGTTTCATAAAAATTTCTAATGATTTAGTAACACCCATGAAGGGCAAGTATCAAGAGGACGCCAACTTTAACAAAGCCCGCAAGGAGGTTTCAACTCAAAGCACAAACTTATCAAGTGAAGATAAGTTTAAACACTACAGTATTCAAGATGAATATCTGTTATACAAAGGAAAGATTTGTGTCCCTTGTGATTCCAAACTTAGAAAAAAAGTTTTGTTTGAATGTCATGATGCCCCAAGTGCTAGACATCCTGGAATCACCAAAACTTATGAATTAACCAAAAGGCAATTCTACTGTCCTAGTATATATAAAGATGTACATAATTATGTACTTAGATGCACCAAGTGCCAAGTAAACAAAGCTGAAAAGTTTAAGATAGGGGTTTTTTTGCATCCCTGAGAAATTCCAAGTGGAAAATGGGAGAGTATTTGCATGGATTTCATTACGGGCTTGCGACGTACCCCTAAAGGCCATGATGTCATTTGGGTCATAGTTGATCGATTGACCAAAATGGCTCACTTCATACCTACTCGTACTACAGTAAAAACTCCAGAATTAGCTAAACTGTTCATAGAAAAACTTTATAGACTCTATGGATTACCTCAAGACATAGTGTTTGATAGAGATAGAAAATTCACTAGCCATTTTTGGAGAGCTGTATTTAGTAGATTAGAAACTAAGTTAACATGAGTACTGTTGACCATCCACAAATGGATGGTCAAACTGAAAGAGTCAATCGAATACTTGAAGATATGCTACAAGCATACGTATCTTCTACCCAAACCAACTTGGAAGACTATTTATTGATAGTAGAATTTGCTTATAATAGTGCAAAGCACTCTACAACGGAATATAGTCCTTTCATGTTAATGTATGGGTTTCAACCAAGAGCACCTTATGCAGTTGGACTACAAAATGAAAAAGCCCAAGTAGCTAAAGATTTTTTAGAAGACATGAACTTTAAGCTAAAAATAGCCAAAAAAAACCTGAGGAATGCCCAAGATAGAGCTAAATCTTTTAGCGACCCTAAAAGGCAAGATATTTCCTTTCAGGTTGATGAATTAGTATATCTTAAAGTTCTTGAGAAATCTGAAACATTGAAAACAAGAGCTTGTCCTAAACTCTCTCCAAGGTTCTGTGGCCCTTTCAAGGTTCTCAAAAGAAAAGGGACTTTGGCTTATGAGTTAGAACTTCCAGGCAATTGTTTACTTCGTTATAGTAATCGAGTTATCAGATCAAGAATTTTGTAATGATCAAGGTGCAAGTACATTAGAAATTCAAAATTAGGAGCATGCAAACCAATGGAATTGTGATTGTAAGCAATGTGCTTTGGTTAAGGATATGGATGTTTTGGTAGTTAGAAGGTCAAAGAATAAAGGTCCTATTGATTGGCAGAAGCAAAGACAGATTTGAGACCAAGTGTAGAAACAGATCCAGTAGGATCAATAGAAGCAAGTACAATTTTAGATTTTATCCCAAGAGGATGATGCTGGAACGTCTATGCATAGAACAAAGAAGGATGACAAAATGAAGACCAAGAAAGAACTGAACGATGATTGGTTTGAGGTAATAGTTAATTCTCCTTTGCAATTATCCTTGGATCAATTGTTATCCTTAATACCAGCTTTTAGAGAAAAAATGTTCAAAAGGATCTTCGGTCAACATTTAGAACCAAGAGCTACCAGAATTGTGAGAAAATCAAGAATTTTCTCAAGATCGTAGAAAAGACGATTCTATTCACAAAATTGTGGCAAACACGATTCTGTTCACAGAAACGTGAATTAGTGGGATGATTTTGAGATCTCGTAATAAATTGATCACACCTTCTAAACAAGATTTAAAAAGGAAGGAGATAGAGCCAGAGATAGGAGAATTACAAGAAAAAGATTTAGGACAAGAAAATAACATGGAAAACATAAATGAAACTAACGAACCTTCTGAAAATGGTGATTATAGAAATATTCTCAAGTACATGTATACAAATAGGTTGGAACCTATGTGTATCAGGATGGGATGCATAAGTTTCTCATTAGGTTGAGAAACTTAGAAGTTCCCTTAAATATAACACCAGTGGCACAATTTAAGGATGGCAGATATGAGGATAGATAGGGATGTGTATACATCTTCTCACACGATCCAGAAAACTCTAATGATTTAGGGCAATGTGCAGACAAGAGACCTTGGGAACAAAACCTAGGGCAACCAGAATTGCCAAGACAAAATGAAACTCACAATAATATTGAACAACAACAAGGTAAGAGAATACATACTTCCCCAAATCCTTTTGAAAGAGAAGCAGAAGGAATTAACGATTTTCCATTCAGAAGGAGACATCAGTGGCAAAATCATGGAAGAATGCTTAGGCCCTATCAAGTAGCTAAATGCATGAAGAATCAATATGAAGGATATTCTGATCCTCATGCTCATGCTGTAGAATTTAGACAATTAATTAGGGCAGAAGAAGTAGAGGATTACAAAGTGCAATTTGAAGCATTTGGTCTAACCCTAACTAGACCTGCATTATCGTGATTCATTCCATTAAGAAAAGAGATGTATTCAGATATTGAATCTTTCCTTGAAGCCTTCATAGGGGAATTCTCAAAAATTGGAATAAAACATAGTACAACTACCTTGATACATAGCTTTAAACAACAAAAAGATGAAAATGTTAGAGAGGAAGCTAAGAGATTCAAGCAATACATTGATAGATGTCCAAGAGAGGAGGTACCATCCATGGCAAGACAAGTATCTCTATTCATAGAAGGACTGAGAAGTGCACAATTAAGAACCTTGGTGTATTATAGGAAATGTCCTGACCTAGGAGCATGTGTGAAAGAGGCAATAGATTTGGAGGATAACAGAGCACAAGATCTATTAGCATTTGATCAACCTAGAACAAATGAAGATAAAATCCCACCAGCAGAAGAATTAGCACAAGCCATTGCTAAAGCCCTAGAAGCTAGCACCAAGACAAATTTGATAAACACCACGATAGCAACAAATAAGAAATGCTATCTATGGACAAAATCATTTGGTTCAATAGTGTCCTTATCAAAAATCACAACATTTGCAAGATAGAAAAACACTCGAATACTGTACATTGGAAAGAAAATGGACAAATCATACCAGAGAAGAATGCTTCTACAATAAACAACCCATTAAAGAAAGAGAATATGTGAACCAACACAACTTACAAAGAGAATCTGGATTTGTTGAGCAACCAAGACCTGTACTTGGACAACAACCACCTTTACCAACAAATGTACTACCAGTGAAATACACACCAATAGAAGAAGAAAGCTCAAGACTTAGGTCATCTTATAGAGAGGATTATCATTGGAATGAAGGACCCCAACCTCCTACATTAAGAATAGAAGGAGCCTACTACAAGGATTGTGGCAGGGAACACTTAATAAAGGATTGTCCAAGAAACCCTAAAAAACAACAGAACCCATCTAGTAACATACCATTAAAAACAGTTAACATAATGGAGCAAGAAGAATTGAGTGACCATGACCAGGTAACTGTAAATGCTATAACAAGAGCACAAGCTAAACAACAAGAAGCAACAAAGGAGACACATACACAGGAACATAACAAAATTCCATTTCCAAAAGAAAAGAAAAACAGACAAACAGGGAGATGGGAAAGAAAAATGAGAATGGGTAAAAATTTGGAAGAAGAGACTATGGAATAGTCAAATAATAACCAACCACAAAATATACAGACTCAGGAAGAGACCAAAAATTCACAAAGTCTGGAGACTTTGATAAGAGCATACAAAGGAAGAATTCAAGATGGACCAAATCCTACAAATCATGTGATGGCATATCCTTTGCCAGATTTAGAAGATGAAAGGATGCAAAGATGTAAACAAATCATACAAGAAGCACAACTCAAGATGGGGGAACCAGACAATCATCAAACAATAGTTGAAGGAGCAAGTTCAACTGAAACCAGAAAACATATTGATCAGGAAGAAAATTCGCAAATAACCTTCCAAATCAATATAGAGAAACACTGTACAATTTTATACCACACCACAATGGAGGAAATAGTAAAACAAAATCCTCACTTACAACACAATATGAAAAAGTGGGAAACAAAGTCAAAGAACCTAGATCCACAGCAACAAGAATTGGAAGAATTGTTGTACATACCTATTGACAAAATAGGAGGATATTGTGAAGGGGAAGAAGGAAAATCAACTCTGAGAATACAATTTGGTGAAAATCATACCACTGCTATATTAGACAGTGGATCAGGAGTGGCTATCATGAATAAACAAACTTGGGAGAAATGGGGAAAAAATGAGTTAGTACCCACTAAAGTGAGATTACAACTTGCAGATGGACACATAGAAAAACCCCTAGGAATATGGGAAAAGGTGATTGTGGAAATATATGGAATAGAAATAGAGCATACTTTTGCCATAGTTGAATTCCCACAATCCACTTCATATGAAATCATCCTAGGAAGACCATTTATGAGACAAATGTAAATTGTGCAAGATTGGGGTAATGATTGCCTATATCTTCAAAGCAAAGGAAGAATAACTAGGGTGAATTTAAGAAATGGTCAATATTGTGATATGTCCCCTCAAGAATGGTTCAAAGTACATCAAAATCAAGAATTAAGTGAAGAATCAGGGAGTAAAGATCAGAATGAGACATAATCATCAATGTGGAAATGTAATGTGATAAAGAATCTCACAGATAAGAAAAGGATGTTAAAAAAAGGAGATAGTATGGGAGAGAGGGAACCACAAGATGAAAGCTACATACCACAAGAATTTAAAGATGAATAATTTGAGCCTTATGGTTGGAATCAGATTTTGACCACCATGGATCTAGCTAATGATGAGTATGTGGGAGTAAAATTCCAAAATGAAGATGGGTATGATATCTACCACATAGGAGTACAAATGATAAAGGTGTCAAAAATAGAGGAAGACCAGCAGGAAGGAATAATATTAAAAATTGGGAAAACACAATATCTGGAAGAAGTAGAAGCTACATATGCTATAAAAGACAAAATATCGGGAAAATATAGAGAAAACAAACACAAGGAAATAGAAAAAGATCAAGAAGTAGGAAAAGATAAAAAAATAACAAAAAAAGATCAATAGTTTGATGTACCTTCAAATTTCAGGACATATGAAGTAGAAGACATACTACTTCTAAAAATAAAACCAAAAAGAGAAAAGAAAAAGAGGGAGGCATATGACCATGAGGAACAAACTAAGAAGGTGATGATCACCCAAGAAGAAGGGGAAGAGAGACATATTGTCATAGTTGATGACATGACAAATCAAGAGGAGGAAGCATTAAGGAATTTGGCTAGAAACTATAGGGATGTGTTTGCTTACAGTTACAAGGATTTTAAAGGAATTGACCCTAAAATCTGTGAGCATAAGATTCCTATTACACCTGATGCAAAACCTAGCAGACAAAGACACTATACATTTAATGACAAATACTCTGCAAAAATAAAGGAAGAAATTGAAAAGCTGCTAGCTACCAATTTCATCTATGAGATTGAGTATATAGAGTGGATATTTCCTATAGTTGTGGTACCTAAAAAGAATGGGAAACTCAGGGTATGCATTAACTTGAAAAAGGTGAATGCTGCAACTATAAGGGATAGCTATCCATTACCCATAACAGACCATCTTTTGGAAAGAGTTGCAGGTAAGGAGGTCTATAGTTTACTGGATGGTTTTTCAGGATACAATCAGGTACCCATAGCTTTGGAAGAACAACATAAAACTGCCTTTTCCACAGAATGGGGAATCTATGCTTTTAGGGTTATGCCTTTTGGTCTAACTAATGCCCCAGCAACTTTTCAAAGATTAATGTGTCACATATTCAAAGAATTCCTTAGAAATATCATTGAAATTTATGTGGATGATCTTTGCACTTTTTCATTAAAAAGACAAGATCATTTGAAGGATCTGGAAAATATATTCAAAAAATGTAGAACATACAGAGTATGTCTAAATCTAGAGAAATGTGTGTTCTTTGTGAGGCAAGGGAGAATGTTGGGTCACATAGTTTCCTGAAATGGAATTTCAACAGATGGAAGAAAAATTAAGGCTATAGTGGAACTTCCAAGACCAACAAATGTAAAGGAACTTCAAACTTTCATGGGACATTGTGGTTATTAAAGAAAAATTTGTACACAAGTTTGTAGACATTGCAAAACCCTTGTATGCTTTAATCACAAAATTTGAGTGGACCAAAGAGTGTGACCAAGCTTTTGAGACTTTAAAAACTTGTTTGGTAACAGCACCAATTCTGAAAACCCCACAGTGGAATGAAATTTTTCATGTCCATGTGGATGCTTCAAATTATGCTTTGGGATGTGTGTTAGCACAACCAATAGAAGGGAGCAAACTAGACTTTCCAGTTGCTTATGCTAGTAGGAAATTGAACTCAACAGAAAAAAATTATACACCCACTGAGAGGGAAGGGTTGGGAATGATATTTGCTGTGAAAAAATATAGACATTATCTTTTGGCCAACAAGTTTAAATTTTTTGTGGATCACCAAGCTTTACTCTACTTAGTAAAAAAACCATGTCACACAGGTAGGATAGTCAGATGGTTTCTTCTACTAATGGAATTTGACTTTGAGGTAGTGGTCAGGCAAGGAAAAACTCATTTAAGAGCAGACCATTTGTCTAGAATCCAAACCAAAGGGCCAAGTTCACCTTTAGATGATGACTTACCAGATGCATATATATATTCAAAATAGAAAGTATTCGTGAATGGGCTATGACTTTAGTACCTTTGCTAACCATGGGACCTTGCAGAACATCTGAAAGCAACACACATCTAGTATTACAAAGTAGGAATTTTATGCTGCTAGCTGGACATTTGTATCATCTCAATTAGATGGGTATATTGGAATATTGTACTCCAGAAGAAGAGCAACAGGAGTATTTAAGAAGAGCTCATTGTTGGAATCCCTGTATTCATGCTTCCATGATAGTCACCCTAAGTAATCTCAATAGGATTGGAGTACATTAGCCTAATAAGATTCAAGATGTAAAAAAGTATATTTCCAACTGCTGGGAATGCCAATCCTTGCAAAATTAAGAAATTATAACCTTATACTGGTTTTAGAAAAATCCAGATTGGAGTGCAAACACAATTGAGGAGTTGAAAAGAAATAAGAAAGGAAATCCAATAAGAGCTAGTGCAGACTCAAAGAATCTACAAATGATTTTTGAAGAGTATCAACTGATAGGAGATCAATTGTACAAGAAAGGGATGGATGGATATTTAAGAATTTGTGTTCCTGAAAATAAATATATGGAAATGTTAGAGATGGCACATTCTGGAGTGGCAGGAGGACATTTTTCAAGTGAAAGAACTGCTAAACTCATATTATATTATGGTTTTTGGTGGCCAACTCTATTTCCTGATGCAAGAACATATGTGAAAAGATGTGAGATTTGTCAAAGAATAAGTCAACCAAATAAAAGAGACAATATGCCATTAGTACCACTTATTTCAGCAAGAGCATTTAGCAAATGGGGGTTGGATTTCATTGGACCTATACACCCTCTAGCAAAACAGTACCCTGCTGAATATATACTAGTAGCCATATATTACCTGACCAAATGGGCAGAGGCCAGGGCTACAAAAAGGAATGATGCTCAGACCACTGCAAGATTTCTTTATGAAAATATTATCACCAGATTTGGATTACCAATTGAGATGGTAAGTGATAGAGGGACTCATTTTTTGAACCAAATAATAGAAAACATAACTGAATATTTCATGATCAACCATAGAAAGTCAGCCCCTTATCACCCACAAGCCAATGGTTTAGCAAAAAGTACTAATAAAGTACTTTGCACTGTTTTGTCAAAATTGGTAAATACAAATAGGAATGATTGGGATTTGCAACTTAATCATGTCTTATGGGCTTATAGAGTGGCATACAAAACTGCACTTGGAACCACACCATTTAATTTGGTATATGGACAAAATGCAGTTCTACCTTTAGAATTTCTTATTCCTACACTAAAGGTGGGGAGTCAATACAGGTGGAATGGACATGAATTTTTTGAGAGAGTGGTGGAACTGGAAAAACTGGGAGCTTCTAGACTTCAAACAATCATGAGCATATATGCAGATAAGAGAAGGCAAAAAACTTATCATGATGTTCATATTAAAGAAAAGGACTTACAAGAAGGAGATCTAGTTTTAGCATACACCGTAAAAGAACATTAGAAGAAATTTCAAAAAAAAGGACATGGGCCTTATATTATCAATCAAATAAGTAACAATGGAGCTATCCAATTAGCTAATATAGATGGAGAAATCATGCTAAACTTCATAAGTGGATGTAGGGTAAAAAGGTATGATCTTCCATTAACTGTTTCTGAATGGAGAAGAATACATCAAGCTCAAAACAGGAAAAAAGAAGAGGAAAAAATTAGGAACGAGGCTCAATAGGAGGCAAAGGAAAGGATAAGGAAAATCAAGGAGCTTAGAGAAGTCCTTTTGTGTGAAACACCATTAAGAGTAAGAGAGCATTTGCTTGTTATAACAATGAATTTTCATAATGAGAGAATCAAGGTGTTGATAGATTCAGGTGCACAAGTAAATTTGATCAGTTCAGTTTTGTTGGATAAGTTTAACTTAAAAAGGACTGAAAGTAAAACATTTATCAAAACCTTAGAAGGTCAGATAATACAAAGCTTGTCTTCACCATCTATTAAAGTTAAGTTCAATGAAGAATATATGAAAATAGATTGTGAAGAATGGCCAGATCATATGATGACTGAGAAATTGATTTTGGGACAACCATGGCTTAGGCAAAGTAAAGTAATTTTGGATTTTGAAAATATGAAGCTTAAATTTACAATAAATGACAAAAGGTTATTAATGTTTTTATTGAGTGATGAAGAACAAGAAAACCAACAGGATATCTATAACTCAGAATTGGAGGGATTTACTTTTTCACTAGAAGCTACAAAGAAATCACAAACACCACTTCTTCATGACCAAATCTACTTCAATCAACAACAGGAGGAAATTGAAGAAACAAAAGGTGTTTACAAGGCAGAAGAAAGGTGGGAAGTGTGGAATGATCAGAAACATCTTGGCATCAAGACAGAAAGAATGCAGAAACATAGTACACATAAGCACTGCTCATCAAAACAATTTTCCAGAACTAAATGGATATGGAAGCCAAAAACTTCCAAGAACAGTTCATCAAAAGAAGATTGTGTTATTCCTAGAACAAAGTCAACATGAATCAAGTATTATTGGGTAAAAAAATCAGATCTGATTCAATGGAAGAAAACAAGCATTAAGATACTAAAATATCTCAAAAGTATGAAGGGTTACAGATGAAAGAAAAGGCATAATGTTCATCTGATGCACACATGGGATTCTTGAAAAAAAAAAGAGAGAGAAAAAATTATCAATTCTTTTGTAATTCTTTTTGTTTATATAAGTTATACTGCACAAGCAAGATATAGAGTGTAGTTTAGCAAGTTTCTATTTTTCATTCATTTTTTCTTTTTTCATTTTTCCTTTTTATTGTTAAAAAATATATAAAAAAGAGTTGTTAAAAGGAAAAAGAGCACTAGACATCTTGCTACACATGTGATGATCACTTCAATTGAGTTTTTGTCTGTGACACAAATAAGGAAGTCAGGATTCATATGAAATTTTATTTTCATTCTTTTTCATTACATCTCAAGACAAATGTGATTTTATTTATGTTTCTTGAGAGTCATGAGGGTGGAGTTTTCTTTTCTGTGATGTTATATTTTCCTCAGAATGGTGAATCCAAAGGAACTACCAATTCATGACTTCAAAGCAGACTCAGTAACTTTGTCTAGAGGACATTGGTTCTTAGACAGTGAAGCAACAGTAGAAAAAGTGGAGCTAGAGTCTGATGAAGAGCAGGAAATTCCAGAAGCAGAGAAGGTAGCCAAGGAACTAAAGGAAACCCTTAGTATCATTGGTCAACACATTTTCACAGTAGGAGTTGGAGGTCACAAGAAGAAGTAGCAAAACACGTTAGTCCTGGAGAAGAAAAGAGGATACTAAAAGGTAAAGCAGTGATGATGGAAGAAGAGGTTGAAGCAAGAAAAGAGTTCAGTAGTGGATTGGTGGACTCAGGGTTTAAAGCAGTATGGACAAAACCATCACAGCAAACCTATTTCAAATTTAATGAGGAAAAGTTAGAAGCAGAAAAGGAAGCTCAGATATGCAGCTCAATACACAAGAAAGAAGACAAAGATCAAATTGAGGAAACTGAGAAGGTATTAGAAAAGATGAATTTCAAAGAGGTGAAAGAAGGGAATACAGAAAAAGAAATAAACCAAAGCATAGAAGGTATACTTTATGACCTAAATCATAATGAGGAGTTCACAACTACAGAAGATCAAGAAAAAGAAGAAGAATTGGACCTTATGGATATAGATGAGCAAGAGGAGGGACAAAAGGAGCAGATAATCAATGATCAGATAAAGCTCTCTATGGAGATTGATTCAACCTTAACTGAGGATAATAAAGTACAGAAAAAGGAAGGACAGGTCCTTGAAGAGAAACAACAGGGAATGGAGAAAAAGAAGGCAGAAGAGATAGAGATAATTAAAGAAATATCAAATCATGAGAAGGAAGAGGATCAGACACTAGAGTATGAGGAAGATGCTGTAGACAAAGAAGAAATGAAAGCAGAAAAGGGTTATGAAGAACAAAAGAACCAGGTCATAGAATATGAGGAAGAAGATGAAGAAGAGAATGACTCCAAAGAAGAAGAGCAGATAGAAGTAAAGCAAGTGGAACTAGAAGCTGGGTTAGAAAGGATACCCAAGGATATCAGGTCTGCTTGTAAAGTAATCATGAGCAATATAGAGCAGTTCAGACCATCTAGTAGAAACATGATCATATCAAGAATGGTGGCTGAATCAGAGTTTGTGAAAGGCAATAGAATCATTAATGAGCAAAAGAAAGAAAAGGAACAATTAGAGGAACAATTGAGGATTGTCCAGGAAAGAAATGAGGATTTGAGTAAAAGGATAAGTTCATTTGAAGCATTGGAGGTTCAACAACACAATAAAATCCAATTTCTTGAAGACAAATGTGCACAGCAGATAGAGCATAGCAGCAAAATAGAAATGGAGCTGAAGAAGATAGAAGGAAGATACAGAACACTTCAAAGCTCATATCAGATTATGGTCAAAGCAAATGAAGAAATAAACAGGTTATTAATGGAAGAAGGTCAAATAAAAGAAGAGAGCAAGATTGTACAAGTAACACAGGATGAGAGGGAGGAATTGAACAAAGAAATTCTAAGACTACAAGCAAAACTAAAGAAAGCCAAGGAATTGGAAAAACAAGCCAGTGTACATGCTGCCAGCTCAATGAGAGGTTATAATAAACTACATTTGGATATAGCAAAAGAGAGGAGTGATTGACAGTTGAGTATAGGAAAAGAAAGAAGTGAGTGGAAATCAGAAAGAGAGTTGTGGACATCTCAAAATAGAAGCTTAATGTTGATGGTGGAGGAGCTACAGAAAAAATTGGAAAATCCACAAAGCCAGGTTGAAGAGCAGGTAGAGACTACACAAGCAGAAGAGTATGAAGGGGGAGATGATAACAGAACTCAACACTTTGATGAACAAGAAAACAAAGCAGCAGTTGAGGAGTACTTTGATGAGTTTGTTCAAGAGCTTTTAACAGATAAAGAATCTAGAATGGAATTTATCAGAAAAATGCATAATGAATATGAAGAACAAATTGTGAATTTTGCTCTCAACAAAGGAATAAATCCAGACCAACACCATTGGGCAGCAGATGGCCTAGGTATACCTTTTTGCATGATTATTGAAAGTATTAAAATTTACCAACTTGCAAGGGTAGGATTGTCATCAAACAAGTATTTGGAATATGAAGAGGATATCAATGTAACTAAGGAATTATTTGAAATTAAATGGAGGAACATGTGGTTAGATGCCAACAAAGAATGCAGGAAAATCTGGAAAGAGGCACCTATTCAGCTAAAGATAAATCCAGCTTATTGTCTAGTAGCAAGAAGAAGGGAATGGACTGTGTTTTGGGAAAGAAGAAATGCAGGACAGATTCCAGCAAAATGGCTGAACTTTCCAAAGATAGCAGGACCTAAAGCAGGAACATGGCCAACAAAGAAATATATGGTTGACACAACAGAGTCTATCATATCTACATATAAAGATGTCAATGATCTAGCTTGTATATTACTAATCAAAGTAATGCAAGTCATACTGGCATGTATAGAAACGTTTACAGATACGGATGTTAGAACCCTCAACTACATTGGTTTTAATTCACCAACTGATGCCTTACTTTTTGATTTAAGTGAAACCCCCGACAGAATTTTTTTAATGGCCTATTATAGCACGACAATATTTTTGGGTAGTCATTATCTTCAGATTTTTGAGGATGCCTTTGATTATGGATTTTTTGAAAGAGAATCAGAAATCTTTTGAAATGTATCAGTAGTCACAAAGTCTAGACTCACAGCCTATGAAGCAGCATATACAGAATACCTAAAGAAAGATGTGACAGATAAACCAGAAGCAACTGTACAATGGAGAAAAGCTCTATTCGAGATGGTGAATAAATTGAACATCACAGAGAGAAAAAGTCATGATCTATTGTCACAGGTTTATCAAAGAAAGAAGAAGTGAAGGAAGCACTCATTATATATCAGCAAGAATATTTTTTGTCAAGAGCCAAAAAGTCTAGGAGGGGAAGAATGTTAGAAGAAGCATTTTTTGAAGAGAAATATTTGTAAAATGTAAAAAAATTGTAGAAATATTTATGCAAATGATGTAAAAATGAGGAATAGTCTTCCTCATATAAATTAGAATCATATATATTTTTTTCTAGAATTTTTGGAAGCTCTTTGATAGCATATTTTTAGATTAGAAGGGAAAAGGACCAAAATCCAAGTGTGAAAAGTGACTCTTGAAAATATATAAAAGATAAGTTCCTCTATATTTGAGAGGGTTGGTTGTATTATTTTTGCTATCCAAGTAATATGAAGAGCTCTCCTGCAAGAAATCATGTTTTCTACTTTCATGTGAATTTCTTTGGTTTGTTGAGTTTATTATTTGTGTAATCCATGGAATTTGTGAGCTTCAGTTGTGTATTTCTGATTAATGTGTATGAAGAGGTGATTCTTAGAGTATTGAGTGAGAAAGTGCTGAAGAATAGAGCTGGAGATGGAAATTATCAAATTTCACAGAATCGCAATTGTCTCGTCTATGTGATACATGTATCATTTTTGAGATTTGACTTCATATTTGTGTTCTGCTAAGAAAATGGCACACTTTAGGCACCAAGATCATTGAAAATACTGTTGTTTATCAAAACCCTAGATATTTCTCTTCATCTTCATAAATTCTCAAAAAAACAGTCATTTTCCTCTTATTCTTGGATTCCATTAACTAGAAGGGGCTGTGGTCTTTGCATACTTCCTAGATTGACAATTTAAAGATGTGTAGTTGATCCTTTATGCTAAAATGATTGGAGAGAACAACTCCAAAGGGTAACAACAAACATAGACGTAGACTGAGAGATAGAGAACTCAAATTCTTAGATTGCGGAGCATAATGCAGTTACAATGATGGTGTTGTCCACCCGTGCGCTCCCAATGTGGAGCCTAGATGGCAATCTAGACAGACTCTAGATGAAGGGCTTACTAGTGCGCAAATGCTTGTAAAGCTCAACCAGGGCCGTGCTTATATAGCTTTTACAAGGTGGTTTGGTATAGATAAACGTAATCGGGAGATACAAAATAGTCAATAAAATATGATGCAACAATATCTCCATGACCAAGAGTCCTACCATCTTGGCCCTACGGGTCGGGGGGATAGGCCCCCGAGAACCGTAGAAGGGGGCGAGCCCCCCTCTGCACTCCCCCTATTAAGGTTCTATGGGGAAACTATGCGATGCCACAGGGCCTTTATTTTCACCTTAAATGGCAACCCAAGGGCCTGGAAGTTTATGCCCTACCTAACCTAATGGCTAGGCTCACAAACATCATCTACAACCATCAACGATCACATATAGACCTCATCTAACTTGGAAGTTAGGGTTCCACAAATGTCCGGCCTCTCATAATGGCTTCTCCTCATAATGGGGGCCTTACAACGTAAAGCACCATGGATCATTTGTGGTCACATGAGGGTGGAGTATTGAGCATATCTAACACCCCCCCTCAATGTCCACCCTATGGTGAACTACCTCCTTGGTCCAATCGCAAGCCTTGGAAAGTGTCAAAGAAGTTGCTCTCTCCCAAGAGCCTTGGTGAAGATGTCTGCTCCATTTTCTTCAGTAGGACATTAGCTTACCTCCACAATCCCATCCTCAATCAACTCACGCACATAGTGATACTAGATTTCTATGTGCTTGGTTTGTGCATGAAAAAAAGGATTTTTGGCGATCGCCATGCAACTTTGGTTGTCACACCAACTCTGTAGCCTTCTATCCTTGTATTCCTATGTGCCATAGGATCCTCCTCAACCATACTGCTTCACATGCTGTAATGCATGCAACTTTGTATTTAGCTTTTGTAGGTGATAATGCTACAGTGGGTTGCTTCTTACTAATCCAAGAGAAAATCCCTGATCCTAAAGAAAAACAATATCCAGAAATTGATTTTCTAGTATCAATATCTCCCGCCCAATCTGAGTCATAATATCCGAATAGAGATGATCCTTCTTCGTAAAGAATACCATAATCAGTGGTTCCTTTCACATACCTGAGTATCCGCATGCTTGCCTTCCAATGAGTTTGGCAAGGCTTATTAGAGAGCCTGCTTACTACTCCAACAACATAAGAGATGTCTGGTCTGCTATTGCACAAGTAGATGAGACTTCCAACTAATTTCCTGTATCTTCCAATATCCACTCGAGGTGAAGTATCTTCAATAGATAATTTTGTGTTGATCTCCATAGGTGTAGAAATTTCCTTGCAATCCTCCATGTCGAATGCCTTCAATATCTACCTTGCATACTTTTGTTGAGAGATGAAAATCTTCCCTGGTTCCTGCCAAACTTCAAGACCTAAGAAATAATGCATTAAGCCCAAGTCTGTCATTTCAAATTCTGAACTCAGGGCGTCTTTTGTTTGTTGAAGAAGAGCATCATCATTTCTTGTAACCACAAGGTCATCTACATAGAGTACAAGCACAATTGTCTTCCCTCCTCTCATTAGAACATACAAGTTACCATCAGAAGCACATATTTTGAAACCTAGATCCAAGAGATACTTATCTATCCATCGGTACCATGCTCTAGGGGCTTGTTTAAGCCCATAAAATGCCTTCTTCACCTTACATACCTTGTTCTTTGAACGGGGAGTCTCAAACCTTGGTGGTTGAGACACATATACCTCCTCCTTGAGGTCTCCATTAAGGAATGCAGATTTGACGTCCATGT
Organism: Ceratopteris richardii; assembly: GCA_020310875.1. Taxonomy (NCBI): domain Eukaryota; kingdom Viridiplantae; phylum Streptophyta; class Polypodiopsida; order Polypodiales; family Pteridaceae; genus Ceratopteris; species Ceratopteris richardii. The sequence continues at coordinate 140,505,506 of CM035407.1, forward strand.
GATATACTGACCAATGCTTATGTGCAACCATAGCTAGTACTACTCGGATAGTAGTCATTCTCACAATCGAGGAAAATGATTCACAAAAGTCAATGCCTTCAACTTGTTAGTAGCCCTGTGCAACAAGTCTTGCTTTATACTTTTCTAGAGTACCATCAACCTTGTACTTTAGCTTCTAGACCCACTTGGTCCCAACGACTTTACGCTTAGGGGGTCGATCCACTAGCTCCCAAGTTCCATTCTTCATGATATTGTTGTATTCTATTTGCATGGCAGCCCTCCAATTTGGATCATGGAGTGCCTCTTCCACATTGGTTGGTTCCTTTGCTTCTTCTTGAATGAGATCAACCATCAAGGCTATGTTTACAATATGGGTGCTTGCTCGTCTCTGATCCTCTATTCTCTGAGATCGCCTCGGTCCATCTGCAACCCGTTCTAGTGAGTGTGGGATGGGGTTTGCAGAATCATAGAGCTGCCTCACCCAACGTGGCAACGACTTTTCCACTTGGGTGTCGGCAGGTTGGTGACTTTCAAACTCATCATCTGAAGATGATGCTTCCTTCTCTTGTGTAGAAGGGTTAGCTCTTGGGTCAGGTTCATAGTGGATTGCCCCTTTGCCTGATGATAAAGTGGAAGCTCTCTTTTCCTCCTCCACTGCATGTGGCTACTCCTCCTTAAACACCACATCACGACTCTCCATGATCTTCTTAGCCTCAGGGTCATAAGGCTTGTAAGCCTTCTTATCTTTGTTGTACCCTAAGAAGATACATTTGATGCTTTTTGGTTGAAGATTGTTTCTCTCCCTATCCGGAACATGTGCATAACATTCACTTCCAAATACTTTGAAATGGGAAACAGAAGGCTTTTTACTAGTGTAGGCTTCTTATGGAGTCTTTCCATCAAGTGCCTTGGTGTAGCTTTGATTCAAGATGTAGATAGCAATGTTGATAGCCTCTGCCCAAAATTGATTAGGCAAACCCTCTCCTTTCAACATGCACCTTGCCATCTCCATGATGGTTTGATTCCAACATTTTGCAACACTTTTCTGTTGAGGACTATAAGCCACTGTGAGTTGATGCTTGATCCCTTACTCTTTCAAAAATCTTCAAACTCTATTGATGTGAACTCACCACCACCGTTTGTCCTGAATTTCTTCATCTTCTTCCCTGTTTCATTTTCAACAAGATGAAGCCATTCTTTAAACTTACCAAAATCTTGAGCCTTATCGCAAAGGAAGTACACCCACATCTTCCTGCTATAGTCATCGACAAGTAACGTGAAGTAGGAAGATCCGCCCAAGGCCTCTGTAGGCATTTTCCTGCACAAGTCATCATGTAGCAACTCTAGAGGATAGCTTTCCGTGTTCTTGCTTTCTTGTGGAAATGCCTTCCTCTGTTGCTTTCCCATCATGCAAGCTTCACATGGTTCCTTCATTTTTGCAATCGATGGTAGGTGTGCAACTATACCCCTGCAATGCATCTCCTTCAGTACAGGGTATCGAATGTGGCCGAATCTCTCATGCCATAGCTTACATGTACCCACATTTGTAGTGGCTGTACGAGCACACAACTCATACAGGTTGTTCCTCCTTATGCAAGTCCCAACAATATTGTTGTTATCGTCCTTAATCTTAGCTCTTGTCTTATTGAAAGATGCTTGATGACCTTGATCAGTTATAGAAGATATTGAAAGTGGATTTCGTTTTATTTGTGGAACATACAACACATTTGAAAGCTTTCTGATATCACCATTTGAGTTAATGAAAGAAATCATACCTTCGCCCACTAGAGGACATCTTGCACTGTTCCCTACCTTTACTGTGATGGGTTCCTTTAGAGGTTGTAAGGAACTGTAAAGGTCTTTTCTACTCATCATGTGACGAGATGCACCACTATCCAACACCCATCCAAACCATCAAACTTAGGTGGATAGATTCAAAGACAATGTCGAGCTAGCTCCTCACTTGACTTTTGAACACCTACTCCTGCCATTTGATCTTGTAGATCCTTTATGCGAGTGATAAACACCTCTATAGTCTCCCGATCAGCAAATCGTTTTGCTGCAAGCTTATTCTCCAAGTTTTGCATCCGTGTCTGGTTACGAGTTTCATATTGATTTATCAAAATGTTCCATGCTTCACATGCCTTTGTAGTATGTTGAATGAGAGTCAAAACACTATAAGAAGTACTTGTAACTAGAGCATAGAGTGCATCTGCATTTCTACATTGCCAAGCACTTAGAAGATCAACATCAGGAGGAATCATTCGACCATGATTATTTGGATCAGGCCTTTCTTGGGGCTCATGATTAGTCCCAAGAACAATCTCCAAAAGCTCATATGAATCAAGAATAGAAGTGATTTTGAACTTCCACAGGGTGTAGTTTGTACCATCAAGTTTACCTTCTGTGAAGGCTGTTGGCCGTATCCACAATGTTGGGATGACTGGCATCATTGCTGCTCCTGCTTGTGCACCACCTACTCTTGTTGATGAACCACTTGACTTCCAGTGGTAGATGATGATGTGCCACTTGACATATTCTCTCTTTTGTTGTTCAAACCTCTACAACCTCTGTGTTTCTGCTTCTGCACCACTCAGAGCCTTATGAGCTTTGATACCATGAAAGAAAATAACAACACAACGGAATAGACCTATAGACAGAGTTGAGAGAAAAATGCAGAAAAAGATAGATGCAGACTGAGAGATAGAGAACTCGAATTCTTAGATTGTCAAGCATAATGTAGTTACAATGATGGTGCTGTCCACCCATGCGCTCCCAACGTGGAGCTTAGATGGCAATCTAGACTGACTCTTGATGAAGGGCTTACTAGTGTGCAAATGCTATGTAAAGCTCAACCTAGGCTGTGCTTATATAGCTTTTACAAGGCGGTTCAGTATAGATAAACGTATTCAGGAGATACAAAATAGTCGGTAAAATATACGATCCGACAATATCTCCACGACTAGAAGTCCTACCATCTCGGCCCTATGGGCCGGGGGGATAGACTCCCTGGAATCGTAGAAGAGGGAAAGCCCCCCTTTGCACTCCCCCCATTAAGGTTCTATGGGGAAACCGTGCTATGCTCATAGGTGTTACCGTTAGTGTCCATGTGAAAGGCCAAATGGCCACTGGACACTTCTTTGTATATGTTCTTTAATAAAACATATAGTGGCCGAGTCAGTCACAAACTGTAAGTTTGACCGCATTTGTAATACCTAAGAGGTTTGTCTTTGTGCTTCTTGTGTACTGTGTTTTCATGCGTATTGTGTAGTCTCTGTACGGAGTACTGTGTGTGGCCATAGGAGCTCAATTTTCTACTCCAGGGATGTCGTCATGAAGCTATCAAGAAGGAGATCACACTGTGGTGCATTGCCATTGAATTACTTCATTGGTATTAGAGCATCTTGAGGCAAAAGCTTCGTTCCTTTTGTGTGAGCGAAGCGACAACCCCCCCCTTGGGATTTCTCTCGGCTTGCAAGGCTTACGACTAAGGCAGCGACCAAGGCATAGACCTTGGCATACCTTGTCATCTGAGTCACTGAAGTCACCGTTGGTGCCGTTGGCTGCATGCGAGGGAGGACCTCAACGATCAAGGAAGATAGAGGTTCCCGGTACTTCCCGGGAGGTCACCCATCCCAGTATTGTTCCCCCCGAAGCTCGCTTAACCGTGGCAATCCATTGCCACTAAGCTACTCTTGTGGTGTTTGAAGAAGGGGATAGACTAAGGTTAACATTACCTTGAACATGTTTTGGTCCCTCAAAGCTTCATTATTTGCTTTCAAGGCCTATTTCTAAAGCATTTTTGGGGTGTCTTTTGGAGCAAATTTGGAGTACTTTCGCACATAGTTCTCTTCATACAGGTCCAAGAACATCAAGAAGAGTGTTCTTTGTACTTCTCTGACAACAAATATCAACCTTTGGGGCTGTGTTTTGAGTCACAATCGTAAAACTATAGGTTTCTTGAAAGCTTTCCAATTTTGGTGGGAGTAGCCGCTGCAAATTTATGCAGGTTTTTGGGCCTAAAACATCAGAGTTGACATACACTTGTAGGTGTTGTTGACTATTTTTTGGGCTGTGCATTCAGCCTTTTAGTGTCATTTTACTACATATATTGAGCACATACACACCATGTATGCTTGTGTGGATACCACTTATGTACGTCCATGTGGTCATTGATATAACACTTACATTTTTTGGATAAAGCCTTTTACGTTTTGAAAAAGAGGGTCGTGGTGAGGTTTTCTTAACTAGGAGACACCTAGATGTCGGGTTCTCTTTGGTGATGCAGGTGGAGGACTTACCCAACCTTGCCATAGGAGATGTATGATAGTTGTTCAGAGGTGCTCAATAAGCCTAGTTGGCTTCTATTGGGTAACTGATTATATGCCATGGAGTCAGTGATTCACTATGCAGGTAAACATGTCAGTACTTGCAGTTTTATGATATTTTGACACTGGTCATATGTTCATTTTGCAGAGTCGAGATGTTATTGATCAGTAGGGGTCCATATCCGCATTTTTGTAGCTTCTTGGCATGTTGCTTCAAGGTATATACTAGGACTAAATCTCCTTATTTCGGGTCTTTGTCTTTGATGTGCGCATCATAATATGCTTTTTGTCTCCTTTTAGCGGCATAAATTCTTGCAACAGCTTGTAGTCTTGTTTCATGTAACTTCTCAATCTACTCGAGTTGTTTGGACAACTCATGTCCTGTCCACTCACTCTTGTGCTACTCTTAAAGTAGGCACCAAAAAATGGACTGGTAGGATTGCATTTTGTCCTTACACTAGGTTAAATGGAGTAGTTCCAATGGCTATCTTGTAAGCCACACGGAAGGCCAAAATTGCATGATGCAATTTTTTGTCCCAATCTGACCTTCCACTATTGACTATCTTTGTCAATACCGTACACAACACGTTATTGGAACTTTATGCTTGGCCGTTGGCTTGAGGGTGATAAGGGGCTGCTTTTTTATGAATCACTAGGAATTCATTCATAAAGGAATCTATTACTTTGTTAATGAAGTGAATTCCTTGATCACATACTATCTCTATAGGTAGTCGAAAGTGAGTAAAGATGTGCTAAAAAAGAAACTTAGCTATGGTATGAGCATCATTTTTTCTAGTTGCTTTTGCTTCTACCCATTTAGTTAAATAATTTGTTGCCACTATTATGTACTCAGCGTGTGATCCTTTGGTTGGTGGATTAATTCGTCCTATGAAATCAATAACCCATTTGGAAAAGGCTCTCGCACAAACCATGCGTCTCAAAGGCATGTCATCTCATCTAATAGGGTACTTAGCTCTTTGGCATACCTCACAACTTCGTACGTAGGTGTCTGCATCCATATGTAGAGTTGGCCACCAAAAGCCTGCAAAGAGAATCATTTTTATAGTTCTTTTGGCTGAGAAATGTCCTCCTGTAGCACCTGCATGTGCCATTTCTAATATGGGTAAGTAATCTCCTTCATGCACACATGGTCGAAGCTGATTGTCTTTCTTTTGAACAATTGTCTCCCCAAGATAACATAGTCCTTACTCATTTCTTCTAGGGATTGTTTTCTAGCTAGACTTTTTTCTTCCTCATGCTCTCATGTCTTTAAGAATTTCACCAATGTCTTACTCCATCCTAGTGCGATGGTATGGAAGGGTAATGATGTATGGTCTTTTGGAGTCGTTTCTTGACATTCCGTGCATCTACTAACATACTCATGAACATCCTTAGGCATATCAAGCCAATAGACTCCCAATCGTTTCAATTCCCTTAGAGTTCCATGGGTTCCCTTGTGCATTCGCCATTTGCTTACATGTGCTTGCTCAATCAAGTTCTTCTAGTCGTCTTCTTCTACACGTCTTGACAGTACACCGTTAGGTTCTTTATGGTACACACTTCCTGCTACAATGTGAAAGTTGTGTGATTGCATAATTTTCTTCCTAGTCTCCCTGTTAATTGGGTGTTATGGTCCATGGGTGAGTACTGAAATTAACTTCTCTGCCCACTTAGGACATACTTCCGAATTGAAAAGGTAAGTGTCTAGTAAATCGTCTGATACTCCATTAGGTGGTTCTCCATGTGTCAACCTAGATAGATGATTGGCTCTTACGTGGGTGTTTCCTTTCTTTACTATCACTTCGAAGTCGAACTCCATTAGTAACAGAAACCATCTTACTAGCCGTCTTGTGTTACAGGCTTATTGACTAAGTACAATAAGGCTTGATGATCTATGAAGAACTTGAACTTGTTGGATAGAAGGTAGTGATTGAATTTCTTTACTACATACACCATCCCTAAACCTTCTCGTTCCATAGTTGTATCATTTCTTTCAGCTTGATTCAGTTGTCTGCTAGCATAGGCAATAGGGTGGTCCAATTTTCTTTCATCTGCAGGTTGAGCTAGAATGCATCCTATTGCGTAGCTGGAGGCATCTACATGAATATGAAAAGGCTTGTTCTAGTTGGGTGTTTTCAAGATAGGTGCTGTGCTGAGTCATTTTTTAAGTTCGTTAAACACTTTCTCGCATTCGTCCGTCCATGTGAATTGGGTCAACAATCCATATAATGGCTTGGCAATTATGGCATACATGTGAATAAATCTATGATAGTATTCACAATGACCCATAAATGCTTGCACTTCCTTCACATTTGCTGGTCTTGGAAGTTCTAGTATTACTTTGATTTTATCTTCATCAATAGAAATTCCATTCCTAGATACAATGTGTCCTAGGATTTTTCCTTGTCTCACCATAAAGATGCACTTCTTAAGATTCAGGCACACTCTATATTGTCGACATTTTTCAAATATCCTTCGCAATTTTGGAATATGATGACACATCAACCTTTGGAAAGTAGCAGGGGCATTCATGAGTCCAAAAGGCATCACCCTAAAAGCATAGACTCCCCATTCAGTTGCAAATGCGATCTTATGTTGATCTTCTGTAGCAATAGCTACTTCGTTGTATCTAGAGAATCCATCCAAAAAGCTATACACTTCTTTACTTGCTACTCTTTCCAAGAGATGATCAGTGATAGGTAATGGGTATCTATCACGGATCGTAGCTGCATTTACTTTCTTCATATTAATGCACACTCTTAATTTCTCGTTCTTTTTGGGTACAACCACCAATGGTGACACCCATTCATTGTGTTCTATCTCCTAAATGGATCCGGCTGCTAATAGCTTGTCTATCTCTTCCTTAATTTTTGTTGAATAGACATCATTATAAGTGTAAGGGTGTTGCTTCGACGGTTTTGCATCAGGTGTCATTGGTATTCGATGAGAACAAATGGAGGGCTCTACACCTTTTAGGTCCATGCAAACACATCCTGGTATTCTCGAATTAGTCTGATCAATTCTTCTCCCTCCTCAGGTGACACATCTTTTCCTATGTACGTGCATCTTTCTTCTCCATCTTCCTTAGCCACTATTACTTTCTTCTTTTGTTCCTTGTTGTCATATGCTTCTCCTTCTCTTGCCTCTCTCTTAGGCATCTGAATGACTATCTTCCTCTCCTCTACTTCATATCTTTTGAAGTGTTCTAGGACTTCAAACAGATTCTGGGTTGGTTCAGTCTTATCTATGGTTTCCTCATGGTTGTGTCTCAATTGAGCTGCTTCTATTGCTAACAACTTGGGTGTTCCTTCTTTGTCCTCGGCTTGTATTGCTTCTAAATATCATTCCTCTGAATCAAACTCTGGTTTCATCTCTATGCTCTCGTACTCTTCCTTCCATTCCTTTTCTAATTCTTCTCCTTCTTCTACCTCTTAGAAGGACTACCATGTAAAAGCTTACATCATAACCTTCTTCGACCACACATCCATTCATGGTCAATACTTCTTCATTTACACATACATCCAAGGTGGCTAAAATATCCATCCAACTATGTGGTTCAAATGCTTCATCAGGAAAAACTTGGGGCATATACATAGGGTCCTCTATGGGCCGGTAATTTTGATGTCCTATAGGCCATGTTTGAATTTTTTCTCCTCTCTCTTTGCTTCCTTACACATCCATAATTGGGAATCTTCGTGCATCCATGGTTGGTCACTTGAACCGGCACTATGAATTGACAAATCATCCTTTTCATTGTGAATGGGGTTCCATTGTAGGGGGTACATCCCTATACACAAATTTATGCAAATTATCTTGGTAGTAGTTCCTTGATGTTGTAGGTAATTAACGCGTCTCTTCCCCAATTTTGTACTACCCTAAGTTGTCTCATGAATGGTCGTCCCAATATCATTTCATAGTTATTAGCTTTTCCAAATTGACATATAGCTAATGTGGGCTCAAAATCCACTCCACAGGTGGCTAACGTGATTTTCTCTAGTATCCCCAGGAGTCTCTCTACATGACCATCTGCTAATTGAAGCTTCATACGTGTTGGTCGTAGGGCTGGCTTTCCCCATTTGTCCCAAATCTCTTTGGTAGCTATACCCACACTTGCCCTTGTGTCTAGAATGACTTTGGTCATGTATCCATTATATGTGATGGGTAAACATGTGTTGCCCTTGTCTCCTTCACTAAATTCTCCAACTTTATCCACAAGAACTTGTATAGTAGAAGGGACTTCAGTTTCCTTACTTTCCTTTTTATTCTTCTCTTGCTCTAACTTCAACTGTTCTGCTAATTATTTCCATATTTGGGGCTTGGCACGTAGTAATTCTTCCACAGTCAACCAACAGTGTACCTTGGTCTTCTTGAGTTCAGTTAGATTGTGAGAGGTCTTGTCTGAAGACTCATTTTCCTTTCCTCGTACAGTGGGAGCACGAAAAATTATGGATTCTTTCTCATATTCTCCCATGTAGTTTGCTAGGGTAGAAATGTTGTGTGCCTCCTCCCTATTTCGATCCAGCATGGAAACTTCTTCATATATTTCATCCAATTTGGAGTTGGTTGGAAAACTCCAAGTATCATGTCCAGTTGAGTTTTGGTATTGCGATACCAGAACTCCCATGTATCGCAATACTTGTCGGGTATCGTGTATCGCCAAGTGTTGGTATCACGATCGCGGTCCTCCGGTGGTATCGTATCATGACCCACCTGGTATCGTATCGTGTCAGACACGGTATGATGTCGTCAATCGAGCGGTATCATATCATGTGCAAAGTTGGTATCGTATCGCCGACTCAGTATCGTATCGTGTGATTTTTGGTATCGTATCTTCAACAGGCCAAGTATCGTATCATCAATGTTTTGGTATTGTATCATGAGGTTGGTATCATATCGTGCCAATAAGAGGTATCGTATTGTGCACCTTGTGGTATTGAATTGTGAGAAGTGAGGTATCGTCTAGCGAGTGGTATCGTATCGTGAGGTGACTTTGTATCGTATCGTGCCTTAGATCCCCTGGTATCGTATCGTCTTGCCAACAGTATTGTATCGTCTGATATAGCAGTATTGTATCGTGGAAGTTGGTATCGCCTTGATGGTATCATATCATCTAAGGTGCTATCCTCCATAGTAGTATCGGGTATCGTGAAAAAAAGGTATCGTATCACCTGTTCTGAGGTACTCCCAAAGTGATCTTGTTTCCTTGTTTTAACCCCCTGAACCTTGAACTGACATAACGTTCTCATATGAAATCGCTTGTTGTGATTTTGGGTTTGTTGGAAAGCTTGTGGGAAGTACTACAAAAACATTGATTGGTTATGTAAAACTAATACACAGATTATTAGATATAGTATTTTGAAGTTGACCATCAGGTGGGACTAGGAAGCAAGGGGTTCTAAAGGATTTTAAGCAATACAAAGGACAATTCTGGACTGGTAGGCAAGGCTTATGAACCTGAGATCAGGTAGACACCTGGGAAAAGATAGATAAAGTATCAAATCATCTGAGGATAGTGTCAACCATACAACCAAGTCGTGGGCTCACAACTCAGTGGTTGTCACTACATGCTGAGTTCACAGAAGGGTGAGTTAGAAAGGTCTTTTAACATGGAAAGACTCATGGCTTCCGAAGACATGCATAGTTCAATACCTAGGGAAGATTCTATTTCTCTAGTGGAAGGGGAATATCGGATATCTCTTCAATATGTATCCACTAACTTGCAAGGAATACCCATGTACCTCGATGGTCTACATAGGTCAGAAGCAAGAATGCTAAACATGATAGAATTAGAAATAGTTGAAAGATCAGCCGTCAAGTACGAGGGTGGAGTGTACATGGACAAGATGGGCTAGATATATGTAGTAACTGAAAACCTTGATTAGATTAATGGTAGAGGAGAGTTAGAGGGACAAGGAACTTCTAGCAGAACCAATAGTGGAGATAAAGTGACTACCCCTAGGGGAAAGTCAGTAATGAATCAAGTATTGCAAGCAGACAAAATACCCCAAGATGACTATCTGATGGATGTGTACTAACTACATGGATCAAACCTACTCCTACAAACCGATTCATTGACACAAGGAGAAGGCATCAGCCCAATAGCAATATACGAGTTAAGGGATCTAGAAAATCCATCTAGAATTACATACCTAGACCAAAATCAAAGGAGATATTGGCCTGTAGATAAAGTGGATAGGTCTAGATTAAAGTACATGGGTTTGCCTATATTCCCTCCTCAAGGTCAAGAAAGTACCTCACAAAACCCATTCCAGACCCAACAAAGAATGGAAAATGCGATGTTAGGACAAAAAAACCAATGTAGTATACCCAACAGACCATAGGTGCAATTCACCATGTCAAGATTTAACCCCCACATCCAAACTAGCTAGGGAATGGGAACTATGAATAGAACCACCTTTAGGACAGAACCACCCCAAGGTGTAGGAGCTCTAATACACCTAGTAAACCCCGCTCTTCCCATCATAATTTGATCCCCAAAGCCCCGCAAAAGACTAAGGCCAATCCAATTGGCCAAATGTATGCGAAATCATTATGATGGCACCGAAGAGCCCTTTGACCACGTTGCAGAATACAAGCAGGTGTTGCAAGCGGAGCACGTGGATGAATTTTTCATGCAATATGAATCCTTTGGGCTAACCCTCACAGGAATAGCCCTAACTTGGTTTCAATCCTTGGATCCCAATTGCTTTGTCCATATCGAACAATTCTTCCAAGAATTTATTTGGGAATTCGCTAAGCGAGGGATCACACACAATTCATCATCTTTAATACATAGTTTCAAACAAGCTCCTAATGAGATAGTAAAAAATGCAGCACGGAGGTTTAATCAATACATAGACCGATACCCTGTCACAGAGAGACCTTCTCAGCAAAAAATGATATCCCTATTTCTAGAAAGTCTAACCAATGGAACATTGAGAATCTTCATATATGTAAAACGGTTGCAAACCTTGAGTGAATGTCTTCAAGCGTGCATAGACTTGGAAGACAACTTAGCTGAGGATCTCAAAACCACACAAAATTCTACCAAATCAGAGGATAGAAGGAGTGATGAGGCTTCCAATTTGAGTAGTGTGGAGGAATTGGTAGAGTTAGTGGCCACGAAATCGAAAGTACAAGGACAAATGAACTACTAGAACTCCTCCTTGAGAGTGCCAATGTTAGGAAGTTGCACACTTTGCGGTGGAGATCACCCATCTAATACAACTCTTGAGAGATTGTCCCGGACAGCCCTCTAATACACCAAAGGTTACACCCGTTAATATAGTAGGCTTAATAGGGGATTCAAGTTCCAATGGCAGTAATGTGGCCCCTATACAGGCAGTTACTAGGGCACAAGCCTTACAACAAGCTAAACCAACAGAGCAATTAGAGACAAGTGATTCAGGAGATCCTAGTAAGAGAAAAACAAGAACATGGAAGGATACTAGAGAGAAGGCCAATCGTAAGTGGACCAAAAAGTAATCTGAACTAGAAGAAAGCCAGAAAGATGAAAAAAACAAAAATAGAAGATATTGCCTCTCAAAACCCCTCACATGTCCAAACTCCATCCACACCACCTCATCCCCAACCTCATCCCCACCCACCAACCATTGTAAATAGACCATAGCCAAGGTCTGTTCTGGCAGATCCAACCGTAGAAGACTTGGACATGATGTTCAAGGCATACCAGGCTCCACTTGAAGAAGGTCCAACACCTACAAACCTGTTGTAGAGGTAAGAAGAGCAAAAGGCAGAGAAAAAGAAGGGCCCCAAAATTTTTCCGATTTGTACACTCTATTATTGTATTCCAACCACTTTTGTAACATATTTCCCGTTGTAAAGGCACTAGAGGAGTCCTCTAGATGCATACCCATGTTTATTAGTAGCTTACCCATGTAAATTATTAGGAAATTAGCCTTTTAGTGAATAAAGTGCCGGTCTCTTGTGTGAAAGGACCATTTTTAGGGCACATGTATATAAGTCAATTTGTGACTCTTTGTAAAGACTTTTGGCCATTGTGAGAATCAAGAGCACAGAATTTCGAATTTGTGTCTTCTCCTCTTTGTATCATCTTCTTTGTGAGCTTGTATGCATGTTTGTTGCTTGAAAAGAGTGTTAGGAAGTGTTGTCTATCCATGAAAGTGTTTTTTTGCTGTTCTTAAGGTGTGTGTGAAGTGTAGGAAGTGCTGAAGTGTAGGAAGGTCATTCCTGCGACTCAGTATTTTTCTCATAACTTGAAGCAGAAGTGTCAAAATTGAGTGAAAATAGACCATTGGATGCGTCTTCTCAAGAGCTTCGAAACGCATATCCTATTTGCTACATTTGAAGTCCGGAGTTGAGAGAAAGGCTCAATTTACTATTGGCTGCTGCACCAAGTATCGCGACACCATAGTTGACACTTGAAGCTTGTTTGGAATAGTCTTAGCCTTGTTTGCACTCTTTGGGAAGCTCATTTGCATTGATCATCACTTGAATGCATGACTTCATACACTCGGTTAGGTTTTGATACTCTTCGAATTGATAAATAAAGCGTGAATCCCCACTATATGCACTTGAGGGGGTTTGAGGTATAGTCTCTTTCTCCACAAGTCCCTTGGATTGTCCTTAGGTACACACATTTTTGGCGCCGTTGCCGGGGAATGTCAAATCAAACCAAGGCATTCGTGTGATGGTAAGTAGCTCTTAGCATTGAAGCGAGTAGAGGAGTTGTGAATTTCTCTTCTCTGGTGAGTCACACTCATCCGCACTTACTACTTCTCACTCTTGAAGTGTGTGTAGTGAGTTATTAGTCTAGAGAAGTGAGTGGAGTGAGTAGAGTAGGAGGAAGAAGGGAGTAGTTAGGGAGTTAGAGTAGCCATTAACTCTAGTCTTGTGAGTCTTTTTAGTTAGGAAGAATTTTTCAAAAAGTTAAAAACCCAAAAAACTGTCCTTTTTCAAATCACTTGTCTCCAAGGCGAGTATCGTGTGAGCTAGCTGTCGAGTATCATTTACTAGAGATCAGGGCTTTTGAGCTACGCAGAGCAAGCAAGAGTGATAGGGGAGTTGGAAAATAGCTTTCAAGGTGAGCACACTGATCCTTTGTGCATAACACCCTTTCAAATCAAGTTTTCCAGTAAAACGATCTGCAGTAAGTATCGTGGGGGTCTTTCAGGGTTAAGAAAGTTTATTTTTGATGAGACTGATGGTCAGGAGAGGGTAGATGAGCTTTAGAAACACTTGTGTCGATTTAAAATCCAAAAATTCCAGTCAAAAAATTGAAAAAGTGTCAAGTATCGTGTTTTCCCGCAGTTGAGGTATCGAGATACCTGAGTATCGTGAACTCCTGTGGTCGATTATCGCGATACCTGGCCTTCTTGAATATCGTGTATCATTGAACTCTTTTCAGGATACCTGTCAAGTATCGGGTATCGTTGAGAAATCTTCACGATACTAGTGAGATATCGCATATCGTGTATCGTGAATTCTGATCACGATACCTGTTTGGTATCGTGTATCGTGAGTCTCTGATCGTGATACTTGCTAGATATCGTGTATCGCGGGGGCAGCCTTCTCGATACCTGTGAAGTATCGAGTATCGTCAGGGATTTTCGTGCGATACTTATCGACTATCGAGTATCATGAAACACAACAACGTCTAGTATCGAGTATCGTGGAAATTTTCTCGTGGAATATTGTATATCGTGTATCGCAGATTTTTGATCGCGATATCGATCAAGTATCGAGCATCGTGTCCACCAAGTATCGTGTATCATGACCCTCTGAGGTGCCCAATATCGTGTATCATCTAGGTGGAGTATCGTGTATCGAGTTTTCTCAATATCGTGTATCGTGATCTTCAGTGTCAAGTATCGAGTATCGTATGCATCAAGTATTGTGTTTCCTCAAGTATCGTGTATCGTGCCCAGTCAAGTGGTCGAATATCATGTATCGTCTTGCTCACATATCGAGTATCGTGGTATCCTTCTAGTGTGTCAGATATCGAGTATTGTGACATACTCTTTTTGGGTGAAACATCGTGTATCGTGGACTTTTTTGGGTCAAGTATCGTGAGTTGTGGATTCACTGTCAGTCTTATTCCAACCAAATTTTCCTTAGAATTCAGACCCTCAGTACAGAGCTCTAGGAGCTGGAGGTTGGCTAAGGTTGATTAGAGCTTTGAAGTGAATGAACCTAAGGTCTAGAAGAACCCTAGGAAGCCAAAGAAGTGTGATTTCTTCTGTAGGAAGTGTAGCCGAACCCAGTAGCCGTTCCCATTATTCTGAAACCTCTAGTGAGTCAGAGGAAGAAATTCCCATGGCTTGAGAGGATATGCAGAACACTGTACCAATGATTGGCATGATGTCAATTATTGAGGGAGAATATCGGACATCTTTAGATTATGTGAACACCAACCAACTGGGATACCTATCTACTTAGATGGTCTAAACGAATCAATGGCCAGATTAAAGAAAGCTTCAGATGCTTACATAGTGCCGAGGCTAGCAGTTAAGTATGCAGGAGGGTTTTATATGGACAAAAGGGATATTCAGTATATTGTTACGGAACACCCTAAAAGCATCAATGAGCAAGGGGAAGAAAATAATGCTCATAACCTTAATGCAGAGGGACATGAAGAACAAGTGACCACCCCTAGAGGGAGATCTACTGTTGTTAGGGTTTGGAGAGGAGACCTAGTTCCCCAAGATGACTCCTTAATGGATGTGTATTTGATCAATGGAATGGAACATCCCCTTAGAGCCCACTCTTCATTATGGGAAGTAGCCCCAAACCCAGTTACTGTCTACGAGTTACAAGATCCTGAACTCCCCAGCATTATCACATATTTGGATAAAAACCAAAGGAGGTACTGGCCTCTAACAGAGATAGAAAGAGAAGGGTTGAAATATCAGAACATTCCAGTGTTCCCTCCTCGAGATCAAGCCACTACTTCACAAAACCCCCAAGGAACTTATCAAGATGACTCGTATCAGCAGTCTGGACAGACACAACAAACATATATACCTGTCAGACCACATGTGCAGTTTGCTATGCCGGCAAATAACCCTAGCTATCGGCCTCAGCCCCTTGTTGACCCAAGGAATAGAATCCCTATTCCAGATAGACCACCTGTGGTAAGAGGACCTGGCATACCTATAGGAAGACCAGTTTCCCGGTGATGCCTAGACCACTTGAAGCAGGAAGAAGATTAAGGCCTATTCAAGTTGCTAAATGCATGAGAAACCATTATGATGGCTCTAGTGAACCTTACAATTATATAGCTGAATTCAAGCAAGTAATATGAGCCGAACAAGTGGAAGATTTCTTGATCCAATATGAATCTTTTGGGCTAACTTTGACAGACACAGCTTTAGCTTGGTTCCAGCCATTAGATCCTAATAATTTTGAAAACATGGAACAAGTCTATCAAGAAATGATGGAGGAATTCACTAAATTTGGGATTAAAAACAACTCTTTCTCATTGATCCATAGTTTTAAGCGATCTCCTACGGAATCAGTAAGATTGGCAGCAAGGATATTTAAGCAGTATGTGGATAGATGCCCAGTTGAAGAGAGACCCACTCAAAACAAGATGGTGTCATTATTCTTGGAAGGGTTAGTGAATGGATCATTAAGATCAATAGTATATGTGAAAAGAGTTCAAACTTTGCAAGAGTGTATGAAAGAATGTATTGATCTAGAGGACAACCTAGCGGAAGATCTGAAAATACCTCAAGGTAGTGTAAGAAGTGAAGATTCCGCCAGCAGCACATCAAACCCTAAAAAAAATGTAGAGGAAATAGCCGACTTAGTAGCAAAGAAACTGAACGTTCAAGGATAGAGGAACTACCCCAACAACCCAATGAGAGTACCCATGCTTAGAAGATGTATGCATTGTGGAGGTGATCATCCCTCTCATTTGTGCACTAAGGGAGTAGTCCCACCACCTGCTTATGCTTACACTAGACCACCCGTCCCGGGCCCTCTACAATATTGCAGCATAGAACAAAAATACACAAATCACAGCACAGAAAATTGTCCTTACAATAGGCAATCAAGACTGGTACAACCTCTCATGAGTCCTTATGGATACCCTCAGAGATATCAAGGAGGAGAAGCCTTTAGATATCCCACATATCAGCAGCAGGGACCAGTACCACGACCGTATGCGTATCAAGGGTACGCTCAACCACAACCGGTGTTAGGACAACAACCATCCCATCCTCAGAATGTTGTCCTAGTGAAAATGGCTCAACCTGAATGAAACTTAGAGAGGGCAATAGTTCCAGCTACACCTTTGACTAGTAATGAACCATATGACTCATCCTATGACCATAGTCAAGGAAACTATTCCGCATATGAGAGCTCCATGATAGAATATGGACAAACATACGAACCTTATGCATATGGCATGGAAGCACCAGATAGTTCTTACGGATATGAGCAAGATTACATGTCATTAATGTACACTACTCCCAGAGCACCCATACCCCCCGACCTATGAATAGACCGCCTGTACCGAGAGGACCATGTTATAGATGAGGAGGTGATCACTATATCAGAGAATGTACACTACCAAACCCACCACCACCACAGCGAGTTTGGGAAGGATACTGTGGTGATTGTGGTAAAGAACACCTTTTCAGAGATTGCCCCAAGAACCCCAACAAAGTTAACTCGAACGTGCAAATTAATGTGATAGAAGTAGTAGAGTCATCAGGGAGTGATAAGGAGTACACCGTGCCATTGAAAGCAATAACAAGAGCTAAAGCTAGAGAGACCCCAGAAAAAACTGAAGAAAATAATCAAGGCGATAGAGAAGTGAATATACCTACACCTCAAATAGTTGAAGACGCGGACGAACCTGGGAAAAGTGTTACAAGTAAACGAACACAAAGATGGAAGAACCGTAGAGACAGGATAAAGGAAAAAAAACTACAACAAAAGAAGGAAAATGAAAAGAATGAACAAGATCAAAAGGAAAAACAAGAAGAGGAAGGAGAAATTCGGAATGGAAAGTCTAAAAAAGAAGAGGTAGGATCAGTTCTAGTAGATCCCATGCCATAAGAGTTGGCCATGTGGATTCAGGTGTACCAAACACGAATCAGAGCAGGACCAACCATTGAACAACATGAAAAAGAATATCCTAGAGGTGACTTAGAGAAGGAAAGGTTGGAGATATGCAAAAAATTAATCGAAGTAGCTCAACAAACCTTAGAAAAACCTGTTCTTCAACTACCCAATTCATGAATTCCCGAAAAAGAATTCCAAGAGTGTGTCATCCCTAATGATCCCGAGAAAGGAAAAGAAGGTGAGAGATGTAATGAAAATCACTGCGAGGATAGAAGGGAAGGATCCATTGTCCCCAAAGTAGATGGAGAATGGACTAAAGACTTGTGGGCAAGAGCCCAAGAAGACAGATGGAAGAAAGTGGAAGGAACAGAACCACCCTTTGAAGAGCTAGAAGCAGAAGGTGAACTAGAAGATTCAATACCTGAGCTAAATTCAGAAGGATTATTACAAATTGATCAAAACAACAAGGAAAATGACAGTGTAAAAGCTTTACCAAATTATACAGAAGAATACAAACATAATTTGGAATTATACTGCATCCCCTCAATGAGAAAAAAAGAGCAAAACCCCTCAATTCAAACATCGGACATCATACAACATCTGAGAAAGGTAAAAATCCCTTGTACTCTGACATTAGAAGAACTTGTGAAGATTAAACCACATTTGAAGGAGAAAACCAGTCAATTGGGAACCAAGTCAGAAGAGAAGGAGATGCCTGATGAAGTGACCACAGTCAAAATCCCAGTCGATAAGGTTGGAGATTTCAGTGAGGGAGATGAAGGAAATACTTGCCTTCCAATTACCGATAGGGGTTACACCACTAAAGCCATCTTGGATTCTAGAGCTAGAGTAGGAATTGCAACTAAAGGAATTTGGGAAAAATGGGGAAAACCAGCCTTAAGACCAACGCGCATGAAGATACAAATGGCAGACGGACATACTGAACGAACCTTGGGATTATTGGAACGGGTAAATTTTACCACTTGTGGAGTTGAATTTGAGCACACCTTAACGATATGTCAATTTGAAAGGGCTAGCAATTATGAGATGATACTTGGAAGACCCTTCATGAGACAGCTAAAGGTAGTGCAAGATTGGGGAAAAGACACAGTATACTTACAACATGAAGGAACCACAACAAGAATAAATCTCCACACATACACATATCAAGATGTTCCTCCCTTGCAATGGAATCAGATTCACAAGGAGGAAGATGAGCAGTCGATTCACAGTATAGGTTCAAGCGACCAATCGTAGATGAACGAAGACACTCATCTATGGATATGCCAAACTGCAAAAAAGGAAGAGGATAGAAGGAAAGGATGGCAGCAAAGGCAAGGAATAGCTAGGTCTGTACAAGATCCAGATTACATGCCTCAAATATTCCTAGATGAAGAATTCGAACCTCATGGTTGGATGGAGATTTTAGCCACTCTCGATGTGTGTCTAACGAAGAAGTGATAACCATGAATGAATGCATTGACAAGGAAGGATATGACATTAGTCTATACATGGTAGTGCTTCAAGAGGCTGAAGAAGGAGAAGTAATTGAAAAGGAATGGAAACAGGATTACGAGAGCATTGAAATGGAGCAAGAGCAAATGGAAACAGAAAGTGAAAATCAAGGAGTAAGTGTCATAGCTAATGAAATAAATCAAGAAATGACACAGGAAGAAGAGCTTGGAATAGATAAAGCAAAAGATGATGAAGAAAACAAGCCTCAAGACCAATTTGAAGTGCCTGCCCACTTCAAAAAATATGAAGTAGAAGAGAGGAAAATTGCTATTCAAACGCCAAAACGAGAAGCACAACCAGGAATAGCATATGACAACAAGGAACAAACCAAGAAAATTATAGTAACCTTGGAAGAAGGAGAAGAACGATGTACTTTTATAGGTCAAGATGTCTCAATGGAAGAAGAACAAGAGTTGATACGACTCATTTGAGAATATAGGGATGTCTTTGCCTGGACATATAAGGATTTGAAAGGAGTAGATCCTTCTATATGTGCCCATAGAATCCCTATGACTGAAGCTAAACCTTCCAAACAAAGACCATACACATATAACGATGTATACTCAGCAAAAATTAAGGAGGAAATAGATAAGTTGTTAGACGCTGGGTTCATTTATGAGATCGAACACACAAAATGGGTGTCACCTTTGGTGGTCGTACCGAAAAAGAATGGTAAGCTAAGGGTATGCATTAATTTGAAAAAGGTAAATGCTGCCACCATAAGAAATAGTTACCCATTACCCATCACTGATCATCTTTTGGAAAGAGTGGCAAGAAAGGAAGTTTATAGTTTCTTGGACGGTTTTTCAAGGTATAATCAGGTAGCGATTGCTCCTGAGGACCAACATAAAACAGCCTTTGCAACTGAATGGGGAGTATATGCCTTTAGGGTTATGCCTTTTGGTCTAACCAATGCCCCAGCCACATTCCAAAGATTGATGTGTCATGTATTCAAGGAGTTTTTGAGGAAAAGTATGGAGGTATACGTTGACGATTTATGTACTTACTCAGCTATACGATCAAAACATATCCCTGAACTAGGAAAGATTTTTGCCAAATGTCGACAATATAGAGTATGCCTCAATCCAACAAAGTATGTCTTTATGGTCCAACAAGGAAAGATATTAGGACATATTGTCTCTAAGAATGGAATCTCAACCTAGGGATGGTGTACGCAGTAAAAACGTTTTGACACTACTTATTGGTAAACAAATTCAAATTCTTCATTGATCATCAAGCCCTACTGTACTTAGTCAATAAGCCTTGTAATACAAGACGACTAGTACGATGGTTTCTATTGTTGATGGAATTTGATTTTGAAGTAGTCGTCAAGAAAGGGAATACCCACATTAGAGCAGACCACTTATCAAGAATGACACATGGAGAACCACCCACGAGAGTACCTGATGATCTGCCAGACACTTACCTTTTCAATCTCGAAGTATGTCCCCAATGGGCAGAAAAGTTGATCCCTATACTCACATATGGACTTAACCATGCGATCACACCGAATCAAAACCAAGACCTATGGAAGACTCAAAACCTTCATATCATTTCTGGAAGCCTATATCACCAAGACTCAAGTGGATTACTCATGAGATGCGTAGAAGAGGAGGAACAAGAAATGTGGCTTCAAAAAGCACATGTAAATCAATGGAAAACTCATTTAAATGCGAACGGAACATGGCAAACATTGAAGAGATTAGGCATATGTTGGCCAACCATGCAGAGGGATACATATAACTATGTATCAGCCTGCCAAAATTGTCAAGAACGAAATCCAGAAGAGAACTCTACTTTATGCTTTTCCACAGTGGCACCAAGATGGAGCATGCCTCTGGTAAAGTTCTTGAAGACCCAAGAATACCCAGAAGGAGCCACTCTAGCAAGGAAACGTGCGCTCATAGAACAAAGCAAGGACTATGCTCTCATAGGAAAACAACTCTTTAAGCAAGGAAGAGACAATAATTTACGAATGTGTATTCATGAAGACGAGTATCTTGCTGTCTTAGAGATGGCACATACAGGAGCTGCAGGAGGACATTTCTCTATAGATAAAACTGCAAAAATGATTCTCTTTGCAGGGATGTGGTGGCCAACCCTACATTAGGATGCAGCCACATATGTGCAACGATGTGATACCTACCAACAAACGAAATATCCAATTAGAAGAGATGAAATGCCGCTGAAACCCATGATGAGTGCCAAAGCCTTTACTAAATGGGGGATAGACTTCATAGGACCTATTAGCCCACCAACTAAAGGATCCCATGCCGAGTACATAATTGTAGCCACCGACTATTTGACCAAATGGGTTGAAGCCAAAGCAACCAAGAAAAATGATGCAAGGACTACGGCCAAGTTTCTCTTTGAGAATGTTTTCACTAGATTTGGACTGCCAATAGAAATTGTGAGTGATAGAGGCACACACTTTGTGAATGAAGTAATAGAAGCCCTACTGAATGAATTCTAAGTAATTCATAAGAAATCAGCCCCATATCACCCACAAGCCAATGGACAGACAGAAAGTTCAAATAAAATCTTGTGCACAGTTCTCATGAAAATTGTGAACAATGGTAGATCGGATTGGGATAAACAAATACATCATGCTTTATGGGCATTCCGAGTAGCCTACAAGACCGCCATAGGAACTACTCCTTTTAACTTAGTGTACGGACAGAATGCTATTTTGCCAATTGATTTCTTAATACCCACTCTCAGAGTAGCAACAACTTATGAGTGGACTAGACATGAACTATCAGCTCAATTGGAGCAAATAGAAAAGTTACATGAAACTAGATTACAAGCGGTAGCAGGAATTTATGCTGCGAAAAGGCGACAGAAAGCCTATTTTGATGCTCATATTAAAGATAAAAACTTGAAGGAAGGAGATTTAGTTTTGGTATATACTCTGAAACAACATGCTAAGAAACTGCAAAAAAGGGGATATGGCCCATCGATCATCAATCACATATCCACCAACGGAGCCATCAGTTTAGCAACCCTAGATGGAGAAGTATTGCCAAACTATATAAGTGGATGTTGAGTGAAAAAATATTTAGAGCCATTGACTGAAGAGATAATGTCACGATTAATAATGGGTAAAAATAAGCGCATAGAGGGAAAAAGAATATGAGAAGAAGCTAGGCAAGAAGCACTAGAACGAATCAAGAAAAGAAAAGAGTGGATGAGAGAGAGAGAGAGATTAGAGATATCAACTAGGAGAGGAACTCATCCCATTGGCTAATTTTAGAGCCACTGAAAACATAGGTCAGCAAATGACGCAACCTTATTTGAATTTGGGTGCTGGAACAAAAGAGTACCACTTGGTGGATGCTCTCATTGACACAAGAGCCGCTATAAGCTGTATCACATTCTCGTTGACCCAAAAACTCAAGGAAGAATTACGGCCCTCTTAAGGCACAACTCATTGGACTAGGAGGGAAAATTACTCAATGTATAGGTGAGATTACCTTACATATACATCTCGGAAACAACACAATGGAACAAAAATTCTTAGTGTGTCAAGATTAGGACTTATTGGAAGAACTCGTGCTAGGTCAAGATTGGATATATGAATATGAAGTGAATATATAGTTGGCCCTAGGATACATCTCGGCCAAGATAGGACATCGTGAGGTGTTCAGCATGCTAGATGAACGACCAATCAAAGCCAAAAGTATAGAAACAAGAACTCACTTAAATGAACACAATGTTGAATGTATGTTTACTCACACTGTGGAAACCCCTTCATCGAATACTTAATGTGAGGACACAACGAATCTCGATTGCACACAATCTTCTAATCCAGTAAATCACATGATTAGTGTTCTAGCCAAAAACAACCTCGGTGAGGAACCAAGTACCAGAGAGACAAGTCAGCAAGACCACTACAAATTTGCACACATAAGGATATACCCCGTTCCTTACACTAGACAGGCTTGGATAAAAAAAGATCAAGTGACAGCGTATCTTCAACAAAAGAACTACTCACAACATCAGAAGGAACGGCAGAATAAAAATACAAGTCATGTTGGATGCCCAAAAACACCAAAGGTTACTAAAGTATGGATACCGAAGAAAGTGATAGCCGCTCAGTCGGCCCAAACACAAATATGGATCCCCAAGTCTTGTGCCCAAGTAACAAACATCAAAAAGGACAAGCCAAGGCACAAGGAGAATCAGTATGATCTAAAAGAAAAACAACCAAAGATGAACAACTACAGGATAGAGCAGGAGTCTACATATGCATTAAAAATCATTCCAAGATTCAAAAAGCAGACAAAGAAGAAGTACCACATGAGAAGCACCACATTCACTAGGAATGTTGGGAACACAATCTGTCCCAACAGAGTAAAGCAGATTTGGATGCCGAAAGGCAAGACAATCTGTATGCATCAACCAAATAATTTGCGTTGCACACATTTGGAGTTACCAGGACGTAAAGTATGCATGATAGGGCCACATTACAAGGCCAAGCATTTGGCACATTTTTCTTCTACTTCAGGATAGTAAAGCACATTTCCCTCTCGGGAAATAGGAGAGCACTTGTACATAATCTAAGAAAATCACTCAAGATTCAATAACCGCTTCGGCTATGAACTAACTTTTCTATTTTTCTTTCAGACAAAAACATAAAAATATATACAAGTATGAAAATTTAAGGTATTACCTTTCTCACACCCACGGGGAAGGGATGACGCAATTCACGCGGAGTGTTGCCAATCTAATGAAGGATAAACGAAGGATGATTCTTGATACCATCTTGCCCCTAATTACTGCTATATACTAAGTGCAGATGGCATCCTCTAATTCCAAGGCTATGCAAGAGGAGGAGGTCCTACTTCTTCCCTTGGAATCAATCACGAAGGTGAGAGGTCATTGGTTTCTTGATGATCAACCAGTGTCTGAGCTTCTTTTTATGGCAACCATCAAGGTATTGGATAGGGATCACTACTTTCCTATCATGTCCCAAGATTTCAAGAATATCATACAAGGATTACCATGCATGATAGATGTCTAGACACAAGCAGGAATTGATGCATTCCTGAGACTTCCAATATATCTGCCTGATTTTCAGAGATGTACACAAGTGATGAATACATTACAATCCGCATCGAATAAGGCATCAGTCCCGGAAGCAAGAGTACTTGACAAAGTTGGTACCTGGAAGACAATTAGATTCACTCATGAAGTAATCAATAGAGCTTTTGGATGGAACCAAGATGGACTCACCAATGTCAAGGATGAGTGTCATGATCCGAAAAAGAGAACATTTTTGGAAATCAACAGAACGGATATTGAAGACTTTGTTCGTTTTAGTTCACCAACATTTCTGTTTCCCTAGTATGCATAGATACACAGAACCTCAAAAGATCGTTGTGCAATTACTCTCACATGCTATGAGACAGGTGGGAAATCAAGTAAACATGACTCCATATATTCAAGACCGCCTATTTGAAGCAAAGAAAAAGTGGGGTCAGAAAAAGTTCTTGAATGGAAGTTCAGCATTGACATTACTCATTTATGAGGTTTTTGAAATGAAAGACTGCTTACGCTTGATGTCAAACTCAACAGAGCTTGCAAAAGATGCAAAGTCTGCAACGGTTCCAAAGAAAAAGAAAACAGTCATCTCTGTTGAAGAAGTGGGAACCAGTTCAAAGAAACCCATGGGAGGGACTAAACGCATAAGAGAGGAAGAAGCTCAAGAGACACCACAATCAAAGAGAACACATATCTTGCCAAAGATTCCTGTGACACAACAACCAATTACAAAAAGAGACCTCTCTGTAGCCCTGAAAGAAATGCATCAGTATATGTGGGGACAAGTAAATTTAAGTGTTCAAGGTCATCATTACAGACACGCAAGCCATGAAAAGAAACAAAAAGATAAAGAACATACCCCAGAACAAACTGCCAGATACAAAGAACTGGGATTAGAAGATTTGAGCTCTAATGAAGAATCTAGCCCCGAGAAAGACACACTGGATACTGATATAAGAACCGAAATGCACAATGACGAATGGACAAAGATCAATCAAGTCGAAGGTACACCGGACAACCAATAAGCACATGCTAAGAGCATAGAAGAATCCACTGAACCAATGCACGTTATTCAACTGAATGATCCGTCCAAGATCAGCATCAAGGAAGCTCCAATCACAACTCAAGATGCAGTGCCACCTGTAAAAGAAGAAGTACAGACATGCATGGATAAAGCAGACAGTTTCCCTCAAAATAAGGAACCAATTGTGATTGACGTACCAGATGATACGCCACAAGGCAAGACTGACCATAGGGAGGCTGAGCCATGGATACAACTCCATATTTGGAAGCCCCATGATACTAGTTTACATGTAGCACAAGGGAAAGATGTTACAACAGGTGAAGAACCTAGCATCCCTACCACATGGTTAAATGTTGACGTCACTCAATTAAAACCTGTGGTCAAGCAAATGATACAAACGGCCATGGACACGCAACAACAAATGATGGAAACGGATGCGGATTACGACAAAGCCATGAGGGAAAAGAATCAATTTCAAGTCATAAGTGAACAATTGTCCGCACAACTCATCCAGGCCCAGCAAGAGATTTCAGCCAAAGGAACAGAGTTACTCGCTGTCAAAGCACAATGTGATACATTGATGAAGCAGCATCATCAACTCCAGGCACAACTGACAAACTTACAAAGACAACATGAAGCCAACGAAGCAGAAAAAGAGAGGATGAAAGCTCGTAGCAACCTACTCGAAACACAACTGAAAGTATACATGGAAGAAAATGATAGCTTACGCGGCCGCAACAAAGAATTGATGAAGGCATTACTGTATGACCAGCCTATCGAAAAACCAGAGACTACAAGTATTGACCAGAAAGAACTAAGAGATCAGATTGAGAAACATGCAGAATTGCTAAAGCAAGAGCAAGCTTTAAGAGAAGAATGGGAACATAGGTACGTTCAAGAAACCAATGAGCTAAAAAAGCAGCTGAATATGGCCAATGGAAAACTTGCAGTAAGTTACAGTGAAAATATGGATCAGGTAGCAGAGATTGGTAATGAGTTACTTGCTACCAAAGAGGCACTCAGGGAAGCTATGCAAGAAATTAAAGAGAAGACTGAACACATCGCACAATTAGAAACTAAAGTAGAAGAGAAAGTACCAATCGGGACACTAGTAGAGCCAATACAAGAGAATCCTATTGACGAGGTAGAGGTACGTCCTCTATCTCCCCCGATTTATAATTCTCCAATAAAAGAGCAGATGGTGGACCCATGTGATGATCATCCCATGCCATACACTGCAGAAATAGGTCAGAAGGAACGGGCACTATTGGTGTCCCGGTTGACAAAGAATTTTGAAAATGAAGTGATCAAAGTAATGAAAGAAGCAAAAATCAAAGGCAAAGACTTGGATACCATAATGAAGCCTTTCAACATTCAGTACGGATTATTGAAAGAGAAAACAAGGCAATACATAAAGAAGATCACATAGAGAAATCCAGACGAACAATTGCACTTCAAAGATGACACATTCAAGTATACTCAAGAAGAATTTGAAGCTGCACAGCCGGTATGGAGAATAATTTTTTTGGAGAAAAATTCTACATTGCGGGTGCACTGGCAAGCAGCACCATACTTATTACATGTAAACCCTTCATTTTGCCCAACACCACGTCACAGAGAAGCAAGAGAATTTTTGGACATGCAAAAGAGTGGTGTTATCAATAAACAGTGGCAAAATTATCTACTACATCCAAGCCCACCCCATAATTATCTACCAACAGAGGATTACATGGTAAAAACAATCGAATTTTGGCTACACTGTTACGCAACAGTCCCCAATTTAACAATCAAAATGACAAATAAAATACTAAGCATGATACTTACAGTATTGAAGGTGTTCAAGCACGCGGCTTATACCTTTTTGAATTTCATTGGTATTAATCAAGGAACAAATATCCTCATTTTTTATTTGTCTGTTATGCCTAGCCGACCCACAATAATGGCATATTATTCTAGGCTGATGTTTTTACCGAGTACATATATGCAAACATTCGAAGAAGCTTTTTTCACAGGGTTTTTTGAAATAGATTCGGATATTTTCTTAAAGATGTCAATGAACTTGAATGCCAGATTAGTGGCATATGAGCTAAGCTTCTTCGTCAACTTCCAAAGCCTGTTGAGGACGATAGAGTTCAGGAGGGGGGTAGTGTTGAGGGAGAGTCAAGCAAAAAGAAGAAAAGAAGAAGACAAAGAAAGAAGCTTCACTAAAAAGTTCATATCTGAAGATATATCTCTGAAAGAAGCCCCGCAGGTACGCAACACCCATCTCTGCACAGAGCCCCGCAGGGGCACACATCAAGGAAAAGCACGTAGGAGGGAAGGAGGAACCAAGGCCAGGAAGTATCCATGAAGAAGTGAAAGAAGATATCCGACGGTTCCAGAACCCCAAGAAGGTGCTTCAACCTCTTGATCTTCGGAAGGTCCAGATCGAAGGTTGAAGAACTACACCTTCATACCTTCCACTGGTGGCGTGTGTGGCAGCCCGACTTAACACAACAACCCAGAATTAAAGAGGTTATTGGTGAACTAGACTACAAATCCCAGGTAGTCCATCTCCACGGGTTGCGGGCGATGAGAAGAAAAGAACAGGCAAAAAGAATGCATCAGGCCCAGAGGATGTAAAAGAAGAATCAAGAAGGGGCCATCAAAACTGAACACCAGTCTAACAAGCAAGCAGAACTGACCAAGAGATGCATGTGGAAGACAAGCGACAGACAAGAAGTAAATCCTGTCAAGGGACGATAGAGACAAAGAGGGGGAGAGTGTTGCAGAGCTAAGAAGAGCAAAAGGTAGAGAAAAAGAAGGGCCCCAAAATTTTTCCGATTTGGACACTATTCTTGTATTATAACCACTTTTGTAACATATTTTCCATTGTAAAGGCACTATAGGAGTCCTCTAGATGCATACCCATGAAGATTAGTAGCTTACCCATGTAAATTAGTAGGAAATTAGCCTTTTAGTGAATAAAGTGCCGGTCTCTTGTGTGAAAGGACGATTTTTAGGGCACATGTATATAAGTCAATTTGTGACTCTTTGTAAAGACTTTTGGCCATTGTGAGAATCAAGAGCATAGAATTTCGAATTTGTGTCTTCTCCTCTCTGTATCATCTTCTTTGTGAGCTTGTATGCATGTGTATTGCTTGAAAAGAGTGTTAGGAAGTGTTGTCTATCCATGAAAGTGTTTGTTTGCTATTGTTAAGGTGTGTGTGAAGTGTAGGAAGTGCTGAAGTGTAGGAAGGTCATTCCTATGACTTAGTATTTTCCTCATAAATTGAAGCAGAAGTGTCAAAATTGAGTGAAAATACCACCATTGACATGCGTCTTCTCGAGAGCTTCGAAATGCATATGCTATTTGTTACATTCGAAGTTCGGAACTGAGAGAAAGGCTCAATTTACTGTTGGTTACTACACCAAGTATCATGACACCATAGTTGACAGTTGAAGCTTGATTGGAATAGTCTTAGCCTTGTTTGCACTCTTTGGGAAGCTCATTTGCATTGATCATCATTTGAATGCATGTCTTCATACACTCGGCTAGGTTTTGATACTCCTCGGATTGATAAATAAACCGTGAATTCCCACTATATGCACTTGAGGGGGATTGAGGTATAGTCTCTTTCTCCACAAGTCCCTAGGATTGTCCTTAGGTACACAAAACCTAGAAAAGACTACCCTAGAGCAGATTTAGAGATTGAATGGACCAAAATGTGCATAAAAATGGTGGAACTAGCTCAAGCTATGTTCGAGGCCAATCAATTGTTCAATCAAACAAATTCTATTACACTGGGTTTGCACTTCCAGGGCTTACTAGATAGATTAGAGCAGTTGGTGAATAAACTGCAAGTTTGTTTACCTCCACAGGCTCAACCAACTATTGAAAGAGAAAACTCACCACCAAATAAATTCTATGTTCTTCACTCCATAGATGATGGAGAACCTCTTTCAATTCAACAACATGCTCAAAAGTTCTTTCGGGAAATATAAGAAGAGAAATGGGCCAAGGAAAAGGATGTTCCCCCTCCAATTCTTGAGATTGATGACCATCACGATCAATTTCCACAAGACATTCCATCTATTTATGAAGAACAAGTAGAGCAAAAAGGAGAAGAAAGGTTAGAATTTGAATCCAATTCTTTACAAGAGTTGCCACAGTTCACATGCCTATGGGAATCTGAATTTCTCCAGGTCAGAGCTCCCACAATATTGATCGAAAACAAAGACTCGGTGGTTCCAAGAAACACTAAAGTCATGAAGAACATTAAGGTTCAGTGTCATCTCACTTTAGAAGAGCTTCTCAAAGTAAAACATGAGTTATGGAAACATGTGG
The DNA here is from genome assembly GCA_020310875.1 of Ceratopteris richardii. NCBI lineage: Eukaryota > Viridiplantae > Streptophyta > Polypodiopsida > Polypodiales > Pteridaceae > Ceratopteris > Ceratopteris richardii. Next base: position 140,534,796 of record CM035407.1, read on the forward strand.
CAAATCAGGTTCCAGAACTTGATTCCAAATTGCCAAAAGCAAGCTCTAAATAGAAAGTATCAGAGATACCTCTAGAAAAAATAGGGGACATGAGTGAAGGTTGCTGGTGTTGCTATTGAAACCACCTCCTTATGGAAGCAATGGGGTAAACCTGCATTAAGACCAATTAGAATGAAGCTTCAGATGGGTGACGGCCCTGTTGAGAGACCTCTAGGATTGTTAGAAGGGATAACTCTAACCACTTGTGTAGAGTTTGAGCACACCTTTGCTATATGTGACTTTGGTAAAACTAATACCTATGAAATGATCCTAGGAAGACCCTTCCTATGACAAATGCAAGTTGTACAAGATTGGGGAACCAATTCCTTGTACTTGCAGAACTTAGGGGTCACAACCAAGGTCAATGTGAAGGATTACACCTTCAGAGATGTACCGCCCCTACAATGGAATCTGATCCACAAGGAGCAAGAAGATTCAATCTCTATGCATTTTAAAAGTTCATCTGATACATCTTGGATGCATGAAGATACTCATTTGTGGATGTGCAAAGTGTGGAGATATCAAGCTCAACATGTGATGATCCAGGATGACATGTACCAGTTTTTTGTTTCTCTGACATGTATAATGGTCATGACGGTATATGTCAGGGATACTTCATTGAGCTTTATTAGATTTATCTATCAAGAGTGATGGCACATTTGTTCCTTGTCAACTCACTCATTCACAGACATTAGGTTTTTTCTTTATGTACTGATCTTTATATATTGCAGTGGTTGTATTCTTGTTTTTAGGTCATTCTTGTACATTCTTTTTTATGTAATAGAAGAAAAAGAAGAAGAAGAAGAAGAAGAAGAAGAAGAAGAAGAAGAAGAAGAAGAAGAAGAAGAAGAAGAAGAAGAAGAAGAAGATCATTCTTCCTTGCCTCAATCTGTGTGTGTGCTTCTCCTTGAGAGTGAGAGTGTGTGTGTGAAATCTCTTCCTTATCTCCTTCCTCGTGACATGGTATCAGAGCCAGCATGGCTGTAGAGAGCTCATGGAGAAGGCGATTGTGAAGAGTACGCAACAAGGCATGGAGAAATGTGATGTCAGTTTTAGAAACTGTAACTTGCGTTGTGTTTGGCAACACTCATATATTTCAGATCCAGAATTTCAAGCGATTCCATGTATTGTTGATACACGAAAACTATGTTTTTTTGAGATCGAATCGTCACGTCATAGTGCAATAGTGTTGAAGCAAAAATGCTGCTTGTAGTGTTTTGCAGTGTTGTGAATTGCTATAGAAATGGCAAACACAGATGGAATGAGTCAGCTTATGAGTGATAAGGTGGACAAGAACAACTTCCATGCTTGGAGATTCAGAATAATAAATTTCCTGATGGGAAAAGGCTACTGGAAGTACATCAAAGGAGAGAATGAAAATGCTCTGTAGTTACCAGAAAGGAATCGGATTGCAGATCAGGTAAGAGCATATGAGGAATGGAATCAAGGAGCACAAAAGGTAATGTATTGGCTATCTGTTAGCATACATGATAGCATGATTGGACACATATAGGATGCCAAGACTCCAAAAGAGGCTTGGAATAGTTTGGTCACATTGTATGAGACCAGTACAAAGGCACAAAAATTGCAACTCAAGAACGAGCCGCATACATTGGAGAAGAAGAGCATGTCGGTAAGTGACTACACTTTGAAAATCAAAAGCATATGTGAGTGACTTACATCTATTGGCATGAATGTAGATGATGATGATAAGTGGAAGTGTGTCTTCGTGTTTTAGGAGCTGCATATAAGCAATTCAAAACTTCTATACAGACCAGGGAAAATATTTCGATTTTTGCTGATCTGGTATCTATGCTGATTATTGAAGAAAAGAATCTTGGTGAGGATTCAAAATCCCAAGGAAAATCTAGTTCTGAGCAGGTATTCTACTCTGGTAGAGGAAGAGGTAGAGGTTTTGGAAGTGGAAGAGGAAATAATAACCAAGACCAAAGTCAACAACAGAATCATGCAGGAGAAAGAGGACGATTTTGAGGCAGAGGGAGCCAAAGAGGCCGCAGAAATTTCCAAAGAAATGATTCAAGTAATGATAGTAAAGGATGTTGGAATTGTGGTAAACTTGGACACTTTAAACGTGATTGTAGGTTGAAGAATCAAAATAACAGAAGGCCAAGACACAGAAAGGAACATACAAATCGTCGGATGTGCCGATCCACCTATGATGGGAGAGGTTTCTAAAGTAATCCCATTTTATGACTACCTGTAGCTCAATGATGAGTAGCACCTCCTTTAATGTCAATCCGGGAAGACGTGAGGATGGTATGAAGACCTCGAGCAAGTGGCGGCACAAGTGCGTGAGTGAGAAGCACACAAGCATGCACACACATACACACACACGCGCACACAAGGCAAGACAAAGAGTGAGAATCAATGGAGCTTTTTAGATTACTTTCAAAATGCTCTTACCAGTTCGTTTCAATTACAATCTAACCTCAAAAATGAGCTCTCTAGCTCCTTTTATAGTTTTTGACTAGCTTTTGGCCCTGTCCAGACCTAGTGTCCGGCCTAGTTAAAAATTAGGTTCCAGGGCTTATTTGGGGGTTCAAACGAGATCTAAAAATTATGAAAATTGGTATGCAACTACTTCTAAGGCTCCTCAAGCTCAAGGACTCCTTGGCTTGCACAAAATGGAGCTACAAAAATGTAAAATGAGATTTACAATGATTATTAGTGATGAAAATCACTGTTGTTGTAGGGATTTCTTCTAGTGCTCTGCCATACATATCTTCAAGCTCCCTACTTGCTCTTCTTCCCTGCGTGTCCATCTCTCTGATTTGCATTAATGTCTTGAAAAAATATTGGCCTACTTGCCAGATCTTCTTTGACTGCCCTGTTTGCTTGTGCTGTCCCTTCGCTCACTTGTGCTGTCCCTTCGCTCTGACTCCCTTCTTTGACTTTCACGTCTTGTAGATCCTGATGTACCAAGGCTACTGCCAACACCCCCCCCACTCTCGCGTCTGTCGCCCCTGACAGACCCTTGTCTAGCTGCTTTTTGTACGTAGTATTGTACAACATCGGCGGCGAGGTGGTGTTCTTCTAACCTGAGTCCCCTTGCTAGATCTGTCAGCAATGCATCCCAATTGACTGGCCCTGGGACATCTGGATGTGGCACCCGTAACTGCTCTGAGTGAATGGTTCGCTCCACAGCAAATAAATGGAGGAGATGTGAGGGTCTGGGTACAAATATTTCTGAGTGGTATTCCCAGAACCCTGTTATGAACATCTCTTCGAATGTTTGTTTAAAGCAGGCCGGGAGGTATTTTATTCTGGCGTGCCAAGCGTATATCACCTCTATGGAAGGAGTGGTGCTCATGTCATACACTAAATCTTGGTTTCCTGTAAGGAATCCGACGCCTGAGAAGTGTGGGTCCTTGATATTCTTGAATGTCCTGAATGTAATAAGCATTAACTCAAAAATTTTCATGCACATCTGGGCCATTACATCAGGGGTATTCTTTAATCGGAGGCTCCAGTGCCTTATAGTGGAGATCATGTAATTGACGGTGGGGGGTCCTTGAGGGGGTGCTAGATAGACGTAGTTTAACCATTTGGCGCATCCTTTGATATTCTTGACTGCAATGGTAAACTCTGGCCATGTACGTCTGCGGAGTACAGGAACATAACAAGGGTTATATTTAATAAAAAGAGGCATATTCGTCCAGGTGCGAACCATCTCCGGATAGGTTTCGAGCAGTCGGATCCTCCAAGTGGGTTGATGAATGGAGCCTTTTTTAGCACTCTCTGGGATGTCATCTGGCCCAAATTGTGTGGCAAACGTTGGAGGTTTGCCACATTTATGTTGGATTTCTGCATTGTAGTCCGCCAGGAGTATACAATAGGGCACGTATTGATCATCATTGGTTCCGATCCATCTATGGTGGGACATGCTGCGGAAGTATTCTGATTTAATAATAGTGTCCTCTATCTTTGCCATAGATTGGATTTGAACTGCGACTCGATCTTCATGAGTTGATGCCGTTTTCTCTAGTGTTTGGAGCCACTCAGGTACTTCGATTTCTAGCGTATCCATTCCTTCTGCGGTTTGTTCACCACCTGGCATTGGCATAGGAACGTAAGGTTCCTCATACGTCTCATCTACCTCGATGGGTACCAAATCCTCGGGTTCAGGTTCGACCACTGGAGAGGGTTGCCTTTCATGTGTGAGTAATCGTGCCTGTAATTCAGCCACCTGCTCTTTCAATGCCATGACTTCTTCTGAAGTCGTGGTCGTTTCTGTGACTTTGGGTACTGTCTGTTGCTCTTGGAGTTGATTGCGCAGCGCATCACGTTCCCTTTCCAAGTCATCATGCGCTTCTAATAGGTCTGCATAGCCGTCCAGGATGGTCTTCATTGTCTCTGAGGGTACAGCTTTAAATTGCTCTGGATCGATTTCGTGTGGAGAGCCTTCCATTGCAGCTTCTAGATTTGCTTCATTTTGCTGCTGCAGTCTCTTGTTTTCCTCAAGGGCGGCCGCCATGTGTTTTCTGAGAAGTGCCAAGTTACGCCGAACTTTGAGATTATCGGCTTGGTATACCTCAAGTAAAGCCTCCAGTTGTTTGGCACCTGATTCTGTCGATGGTTGGGGTGCTGCCGATAAGGTTTGGTGAGCCTGCTCAAGCGCCGCGTAGCGTTGATTCAGTTCTGCATTTTCTGTGTGTAGAATGTGAAATTGTGTTTGTAATTCCTGGTGGTGCGTTTCCAGATGCTGATACCGGTTGTCCAGAGCTTTGTACTCATGTTGGAGCTGATATACACATTGGTTTAATGCAAAAAATATGTTATTTACATTAAATAATGATGCAGGGGGAATGGGGGCGGGAATGGGAGAGGTGAATGCTGTGGATGTAAGTGGAGATGTGGGTGGAGGAGGTATGGGTGATGGTGGCATGGGGGGAGGGAGCGGTGCTGTGGCTGGTGATGTTTCCATCGTGTCAACTGTTTGAGTGACGGTGTAGATGGGAATCGTGGGTGGAGTGGATGTGACATCGGTGAACAGGGTGGTGAAGGTCGGCATGGTGACTCCCCCGACTTGGATTCCCGTGGAGAGTGGGATGCCCATGACGATGGTAGTGGTGGTGGATGTGGTAGTGCTAGTGTCCTGTGGTGGAGTGAATTGTGTAGTGTGAGGTGGGGATGGTGGTGACAACGGTGCTTCGTGATATTCTTCTGCTTGCGCTGACTCGCCTGGTGCTGATGTATTGATGTGAATTTGCTTCCCGGACCTCCTGGGACGAACGGGAACTCTTTTTTCAAACCTGTGGATGTAGGCCATAGCCTCATGGATGGCCTCGTCCAGTCCTACAGCGTCGGCATGAAGGTTCATGGACTCAATGAACAACTCGTCCACACCTTCCTCCGCTAGCAAGTCGTTCATGAGTCTTTTGCCTTGTTCTAGAGACATCTTATGCTGTTCCTGAACCAGTCGCATGGTTCGATATAGTCTCTTGACTTGTGCCGAATATGCTGGGGCACTTGCTAACTCGGAGAGTTCGTCATATTCTTGGTGTTGTTCTTCGTCGGCCTCTTCTTCATCTCCTCCTGCCTCTTGTTCATCTACATCGACTTCTACAGTTTGTGGTTGGGTGGGGGCCGATGTTGTTTTGGGTCGTGGTTCCTGCGCTCGCGCTGCTTCCGCTTCGAGGTTAGAGTCATAGATTAATCTGGCGATTTCTTCATCCGTGAGGTCCTCAAGAGTAAATCCCTGCGGGAATTCCAAATCGGATGGAATGGGTGGAAACACCAGATTAGGCCCCTCCGTGCTTGGTCTTGGTAACCGGATTGTGAATGGCCTAACTCGTCGTGTCTGGGGAGGAGTGATTTCTGGTGTAGCGGTAGCTCCCCTTGGTTGAGCGCAGGGTAGTTGGACTCCCCCCCTCATCTTCTTGGATGGAGGGCCTGCTGTTGATAGCCTTCTTTGGAATTCTTGGACTCGTGACCATACGAGTGCCCGCTGAACAGGCACGTCATAAGCCAAGCATCTATAGATTATTCTGGTCAAAGCGCAACACCCGTGGAGCACATTCTTCTGTTTTTTGTTCCACCTTTGATGCGCTAGGTGGATCTGGTCTATGATCCAGTGTGGCACATTGATGGGTAGGCTTTCGGTTTCTGCTAGATATAAACTGAACCATATTTTTTTCGGGGGCATTGTGAATCGTTCTTGGGCGGGAAACGCGAAGTGTTGCATGATGGTGCGCAGGTGAAGCGCAATGGTAGGTGTCATGGCTACCATATCCTTCAACTTATTCAGATCCTTGTGCTTCATTCGACCTGGGACCATGGTTTCCTTTTCTGTTGGGATGTGCATGCCGTACATACCCAACGCTTCTCTTACCAGATTGAGGCTCAACTTGAATCTTTTGAGCTCATTACCCGGCAGCAGTGATGGCAACACAAAGGTGCTGTCGCCGCCCTTGGCTCTGCTTGGCGTGATGGTACTGATCAGATAAGAGCATCGTAAAAAATCCGGCTTTGGTAAGTGAGTCCTGAAATAACTTTCCACACCTGCTTTGACCCAAACTGATCTCATGACTTCAGCATTTTGGTAGCTTTCAAATTCACGTGTGAAAAAGTGGTATCGACCCCATTTGCCATTGAACTCCAATTCTGCTTCCCAGAAGTAGGTTCCATCGCCCAGTGGTCCAGCAACATCACTGAACCAATGCGCATGCTTACCCACTTGAGAAGTGTGTCCTTGAGGAGGATCCTGGATGGGGAGCACATGCACATCTTGAAGCTCTTGCGGTCTTGCAGTGAGGCGTGGCTCAAGGAGAAGTGTTTCTATGTCCACTATCTGGGGACCAGATCCAGCTTGAGAGCTGGTACCTACTTCTGCCATGGCCTGTTTGCTGAGTGGTTCTGTGAGAATATAGAACCAAGTGTTAACATCGGACTGGACAAAATAAATCTGTTGTTGTCCCCGTTACAACATTAACATGAGATGGATGGTGAGTTAGTGGTTAGTAAGTGCATGAAGGCAGTGTGTGTGGTTAGTGATTGTGTTGTCCTAGGAAACTATTGCAGTTAGTAAGTGGGTTATGAATTTACACATTGGGGTCGGGGGGTTTATTACAGGCCCTAGGCTGCCAAATGCAGTGAATGGGCTTTGCCTTCGGTTTCGGAGAGTCTCTACAGAGCCTTCTCGATGTCGTGGTTTGCAGATGAGGCCTTTTTGGGACCCATTTACAATTGATTACATGTACGCTCTTGGGTTTTGGTGTGTACATGAGTGTCGAGAACGAGTGAAATCTGGTAGTATGCGTCGCTGCGTTATGCTGTTTAAGTTGTGGCCTCAGCGTAGCTAATTGTGCCATCAAGCAAGCCTTAGGCACCCAAATTTGTCTTGATTGTGGGCTTGCCTTCATCGACTTCTTGGGCACCCAAATAGATTTTACTTTAGCAGAAGATTTTCTGAAAAACTTCTTATTAGCGTTGCGTTGTCGGTCACTAATAAGAGACTTTGCCCCTGTAGTTGACGGTGGTGCAACTGGTCGTTCGCCTTTCCGTACCCATACCTGATCTATTTGTTGGGCTGTTCTGCTGCGCAGGTACTTTTGATCGCTGACATAGGTAGTACCCTGCTTCTTCTGCCTCTGATCCACCTTGGGTTGCTGCCTCTTTCTAGCCTTTGGAAAAGAAGGGAGTTCCTTTGCATCCCTGACTCCTTTTTTGCGAATATCATTCCTCTGCAACACATAGTTTTGGACAAGAACAGCATGGTCATCTTCATGTGTACCCCTGGAAGGACCAGGAGTCTGTGCCTTTCCTAGTTCCTTGAGTGCTTGATTGTCTAATTCTACCGTAACTCGACTATGATTGACCCAAACCTGGAGAAGTCCACTTCTTAGGTTTAGATTGACTGCTTGGTCATAAATCCAATCTTGACCCAGGACAAGAGGCTCAGTGAGATCCTCATCCTGACACACTAGTACTTTAACTGTCATTGCTTCATCATGAATGTAGAGGGGAAGTTCCACCTCGCCCATGCAAGGGGTTTCCACGCCTCCCAATCCTATAAGATATGCCTCCACAGGATTGACAGTTAACTGTAACTCTTGACAGTAAGACATTCTAACAGCACTAGTGGCCGCACCTGAGTCAATCAAGGCTCTTACAGTCCTTGCACTCTTTCCTTGTCCTATATCTAAGGTTACGAAAGGACGTCTATCAATTATCCTATGCGAGCTTGTTCCTGCGACTTCACACATTGCCACATGATATCCTTGATCTGCATAGTCATTTGTCCTAGGCTGCTCTCTACCTTGCCTACGTAATTTCATTCTTCTAATGCGTTCTAAAGCTTCTGCTTGAGCTTCTTCTCGCACTCGCTTTTCTTCCTCTTTGCGTTTCTTAGCAGTATTAAGTCGGCTAAGCATTTCTTCTGTGAGGGGTTCCTGGTACAGCTTGACTCTGCAACCGCTAATATAATTTGGGAGAACATCACCCTCTAATGTGGCCAATTGTACCGCTCCGCTTGTGGAGATCCTATTGATGATCATAGGTCCGTAGCCTCTCTTTTCTAGCTTCTTCGCGTGTTGTTTGAGTGTATAGACCAAGACTAGATCTCCTGCTTTCAGGCCTTTATCCTTCACGTGGGCATCAAAGTATGCCTTCTGTCTCTTCTTGGCTGCGTATATCCCTGCAGCGGCTCTCAGTCTTGTTTCTCCTAATCGTTCAAGGTCAAAGATCCTAGAGGAGAGCTCGTGACCTGTCCATTCGTGTTCTTGAGCTACTCTCAATGTGGGGATCAGGAAGTCCAAAGGTAGCACAGCGTTTTGGCCGAATACCATCTGAAAGGGGGTGGCTTGGAGTACCGTTTTATAGGCAACTCGGTATGCCCAAACAGCATGGTGTAGCTGTTTGTCCCAATCAGAGCGTTTAGTGTTCACTAGTTTTGTCAGTACATTGCATAAAATCTTATTAGTACTCTCAGCTTGTCCATTAGCTTGAGGGTGATAAGGGGCAGACTTCTTGTGTATTACCAAGAATTCTTGGAGTAGATTTTCAATCACTTCGTTCAAGAAATGAGTGCCTCTATCACTTACCAGCTCTATGGGTAGTCCATATCTCGTGAATACATTCTCAAACAAGAATTTGGCAGTCGTTTGAGCATCGTTCTTGGTTGTAGCTTTTACCTCTACCCACTTGGTGAGATAATCTGTTGCCACAATGATGTATTCTGCATGAGAACCTTTCGCTGGGGGATTAATAGGCCCTACGAAGTCTATTCCCCACTTAGAGAATGCACGTCCACCCATCATAGGTTTCAGTGGCATCTCATCTTTGCGTATAGGATACTGAGTCCTTTGACAGATATCACACCGTTTCACATAGGTATGTGCATCCATGTGAAGTGTAGGCCACCAAAAGCCCGCAAATAGTATTGCCTTGATTACCCGATCTGGTCCAAAGTGTCCTCCTGCTACACCTTGGTGAGCAGTTTCTAAGATCTTAAGATACTCACTTTCATGGACACACAGTCTCAGGTAACCATCTTTACCGCGCTTATATAGATTATCACCTATGAGTGAATAATCCAGGGCTTCTTGTTCTAAACTCCTTTTCCTAGCTAGAGTCATGTCTGGGGGGAATGTGTTTGTCCGCAAGAATGATACTAGAGGTTCACTCCAATCTGGCACAATGGATATTTGATAGAGAGTGGCATGTTCCACTGGTGGTTTAGTGCAGCAGATTGGGCATTCCTTGCACAACTTTTGGACATCCGCTTCCATAGTTGGCCAGTGCACTCCGAATCTCTTTAAGGTCTGTAAAGTTCGTTGTTTTGAATGGTGTTGCTCTAGTGCACCTACATGTGCTAGTTGCAACCATTTAGCGTACTCATCCTCTTCTACGCAACAAGCCAAGATCCCTTGATCTGTGTGCTTGTACATGCTTCCTGCCAAGATATGGTACTTTTGGGCTTTTACGATCTCTCTATTCCGTGTGTTCACCACTGGATGATTAGGCCCGTATGTCAATACTGGTACTATTGGCTTGGCCCACTGCGGTACAACTTCCAGATTAAACAAGTAAGCATCAGGAAGGTCATCTGATACTCCTTGTGGGGCTTCTCCCGATGTGAGCCTAGAGAGATGATCAGCTCTCAAATGAGTCCTACCTTTTCTCACCACAACCTCGAAGTCGTATTCCATTAGCAAGAGAAACCATCTCACTAATCTTCCTGTATTGCATGGCTTGTTTACTAAGTACAACAATGCCTGATGGTCCGTAAAAAATTTAAACTTATTTGCAAGCAAATAGTGCCTAAATTTCTTGACTGCATATACCATGCCTAATCCTTCTCGCTCTGTTGTGGTGTAATTCCGTTCAGCCGCATTCAATTGTCTGCTCGCGTAGGCAATTGGAAGATCCATATTACCTTCACCAGTAGGTTGTGCAAGTACACATCCAATAGCGTAATTGGATGCATCAACATGAACATGGAATGGCTTATTCCAATCTGGTGTGGTCAAGATTGGTGCTGAACATAATCTTCGTTTAAGTTCTTGGAAGGAATTCTCACATTCATCCGTCCACTCAAAGTTTGTCAGAAGTCCGTACATGGGCTTTGCAATGACGGCATACATGTGTATAAATCGTCGATAATAGCCACAATGCCCCATGAAAGCTTGTACTTCCTTGACATTCTTGGGCCTAGGTAACTCTGCTATGGCTCTCACTTTCTCCTCGTCAGTAGATATGCCATTCTTTGACACTATGTGTCCTAGAATCTTACCTTGCCTAACCATAAAAACGCACTTTTCTGGGTTCAGGCAGACTTGGTACTCTCTACATTTGTCAAAGATTTGTCTGAGTTCAGGAATATGAGTTTGTCTAACATTGGAATGAGCACAAAGATCATCGACATAGACTTCTAAACTCTTCCTCAGGAACTCCTTAAACACATGGCACATCAGCCTCTGGAAGGTAGCTGGTGCATTGGTAAGCCCAAATGGCATTACTCTAAAAGCAAAAATGCCCCATTCTGTGGCAAAGGCTGTCTTGTGCTGATCCTCCGGAGCTATGGCTACTTGATTGTAGCCCGAAAATCCATCAAGGAAGCTGTACACTTCCTTGCCTGCCACTCTTTCTAAGAGATGCTCTGTTATGGGAAGCGGATAGTTATCTCGAATTGTGGCGGCATTAACCTTTTTCAAGTTAATGCACACACGCAGCTTGCCATTCTTTTTGGGCACCACTACGATGGGGGATACCCATTCGGTGTGCTCAATTTCGTAGATAAATCCAGCTTCAACCAATCTATCTATCTCTTCCTTGATCTTAGCAGCATAATTATCGTTATATGTATAAGGCTTCTGCTTAGAGGGTTTAGCATCTGAGGTCATGGGAATGGTGTGTGAGCATATCTCCGGGTCAACACCTTTCAAATCCTTGTAACTCCAAGCGAATACATCTCTGTATTCTCTTAGCAAGGCTATCAATTCGTACTCTTCTTCTTCTGTCAGGTCATGGCCTATATACGTGCATCTCTCCTCTCCTTCTTCTAAGGCCACAACTATTTTCTTGGTAGTTTCTTTGTTATCATAGGCCTCTCCTACTTGTGCCTCTCGTTTAGGCATTCTTATCATGACTCTCCTGTCATCTATCTCGTACTTCTTAAAATTTTCTGGGACCTCAAACAAAGATTCTTCCTCTTCTGGTAAGGCCTCTCTCTTCTTTCGTTTCTTTCCTTCTTCCTTAGGGGTCACATGTGTTGCCAATCTTACATCATTTGTCAGCTCTCCATGCCTCTGGGTTTGAAATTCTACCTCATGGAAGTATTCTTCATCTGATGCAAATGGTGGGTCCATAATGATTGACTCTAGATCGGAGTCACTTGCATCCTCCAATGCATCAGGGTTAGGTTCGCATTCTTCTAGGACTGCCTCTCCCATGATTGGCTCTATGGAGAAGACTGAAATGTCATAGCCATCCTCATCACAGTGAGGTGTCCATTGTTCTTCATTGATGGCTACGTCCATTGTTGCTAAAATTTCTGCCCAACCGTGAGGTTCAAATTCTTCGTCTGGAAAAACTACAGGTGCATAGGCTGGGTCTTGGATTGATCTATGGGTTTCTTTCGCACCTACCTCTCTGGCTTTCTCTCTCTTTTCTTCTTCTTCTGCTACCTTGCACATCCATAAGTGGGTATCTTCATGCATCCATGAGGATCCAGACCCTATGGAATGCACAGATTCTGTATCATCTTTGGCTCTATGGATGGGATTCCATTGGATAGGAGGGACATCTCTATGAGAATAATCCTTGAGATTGACTTTGGTTGTAACACCTAAGTGCTGCAGGTACAAAGAATTGGTTCCCCAATCCTGTACCACTTGCAACTGTCGCATGAATGGTCTTCCCAAAATCATCTCATAGGCATGATTTTTGCTAAAGTCACATATGGCAAAACTATGCTCAAACTCGACACCACAAGTGGTGAGAGTTATTCCTTCTAGCAATCCTAGGGGTCTCTCTATGTGGCCATCGGCCATCTGCAATTTCATTCTCGTCGGCCTGAGTGCTGGCTTGCCCCAACGCTTCCATAAGGAGGTGGTGGCAATTGCAACTCCTGCACCTGAGTCCAAAATTGCCTTCGTGGTGTAGTCCTGATAGGTGATGGGAAGGTAGGTGTTCCCTTCTTCACCTTCACACATATCTCCTATCTTATCCAAGGGGATTTCTGGCACTGTCCTATGGGATCCTACCCGGGAACAAGGTTTGGCTATCTCTGGTACTTGTTTGGCTACGTGTTTCCATAATTCAGGTCTAACCTTGAGTAGCTCTTCTAACTTGAGATTACACTGCACGTTAGTGTTCTTCACTACCTCTGTGTTCCTAGGTATGACTGAGTCGTCGTTCCTTACCATGACTGTGGGTGCTCTCATACATGTGGACTTTGCTTCCCATGGGCCTGTGAAGTGGGGTAGCTCCTGTATGGAATTAGACTCAAAGTCCAATCTCTCGTGAGACTGAACACTCTCATGCTCCCCGTAAATAGATGGGATGTCTTGTGGGAATTGGTCGTGTGCATCGTCCACAAGTTCAAAAGGAGGGGCGACCTCACTTTCGTTATCCCATTTATCTTCTTGAATCTCTCGTAGGAAGTCTGGTGCAAACCGATTCATAGAAGAAGAAGTGTCTGGCTCCGTAGAATTAGGTACATATGCTACCTGGGAAGGAGGGCTTATCCTATCGTTGGCTCTTTCCTCGTTGTCATAGATATTTGAAGCACAAGCTTCTTGGGGAGGATTACTTATGCTATTACTTTTCCGCACAGGCTCATAAGCTTTCTGGGAAGGGATGTGGGTTACCTGTGGGGGTACAAGAGCTTTCGAGGGAGGCACCTGTGACCTCTGGGGAGGAAGATAGGCTCCTTGAGGAGGCACATGAGCTTCCTGAAGAGGCTGGCTTATCCGTTCTCTTGCCCTTTCCTTTTTTTGAGGGGTAGGCTCCTCTTCTGGCTGTGCAGTTAGCCTCTCTAATCTTTCTAAGGAGGGGAAGTTGTCTGGTTTAGTGGAATTGGCTGCATAAACTTCCGATGGGGAATGGCTCAGGTTTTTGCTTGCTTTTTCTTTCTCCTGATTTTTTTCTTCCTTGTCAGATCTGGCAATTATCCTCTCTAACTTTTCTAGGAATCCATCCAAGTGTAATTGCGTCTTGGCTGAGCCCGAGTAATTGAAAAGGCGACTGGCTTCAAACATAGTCTGAGCCAATGCGACCATTTTCGCGCATAGTTTGGTTCTTTCTATCTCTAGGTCAGCTCTAGGATAGCACTTGGCATGATCCGTGACGTCTGGCCCTTCTTGGATTCTGGCCTGATATGCTTTGAGCATCATGTCTAAGTCTTCAGGAGTGGGATCAGCTAACACTGATCCTACTCTAGGGGGTGGTGGGATTTGATGAGGCGATGGGGAAGGTGGTGAGTCGGACGGAGATGGAAGGGGTGGAGGCGGGGTATTGTGAGAGGGGATTTGAGAGGTGATTTCAGTTATCCTAGCTTTGGTTTCTCTTATGCTTTCCTCAAGTTCACTCATCTTTTTGGCCCATTGTCGTTTCATTCTTTCTCGACTATCTTTCCACGCTCTGGTCCTTTTCTTTGTCACGCTCTCGGTTTCACTAGCCTCTGAGTTCTTACTCTGGTTTGTTTCTTGGTTTTGCTGCAAAGCCTGAGCTCTAGTGACTACCTGCACTGGTGCAGTGGAAGTGACGCTTCCTGAGGAATCTACAACCAAACCAATCACATTGATCGGAGTGATTTTTGGCATATTATTGGGGTTCTTTGGGCAATCTCGTAAAAGATGCTCCTTTCCACAATCTTGGCAAAAACCTTGGATAGTCACTGACTGGGGTTGTGTAGGTGGGGGCAAGAGACAATCACGGATGAGATGATCTCCCTGGCACCTGTAGCACGGTCCTCTTGGGAATGGAGGTCTTACTTGCCTAGGTTGAGGCCTGGGGTTGGGGTTTGTATACATGACGTTCGTGTAATCTGACTCCCAACTAGGTTCACTTGGTTCCTCACTATAGTAAGACTCACCATGTTCTGGAGACTGCATGTAGTAAGCCTGGGGACTATCGACATGTGTAGAATCAAAGCTATGGTCACTTGGGTCATTTTCCGAAATCAATGGGGTTACTGGTACTATGGCCCTATTCAGGTTTTCTTCTGCAACAGCATACTTTACTGGAATCACGTTAGTGGGGTTTGGGGGCTGTTGCGCTAGTACTGGTTGGGGTCTCTGTTGGGCCTGATATTGTGGTTGATAGGTTTGTTGGGGTCTAGCATATTGTGGTGGTGGATTTTGGTTTTGGTATCTGCCTTGTTGGTAGGGCTGCGGGTAGGGTTGTCTAACTGCCTGCTTGTTGTATGGGCAATCTTGTGCGGTGTGATTGGTGTATCTCCGTTCTATGGTGCAGTACTGGCTACTAGGGTTTACTTGGGGTTGAGCCATAATGGGGCAGACATTCGCCAGATGGTCACCACCGCATGTATAGCATCTTTTCACAGGGGCAAACCTTGGGATTTGTTTGCCCGATACACCTAATTTCTGAGCTACCTTTTCGGCAAGTTCCTCAATTGATGTGGACTGCGTGGAAGAGTGACTAGATGCACTATCTGAATCCTTGTAGATTTTGGAAAGCTCTAGTTCTTCCCCTAGGTTATCTTCAATGTCAATGCACATGCGTACACACTCTTCTATAGTCCTAGGGTCCTTCAGATACACATAGGATCTCAATTTCGTACTCAGCAATCCATCAAGGAATAAGGCTACTTGTTTAGCAGATGTGGGTAGCTCCGAAATAGGGCACCTTTCAAGATATTGTCTAAATCTTCTTCCGGCCAATCTGACAGTCTCTTGGGGGGTCTGTTTGAAGCTGTGAATTAATGAGGAGGTATTGTGTCTTATGCCGCTCTTAGAGAACTCTATAATGAATGCCTCTAGGAGCTGGTCTATGCTCCTGAACTGACGCTCATCTAATGGCTGAAACCATGTAAGTGCTGTATTCCTAAGGGTTAGACCGAAGGCATTATACTGCGTGAACAGATCTTCCACTTGTTCAGCTCTCAAGACTTGCTTGAACTCCGCCACATGATCATAGGGATCTCCTGTGCCGTCAAAGTAATTCTTCATGGACTTAACTAGCTGGGTGGGTCTCAAAGTTCTTGCGTGCTCTCTAGGTCTCGGCAGAGGGAATCCATCTACATTTCTTTGGTTCCTGTGGGCTCTATGCATCTCAGGAGGTTCTACCCTATTCGTCTCCGTTCTCATTCTTTCTCTGCCTACAGGGTTGGCAAAGCTTACTTCCGGTCTATCTCTACTTCTGTCTCTTTGCATACCATGCGCTTGGGAAGTTCCAGCCCCAGGGTGACCATAGGATACTTTTGATCTTGGTTGGGGGAAAATAAATTCACCCTTCCAAGTGTAAGCATGCCTATCATTTTCTGTCACCACAAAGATCCGTTCTGAAGCATGATCTAAATAGGTCACTCTGCCTGGGCTATCCGGATCCTTAAGCTCGTAGATCATGATGTTTCCTATGTCTGTCGGCTGATTAGACTTATACCTCCAAAAGGCTTCATCAGTTTCTCGATTGAGGAGCAATTCTATGCTCTTGTTGTCTTGGGGGACCCATTCAGGCATGATAATCCTAGTGAGAACTGATTTACCTCGAGGGGTTCTAGGTTCCGCACCCATGTTCCCTTGTTCTAGGTCACCTAAGTCCGCTTCTGAGATTACATTCCCAAAGTCATCTGTCCTATCGGGGTGACTAGTGACTACATATATAGTTCCTTCCTTGTCCAGGTATGCACCATTTTCAAACTTGACAGCTGGATGTTCTAGTCCTATAGATTGGTCAGGGTTTTTAATCTGGACCACGGATCTTCCTAGGCCGTCCTCATAGATGCTAGCACCTAATCGGTTGGTCCTAAGGTATTCCAGCTGTGTTTTGTAAGGGCCTTCTACCCTGTACAAATAAGGCACTCCTGAACTTCCCGTAGGTCTGTCCATGCCTTGAGACATTTCTGACTCACTGGTCTCAGAGCTAGGGTAGTATGAGTGGTGGCTCAACTGCTGGGCCCAAGACCTTGCAGTGTGATTGACACTAGCTTCTGAAGACCTAAGGCTTTGCCTCTCCCTGGCTAAGTGTCGTCCTGATCTAAGGTTCATATGCCTAACTGATTAACCCGCTTTTTCCCGAGTACAACCTCGTTGCCAATCGATTGGTACCAGTCACTTGATTCTTTTTAGTTAATTATTGTGTTTATGGTCTTGTCTGATGTCACGTCGTCGGAGTACTTGAGTGTTCTTCGTAATTTCAGGTTGATCGTTCCACGTTAGGTTCTTTTCCTTTAGGTTATCGACAGTACAGTAACTAAGTTTTTAGCTTGAACTTGAGTTCCTTAATAGTCTTCAACTTGATAACTGCCTATCGTTGCCCTGACTTACTCCTATCTCTACTCGTTCTTAGCTTGAGCTAGGAAATGACAGAGGGAGTTGAGAATAATCCAACCTTACTTGTTGATCCCTTGCTTTATGGTGCTCAAGAACCCGGTTCTCACGCTTGCAAAGAAACCTTGCTTTGTACGCTCTCAGTTGCTCTCAGTGGACCTATAAAGGACCCACGGTTAGCCCAATGCTTATATTCAAAGAACAGAACCAACCACTTTCATTCATGTGACACAAACACACATCTGCATTGTGACTTTTAGGAAAATAATTCTAAAGACCCCTGACTTTGAGCCCCCTGGGTATGGTCAACTTCAAAATACCCTCTCTGAAAATCAATGCATTATCTTTATAAAAAACAGTTGAGGGCGTGTAGTATATGCCACGAGCTTTCCAACAAGCCCAAGAGCTCAAAAATTGGATTTCGTATGAAAAAGTTAGGACTGTTCAGGGTTTAGGGAATTAAATCAGGATTCAATTCAAGCTAACAGTCAAACAGGACTACTCGAGTAGCTTGTGGCACGGCCTAACAATGCAATATTACACCCTAGAGTTTATCCCACACTCAATCAAAATTTATACCAATAATTTTTGCCTTGAAAATTTGACCTAATTTGCCCTTCTAACGCGTTCGCAAAGTCTGTCGGTCGCGATTGACAGGTCAGTCGCGATCGACGTGTCGATCGCGATTGACAGGTCCGTCGTGGCTGTCAGTCGCGATTGACTGGTCAGTCGCGATTGACAGGGGTTGCGAAAAGTCAATCAATCGTGGTCAAAGCGTCGTTGACTCTGTCGGTCGCGATTGACGAGTCGATCGCGATTGACAGGTCGGTCGCGAGGGTCTGTCGATCGTGGTCAAACAGTCGTTGACCGTGTCGGTCGCGATTTACAGAGCCGTCGTGGTCTGTCGGTCGTGGTCAAACCGTCGTTGACTCTGTCGGTCGCGATTGATGAGTCGATCGCGATTGATGACTCGATCGCGATTGACACGTGTCACGCGTATAGTCAGTCGGTCGTGGTCAATCGGTCGTTGACTCTGTCGGTCGCGATTGACAGAGCCGTCGTGGGCTGTCGGTCGCGATTGACGTGTCGATCGCGATTGACAGATCTGTCCGTCGTGGTTTGTCGATCGCGATTGACAGAGCGATCGCGATTGACAGAAATCTGTGGAATTTCAAAAAACTAAACACATTTTTGGGAAGCTCTAGGCCTGTAGGTCATGGATATGCACTTTGTTTAGCAATTAGAGCAATTTTTCTGTCGGTCGCGATTGACAGAGCTCGGCGACACACAGACAGTTACTCAGAATTCCGTACCTGCGCAGGGTGCTGGGGATGATGATGCGGCCTGTACCTGCAGAAAGCTCACAAAACATGCAAAAAACAGCACATGCAAATTCGCTCTCTCGCTCTCTCTCACAAGTGAAATGAGGGAAATGAGGTGGAGATGGGGATATAGTCAAAAAACTGAAATTTTCGCGATGATGGAGATGGACGTGGGAGATGGTGATGATGATGATGGTGAGGAAGATGGTGAAGAAAGTAAAAGAAAATCGATGAGAGTGAAGAAAATACCTACAACTCCAACGCGTCAACTCTACGTCTTACCATCACACGCTCGTCCTCAAAGCTCGATCCCCGGCAACGGCGCCAAAATTTGGTGTAGCTCAATGATGAGTAGCACCTCCTTTAATGTCAATCCGGGAAGACGTGAGGATGGTATGAAGACCTCGAGCAAGTGGCGGCACAAGTGCGTGAGTGAGAAGCACACAAGCATGCACACACATACACACACACGCGCACACAAGGCAAGACAAAGAGTGAGAATCAATGGAGCTTTTTAGATTACTTTCAAAATGCTCTTACCAGTTCGTTTCAATTACAATCTAACCTCAAAAATGAGCTCTCTAGCTCCTTTTATAGTTTTTGACTAGCTTTTGGCCCTGTCCAGACCTAGTGTCCGGCCTAGTTAAAAATTAGGTTCCAGGGCTTATTTGGGGGTTCAAACGAGATCTAAAAATTATGAAAATTGGTATGCAACTACTTCTAAGGCTCCTCAAGCTCAAGGACTCCTTGGCTTGCACAAAATGGAGCTACAAAAATGTAAAATGAGATTTACAATGATTATTAGTGATGAAAATCACTGTTGTTGTAGGGATTTCTTCTAGTGCTCTGCCATACATATCTTCAAGCTCCCTACTTGCTCTTCTTCCCTGCGTGTCCATCTCTCTGATTTGCATTAATGTCTTGAAAAAATATTGGCCTACTTGCCAGATCTTCTTTGACTGCCCTGTTTGCTTGTGCTGTCCCTTCGCTCACTTGTGCTGTCCCTTCGCTCTGACTCCCTTCTTTGACTTTCACGTCTTGTAGATCCTGATGTACCAAGGCTACTGCCAACACTACCTCTTCCAAACGTGACATAGACGCTATCTGAACTGCCACTCTGTCATCATGAGTTGTGGCCACTTTCTCTAACCTCTGCATCCATTCAGGAGCCTCGATCTCGATGGTGTCCATGCCCTCTTCTGTTTGCTTGCCCCCTGGTGCAGGCATGGGAACGTATGGGTATTCGAAGATTTCCTCTATTTCAATTGGCACTAAGTCTTCAGGCTTGGGCTCTACAAGGGGAGAGGGTTGACGCTCCTATTGCATGACTTTACTTCGTAATTCTTCTAGTTCTGCTCTGAGTTTTTCGACTTCTTCAGACGTGTCAACTGCGGTTGTGACTTTGCTTGGTGACTCATGCTGGGTTGCCAGCTGCTTTAATAGGTCATCTCTTTCTCTTTCTAATGCTGCATGGGCTTCTAGGAGGTCGGCATGGGTTTCCAACATAATTTGCATATTCGCTGAGGGTATGGCCTTGAATCTATCTGGGTCGATTTCCTGTGGGGAACCCTCCATGGCTGCTTCCAAGTTTTCTTCGTTTTGTTTCTGTAGTCGTTTATTCTCCTCAAGTGCAGTAGACATGTGTTTGCGTAAGAGGGCCAGGTTGCGTCGAAGCTTGAGATTCTCTGTTATCTGGGAGTGTAGCAGATCATCCATTTGTTGTTTTTCTTCTGCATCTGATTGGGGTGGATTGGCTACTAACTGCTCATGTTGTTCCTGTAAGGTGACATACTGTTGTTGTAGTAGCCACTTTTCCCTTTCTAGATCAATGAATCGTACTTGAAGTTCTTCATGGCTTCGGAAGAGTCTCCTATGTTGGTTATCCAGATGCTGGTAGTGCTGTTGTAGTTGAGACATACACTGATACATATTATTAAATACATTATTAATAGGGGTGGATGCGGGAAGGGTGTTGAATGCAGAAGGGAAGGGGAAGGGGAAGGGGAAGGGGAAGGGAAGTGTGGATGCGGTGCTGGAAAATGGTGCAGTGGGAGGTGGGGGAATGGGAGATGGTGGGTGTATGGGGGGAGGGAGAGGTGTGGAGGTGGGTGATATGTCCATAAAATCAAAAGTGGATGCAGTGGTGGGAGTGATTGTGAACATGGGAATCGTGGGTGCGGTGATAGTGGTGAAAGTGTACAGTGGTGTGTGCAATTGTGAATACGAACTACCAGGAAGTGTGATCGGGGGAATGAGGTTTTTCGTGGCTGCGGTTAGAATTACTGTGTGAGTGGCCGTATAGACAAGAGAGGTGGAGATAGGGTGTGTGGGTTGTGTGGGTTGACTGACGGTCTGCGCTTCGGTATGGGTAGTGGACTCGGAGGCGGTGACAGTAGTGGTTACACTGGTTGTGGGAGGTGAATGTGGTGGAGTTGGAGGTAGGGGTGGCAAAGGGGGTGACGGAGGTGCACTTGATGTATGGGTTTCCTCAGTATCATGAACGGTGTGTGTTGTGCTCGTGGTTGTGGATGTGCCTTGTGGTTCTGATACTAATACATTCATCTGTTTTCCTGATCGAGGGGGACGTCTACCGTATCTTAGCTCTATTCTTCGTGATTGTGCAAGGGCGGTATGCACCGTCTCAGGTACTCCTAAAGCATCAGATATCATATCAAGTGTGGCACGGTATTGCTCGTCTACACCTTCCTCCTCAAGGATTTGGTTCATGAGAGCTTTTCCTGCTGCGAGGGACAGTCTATGTTGCTCTTGAACCCTGTTGATGGTATCATAGAGCTTTTTCAATTCCTTCGTATAAGCCGGGGCACCCTCAAGTACTTGCAGAGCTTCCTAATCATATTCCTGCTCTTCTTCCTCGGATTGTCCACCATGTTCCTCCTCTTGTTCTTCTTCTTCTTCACCCTCCACATCGACGACCTCTGGTTGTCTGGGATGGGGTTGGTCTGTAGCAGTTTGTTGTCCACTAGCTTGCTCTGCCTCGACTTCCGCGTTAATAGCTTTGATTATTCTGGCTACCTCCTCATCAGTTAGGTCTTCTAATGTGAATTCGTGAGGAAACTCTAGGTCGGTTGGTACAGGTGGGAACACCAGATTCGGTCCATCAGTGCTGTGTCTTGGTAATCTGATAGTGAAGGGTTGTACCCGCCTTGGAAGTCGTGGAGTTGTCTCTGGTGTCAATGTCGCACTGCGGGGTTGTGCACAGGGCATCTGAACTGCACCTCTCATTTTCTTAGAGGGCGGTTGATAGTCTACGTTGGAATTCCTGTACTCTGGTCCAAATTATGCCCTCTGCACTGGCACATCATAAGCCAAACATCTATACACAATCCGGGTGAGAGCACAACATCCATACAGTACATACTTTTGTTTTTTATACCACCTTTGATGAGCCAAGTGGATTTGGTCGATAATCCAGTGGGGCATATTGATTGTCAAATCGAAGGCGTCGGCCAAGTATAGACTAAACCATATCTTCTTAGGTGGCATTGTGAACCTCTCTTGAGCAGGAAATGCAAAATGTTGCATGACCATTCACAAGTGAATGGCAATTGTAGGTGTCATTGCCACCATGTCCTTTAATTTCGTCAGATTCCTGTTCTTCATATTGTCAGGGATCATAGTCTCTTTCTCCGTAGGAATGTGCATACCTGTCATGTCTAGGGCTTCCCTCACCAAATTGATAGTCAAACTGAAGCGCTTCAGCTCATTGACCCTTGTGAGAGATGGGAGGACAAAGGTGCTGTATCCCTTTTTGTCTTTGCTCGGAGTGAGGGTGCTAATCAAATATGAGCATCTTAGAAAGTTGGGCTTTGGCAATTGGAATTTGAAGTAATCGTAGAGTCCCACTTTCTTCCATATAGGTTTCAGTCCTTCATTATTCTGCAGTCTCTCAAATTCCCTGGTGAAGAAGTGATACCTGCCCCAACGCCTATTGAATTCTATCTCGGCCTCCCACATGTAAGTGCCTTCACCCAGAGATCCTACCACATCACTGAACCAATGTGAGTTTTTGCTGACCGGCATTGTGTGCCCCTGTGGAGGATTCTGAATCGGTATGGCATGTAATGCCCTCAATGCCACTAGGCGTTCCTTCAATTCCTCCTCAACGGGAAGACTTTCAATGTCCATGACTTGGGGGCTGGTGCCTGCCTGGGAGCTAGTTCCTACCGTATCTGCCATGTTACTTCTTGCCTCCTGACTCTGTGAGAATATAGAAACAGGTGTTAACATTGTAAAGGACAAGATAGAACCGTTTTTGTCCCCATTACAACATTAACATGAGGTTCGGGAGAGATTAGTAGGCTATTAAGTGCTCGGTGCTTGTGCGTGTAGTTAGGAATTGGGTAGACCTAGAAGCTAAGTGGAATGATGTAGTGAGAGAGTGATGTAGTTAGTAGGTGGGCATGGATTTACAACTGGGGTCTGGGGGTTTATTACAAGTTTTAGGTTGCCAAATGCAGTGGATGGGCTTTGATCTTGATTTTGTGGAGACTCTGAAGAGTTTGATAGGGGTATCTACTTGAAAATGAGGCTTTTTAGGGACCCATTTACAAGAGATTCTACTTGTGCTCATGGAAGAATATGTGCCCCTGCATGATGTATAAGCATGGGCATCTGATGTTCGAGTGAGTGAAACATGTTGTACCGGGTGTGGCCTCGGTGTAGCTATTTGAGCCCGCAAGCAAGCCTTAGGCACCTAGATTTGTCGTGATTGTGGGCTGGCCTTCATTGACTTCTTGGGTACCCAAATAGACTTCACTTTCGCAGAAGAATTTATGAAAGACTTCTTATTAGTGTCGTGTTGTTGATTACTAATAAGAGGTTTTGGCCGTGGGGTTGGCATGGTCGTAACAGGGTGTTCACCTTTCCGCACCCACACTTGTTTCAACAGCTGAGATATTATGCTTTGCACGTGTTTTTGGCCTCCAGTATAGGTGGTAATCTGCTCTTGTATTTGATCTGCCTTTGGTTGCTGTGTCCCTCTAGCCTTTGGAACAGAAGGGAGTGTTGTCTTATCCTTGACTCCGTTGTTGAGACAATCCTCTTTCTGCATCATACAATTTTGGACAAGAATAGCATTGTCAACTTCATGTGTGCCCTTGGAAGGACCAGGAGTTCGTGCTTTACCTAGTTCCTTGAGTGCCTCATTTTCCAATTCAACTGTAATTCGGCTATGATTTACCCAAACCTGAAGAAGTCCACTTCTTAGGTTTAGGTTGACTGCATGATCATAGATCCAGTCCTGCCCCAAGACAAGAGGCTCAGTGAGGTCCTCATCTTGACACACTAGTACTTTGACTGTCATTGCTTCGTCTTGAATATAGCGGGGAAGTTCCACCTCGCCCATGCAAGGGGTTTCCACACCTCCCAATCCTATGAGATATGCTTCTATAGGATTGACAGTTAATTTCAACTCTTGACAGTACGAAAATTTAACAGCACTAGTGGCTGCACCTGAGTCAATCAAGGCTCTTACAGTCCTTGCACCCTTTCCTTGTCCTATCTCTAAGTTTATAAAAGGACGTCTATCAATTATCCTATGAGAGCTGATACCTCAAACTTCACACATAGCCACGTGATATCCTTGATCTGCATATGCATCTGTCCTAGGTTGCTCTCTACCCTGTCTTCTCAACTTCATTCTCCGGATGCGTTCCAATGCTTCTGCTTGAGTTTCTTCGCGAATTCGTTTTTCTTCTTCTTTGTGTTTCTTAGCAGTGTTGAGTCGACTTAGCATCTCTTCCACCAGAGGTTCCTGATATAACTTGACTCGGCATCCGCTTATGTAGCTTGGGAGAATATCGCCTTCTAATGTGGCTAGTTGCACTGCTCCACTCGCTGAGATCCTATTAATGATCATGGGTCCGTAGCCTCTTTTCTCTAGTTTCCTCGCCTGTTGTTTCAAAGTGTAGACTAGTACTAGGTCGCCTGCCTTCAAACCTTTATCCTTAATGTGGGCATCAAAGTATGCCTTCTGTCGTTCCTTAGCTGCATATATTCTTGCTGTCGCTCTTAGTCTCGTTTCACCTAGTCGTTCTAGATCAAAAATTCTAGATGAGAGCTCATGGCCTGTCCACTCGTGCTCTTGTGCTACTTTCAATGTAGGTATCAAAAAGTCTAAAGGTAGCACAACATTTTGACTAAACACCATTTGAAAGGGAGTGGCTTGGTGTTTTATAGGCGACTCGGTATGCCCAAACAACGTGGTGTAGCTGTTTGTCCCAATCAGAGCGTTTATTGTTCACTAATTTCGTCAGTACATTTCATAGGATCTTATTGGTGCTCTCAGCCTGGCCATTAGCTTGAGGGTGATAGGGGGCAGACTTCTTATGTACTACCAAGAATTCTTGGAGCAGATTTTCAATAACTTCATTCAAGAAGTGAGTGCCTCTATCACTTACCAGCTCTATAGGTAGCCCGTATCTTGTGAACACATTCTCAAATAGGAACTTAGCAGTTGTCTGAGCATCGTTCTTTGTCGTAGCTTTTACCTCTACCCACTTTGTTAGATAGTCTGTCGCAACAATGATGTATTCAGCATGTGAACCCTTGGCTGGGGGATTAATAGGACCTACAAAGTCTATTCCCCACTTAGAGAATGCACGTCCACCCATCATAGGTTTTAGTGGCATCTCATCTTTGCGTATAGGATACTGAGTTCTCTGAAAAACATCACACCGTTTCACATAGGTATGTGCATCCATGTGAAGGGTCGGCCACCAGAAGCCCGCAAATAGTATTGCCTTGATCACCCGATCTGGTCCAAAGTGTCCTCCTGCTACACCTTGGTGAGCAGTTTCCAAGATCTTGAGATATTCACTTTCATGGACACATAGTCTCAGGTAACCATCTTTACCACGCTTGTATAGATTATCACCAATGAGTGAGTAATCCAGGGCTTCTTGTTCTAAACTCCTTTTCCTAGCCAGAGTCATGTCTGGAGGGAATGTTTTCGTCCTCAGGAAGGATACTAGTTGTTCACTCCAATCTGGCACTATGGACACTTGATAAAGAGTGGCATGTTCCACATGTGGTTTAGTGCAACAGATTGGACATTCCTTGCACAATCTTTGGACATCAGCTTCCATAGTCGGCCAATGCACTCCGAGTCTCCTTAGTGTCTGCAGGGTTCATTGCTTTGAGTAGTGTTGCTCTAATGCACCTACATGTGCTAATTGCAACCATTTAGCGTACTCATCCTCTTCCACACAACAAGCCAAGATCCCTTGATCTGTGTGCTTGTACATACTTCCTGCCATGATGTGATACTTTTGGGCTTTTACTACCTCTCTATCCTGTGTGTTTATTACTGGGTGGTTAGGCCCGTATATCAATACTGGCACTAATGGCTTAGCCCACTGTGGCACCACTTCCAAATTAAACAGGTAAGCATCAGGAAGGTCATCTGACACTCCTTGTGGGGCTTCTCCAGATGTGAGCCTAGAGAGATGATATGCTCTCAAGTGAGTCTTCCCTTTCCTTACCACAACCTCGAAATCATATTCCATTAGCAAGAGAAACCATCTTACTAATCTTCCTGTATTGCATGGCTTGTTTACGAGATATAGCAGTGCCTGATGGTCAGTAAAAAATTTAAACTTATTTGCAAGCAAATAATGTCTAAACTTTTTAATTGCATATACCATGCCTAATCCTTCTCTCTCCGTAGTGGTATAATTTCGTTCAGCTGCATTCAATTGTCTACTAGCATAGGCAATTGGAAGATCCATATTACCTTCACCGGTAGGCTGCGCGAGTACACACCCAATAGCATAATTGGATGCATCAACATGAACATGGAAAGGCTTATTCCAATCTGGTGTGGTCAAGATCGGTGCTGAACATAATCGCCGTTTAAGCTCATTGAAAGAATTCTCACATTCATTAGTCCACTCAAAGTTAGTCAAAAGTCCATACAAAGGCTTTGCTATGATGGCATACATGTGTATAAACCGTCGGTAATAACCACAATGCCCCATGAAAGCTTGTACTTCCTTGACATTCTGTGGCCTAGGTAACTCGGCTATGGCTCTCACTTTCTCTTCATCAGTGGATATGCCATTCTTTGACACTATGTGTCCTAGAATCTTGCCTTGCCTGACCATAAAAACGCACTTTTCTGGGTTCAAGCAGACGTGATATTCTCTACATTTGTCAAAGATTTGTCTGAGTTCAGGAATATGGGTTTGCCTAATGTTGGAATGAGCACAACAGGTCCTTGTAGCTCCAAGCGAATACATCTCTGTACTCTCTTAGCAAGGCTATCAATTCATGCTCTTCGTCTTCCGTCATGTCATGGCCTATGTACGTGCATCTCTCTTCTCCTTCTTCCACGGCTACCACTATTTTCTTGGTGGTTTCTTTGTTATCATAGGCCTCCCCCGATTGCGCCTCTCATTTAGGCATTCTGATCATGACTCTCCTGTCATCTATCTCATACTTCTTAAAATTTTCCAAGACCTCAAACAAAGATTTTTCCTCTTCTGGTGTGACTTCTCTCTTCTTTCTTTTCTTTCCTTCTTCCTTCGGGGTCACATGTGTTGCTAGCCTTACATCATTTGTAAGCTCTCCGTGTCTCTGGGGTTGAAATTCCACTTCATAGAAGTATTCTTCATCTGATGCAAAAGGTGGGTCCATAATAATTGACTCTAGATCGGAGTCACTTGCATCCTCAAATGCATCAGGGCTAGGTTCACACTCTTCTAATACTGCCTCTCCCATGATTGGCTCTATGGAGAAGACTGAAATGTCATAGCCATCTTCATCACAGTGAGGTGTCCATTGTTCTTCATTGATGGCTACATCCATTGTTGCTAGGATTTCTGCCCAGCCGTGAGGTTCAAATTCTTCGTCAAGAAAGACTACAGGTGCATAGGCTGGGTCTTGAATTGATCTGTGTGTTTCTTTTGCACCTATCTCTCTGGCTTTTTCTCTCTTCTCTTCTTCTACTGCTACTTTGCACATCCATAAGTGGGTGTCTTCATGCATCCATGAGGATTCTGATCCTATGGAATGCACCGATTCCGTATCATCTTTGGCTCTATGGAGGGAATTCCATTGGATAGGAGGGACATCTCTATGAGAGTAATCTTTGAGATTCACTTTGGTTGTAACACCTAAGTGCTGCAGGTACAAGGAATTGGTTCCCCGGTCCTGTACCACTTGCAATTGTCGCATAAAGGGTCGTCCCAAGATCATTTCATAGGCATGATTTTTGCTAAACTCACATATAGCAAATGTATGCTCGAACTCAACACCACATGTGGTGAGAGTTATTCCTTCTAACAGCCCTAAGGGTCTCTCTATGTGACCATCGGCCATTTGCAATTTCATCCTCGTGGGCCTGAGGGCTGGCTTGCCCCAACGCTTCCATAGGGAAGTGGTAGCAATTGCAACTCCTGCACCAGAGTCGAGAATTGCCTTGGTTGTGTACCCCTGATGGGTGATAGGAAGATATGTGTTTCCCTCTTCGCCCTCGCTCATGTCTCCTATCTTGTCCAAAGGTATCTCTAGCACTGTGCGATGAGATCCTACCTGGGAACGAGGTTTTTCTATCTCTGGTACTTGTTTGGCTACATGTTTCCATAGCTCTGGCCTCACTTTGAGTAGTTCTTCTAAGGTGAGGTTGCACTGTACTTTAGTGTTTTTCACTACCTCTGTGTTCCTAGGTATGACTGAGTCCTCATTTCGTACCATGACTGTGGGTGCTCTCATACAAGTAGACTTGGCTTCCCATGGGCCTGTGAAGTGGGGTAATTCTTGTAGAGAGTTAGACTCAAAGTCCAATCTTTCTTGAGATTGGGTGCTCTCTTGCTCCTCATAAATGGATGGGATGTCTTGTGGAAATTGGTCGTGTGCATCATCCACGAGTTCAATGGGAGGAGGGACTTCACTCTCTTTAGCCCATTTGTCTTCTTGAATCTCGCTTAGGAATTCTGGTGTGAACCAATTCATAGAAGATGATGTGTCTGGCTCCGTAGAGTTAGGCGCATAGGCTTCTTGAGCAAGAAGACCTGCCCTTTCACTTGCATTGTCCTTGTGTAGAGAGGCGGGTTCCTTTTTTGATTGTGCAATTAGCCTCTCTATTCTTTCTAACAGTCCTTCAAAGTGCAGCTGCGTCTTGGCTGAGCTAGATATGTTAAAAAGGTGACTGGCTTCAAACATGGTTTGAGCCAATTCCACCATTTTGGCATAGATTTTGGTTCGTTCAAGCTCTAATTTTGCTCTAGGGTAGCACTTTTCATGATCAGTTATGTTTGGCCCTTCTTGGATTTTGGCCTGATATGCTTTAAGCATCATGTTTAAGTCCTCAGGAGTGGGATCTGCTAGGGCTGATCCTACTCTAGGGGGTGGTGGGATTAGGTGAGGCAGGTTGGAAGGTGGCGGGTCGGATGGAGTTGGGAATGGTGGAGGTGGGGTAGTATGAGAGGGAGTTTGAGATGTGAGTTCGGTTATCCTGGCTCTCGTTTCTCTTAGACTTTCCTCAAGTTCACTCATTTTCTTTGTCCATTGCCTTTTCATTCTTTCACGACTATCTCTCCAAGCTCTAGTCCTCTTCTTTGTCATGCTCTCCGTTTGACTAACGTCTAGGCTCTTTTCCTGGCCTACACTTTGGTTCTGCTGCAAGACTTGGGCTCTAGTGATCACTTGCACTGGTGTAGTGGAAGTCACACTTCTTGTGGAGTCTACAACTAGCCCAACAACATTGATAGGAGTGATTTTCGGCATATTATTAGGATTCTTTGGGCAGTCTCGTAAGAGATGCTCCTTTCCACACTCTTGACAATAGCCCTGGATCGTCACTGACAGGGGTTGTGTAGGTGGAGGCAAGGGACAATCACGAATGAGATGATCTCCCTGACATCTGTAGCATGGTCCTCTAGGAAATGGGGGTCTTACTTGCCTAGGTTGAGGTCTAGAGTTGGGGTTCGCGTACATGACATTCACATACTCTGTCTCCCAAATAGGTTCACTCGGTTCCTCACTGTAGTAGGACTCACCATGTTCAGGAGACTGCATGTAGTAAGCCTGGGGACTATCAACATGCATAGAATCAAAGCTATGGTCACTGGGATCACTTTCTGAAATTAATGGTGTTACTAGGACTATAGCTCTATTCAGGTTTTCTTCTGCAGCAGCATACTTTACCGGAATCACATTAGTAGGAGCAGGTGGTTGCTGTGCTAGCACTGGCTGGGGTCTCAGTTGGGTCTGATATTGCGGTTGGTAATTTTGTTGAGGCCTAGTATACTGTTGGGGTGGGTATTGACTCTGGTATCTGCCTTGTTGGTATGGCTGAGGGTAGGTTTGCCTAACCGCTTGCTTATTGTATGGGCAGTCTTGTGCAGAGTGATTTGTGTATCTTCGTTCTATGGTGCAGTACTGTCTACTAGGATTTACTTGGGGTTGAGCCATAATGGGACATACATTTGCCATATGGTCACCTCCAGAAGTATAGCATCTTTTCACTAGGGCAAATCTTGGGATCTGTTTGCTAGTGACACCTAATTTCTGAGCTACTTTCTCTCCAAGTTCCTCAATTGATGTGGATTGCGAGGAAGAGAGGCTAGAGGCACTATTTGAGTCTTTGTAGATTTTGGATAGCTCTAGTTCTTCCCCTAGGTTATCCTCGATGTCAATGCACATGCGTACACACTCTTCTATGGTCCTAGGGTCCTTCAAGTACACATATGATCTCAATTTGGTACTTAGCAATCCATCCAAGAACAAACCCACTTGCTTAGCTGGCGTGGGTAACTCAGGGACAGGGCATCTCTCTAAGTATTGCCTAAGTCTTCTTCCAGCAAGTCTCACGGTTTCTTGAGGGGTTTGCTTGAAGCTGTGAATCAGTGAGGAAGTGTTATGTCTTGCCACTTTTAGAGAATTCGATAATGAATGCCTCTAGAAGTTGGTCTATGCTCATGAACTGCCTCTTGTTTAGTGGCTGAAACCATGTCAGGGCGGTGTTCCTAAGGGTTAGACCAAAGGCATTGTATTGCGTAAACAGATCTTCCACTTGTTCAGCTCTCAAGACTTGCCTGAACTCAGCCACATGATCGTATGGATCTCCAGTGCCATCGAAGTAGTTCTTCATGGACTTAATGAGCTGAGTCGGTCTCAAAGTTGTTGTATGCTCTCTAGGTCTTGGTAGAGGGAACTCATCCGCATTTCTTTGATTCCTTGGAGCTCTAAGTACCTCAGGTTCCACTCTATTTGTTTCCGTTCTCGTTCTTTCTCTGCCCCCTGGGTTGGCAAAGCTTACTTTTGGCCTATCTCTACTTTTGTCTCTTTGAGTTCCATGAGCTTGGGATGTTCCAGCTCTAGGGTGACCATAGGACACGTTCGATCTTGGTTGGGGGAAAACGAATTCACCCTTCCAAGTATAAGCATGCCTGTCATGTTCTGTAACCACAAAGATCCTCTCTGAAGCGTGATCTAAGTAGGTCACTCTCCCTGGGCTATCAAGATCTTTGAACTCATAGATCAGGATTGACCCTACATCATTTGGCCTATTTGATTTATACCTCCAAAAGGCTTCATCGGTTTCTTGATTTAGGAGCAGATCTATGCTCTTATTATCCTGGGGAATCCACTCTGGGTTGAGGATTCTAGTAATAACAGATTTCCCTCGAGGGGTCCTAGGCTCTATGCCCATGTTTCCTTGCTCCAGGTCACCTATGTCCGCTTCTGGGACCACATTTCCGAATTCATCTATCCTATCTGGGTGACTGGTGACTACGTATATGGTTCCTTCTTTGTCCAAGTATGCTCCGTTTTCAAACTTGACAGCTGGGTGTTCTAGTCCAATGGATTGGTCAGGGTTCTTAATCTGGACCACGGATCTTCCTAGGCCGTCCTCATAGATGCTAGCACCTAATCGGTTCGTCTTAAGGTATTCCAGCTGCGTCTTGTAGGGGCCTTCCACCTTATACAAATGTGGCACACCTGAACTCCCCGCAGGTCTCTCCATACCTTGAGACATCTCTGATTCACTAGTCTCAGAGCTAGGGTAATGCGGTGGTGGCTCAATTGCTGGGCCCAAGACCTAGCAGTATGATTAACGCTAGCCTTTGAAGACCTAAGACTTTGTCTATCTCTCCCTAGATGTCGCCCTGATCTAAGGTTCATAAGCCTAATTGAATAGCCCAAATTTGTCCAAGTACAACCTCGTTGCAGAGTTCTTTTGTATCAGTTACTTGATTCTTTTTTAGTTGATTACCGTGTTTATGGTCTTGTCTGATATCACGTCGTCAGGTATACTTGAGTGTATTTCCGCACTTGAAGTTGATCGTTGCACGTTAAGTTCTTTTCCTTTAAGGTTATCGGTCACACACAGGTTATCTCTTGACTTGAACTTGCTTCCTTAGATAGTCTTTGACTTGACAATTGCCTAGCGTCACCCTAACTTACTTCTAGCACTACTCGCGTGTAGCCTGTGCTACGAATTGACAAAGGGAGTTGAGAATTTCCAACCTTTTGTTTCCTTCTTGGTTGCCCTTGAGTGCCCAGGAAGTGTGTTCCCAAGCTTGCACTTACTCTTGCTTAGAATGCCCTTTGATGCTCTCAACAGACCTGGAAAGGCTCCAAAGTTAATTCAAGACTTAAATTCAAGTGACACAATAGACCACTTTCATGCAAGTAAATCATAGACCAAATTGCCCTTTGCCTTTATGGAAAGCAATTCTAATGACCCCTTAGTTTCCCTACCCTGGGGTATGGTCAACTTCAAAATACCCTATCGAATAATCCTAGTATTAATTTTACCGTGAGCTTTCCAACAAGACGAGAATCACAGCAAACTGATTTCTTATGAGAAAGTTATGCCAGTTCAAGGTTCTAGGGCTAAAACAGGGTTCAAACAGGCTAACAGGCCAACAGGGTTTCCTCAAATTATTTGCTTATAGCCTCCGTATATGCCCTATAGCCCAATATTTATGCCCAAAATTAGCCAAAATCCTCAAATTAAAAACCCTAAAAAATTGGCCGAAAATGGCTGTCAATCGCGATCGACTGAGCTATCAATCGCGATGGACAGGGTTGTCCGTCGTGGCCTGTCAGTCGCGATGGACACGTGTCAATCGCGATTGATGGGTGTCAATCGCGATGGACAGGGGGTGTTGGTCGCGATGGACAGGGGGTGTCGGTCGCAATGGACAGCTGTTAGTCGTGATGGACAGAAATTTTGGGTTTTTTCCGTGTTTGTGTGTTGATCAGGGCTCTATACATCGCGATGGTCAAGATTCTCGTCGAAATGGGGTGTCAATCGCGATTTTTCTGTCAGTCGTGATGGATAGGGGTGTCCGTCGCGATGGACACGTGTCCGTCGCGATGGACACGTGTCCGTCGAGGTCTGTCAGTCGCGATTGACTGGCTGTCTGTCGCGATGGACAGTGTCAATCGTGATTGATGCTATCAATCACGATGGACAGAAAAAATGCAATTTTTTCAAAAATTTTTGTGGATCTCTGATGTGCAAGGTCTCTAGTCTACTGTGGTGCACTCAGTTTTACCAAAAGATGAAACTTTCTGTCAATCGCGATCGAGAGAAGCTTGCGACACAGAGACAGTTCTGCACATTTCCGTACCTGTGCAGCGTGCTGGAGGGGATGATACTGCTGGATCCTATAAGAAAACTCAACAAGCATGCAAAAACAAGGCACACAATATTGCTCTCTCACTCTCTCTCACAAGTGGAATGAGGGAAATGAGGTGGAGAAGGTGATATGATAAAAAACTGAAAGTTTTTGCGATGATGGAGATGGAGGTGGGAGATGGTGATGATGATGATGGTGATGATGATGATGAGGTAAGAAAAAGAAAAAATAAGAAGAGTGAAGAAATTACCTACAACGCCAACGTCTCAAATCTACGTCTTACCATCACACGCTTGTCCTCAAAGCTCGATCCCCGGCAACGGCGCCAAAATTTGGTGTAGCTCAGTGATGAGTAGCACCTCCTTTAATGTCAATCTAGGAAGACGTGAGGATGGTATGATGACCTCGAGCAAGTGAAGGCACAAGTGTGTGAGTGAGAAGCACACTAACATGCACACACATACACACACATACACACACACGCGCACTCAAGGTAAGACAAAGAGAGAGACAATGGAGTTCTTTTAGATTACTTCAAAAGTGCTCATACAAGTTAGATCAATTACAAGCTAACCCCAAAAATGAGCTCTCTAGCTCTATTTATAGTTTTTGACTAGGTTTTGGCCGTGTCCAGACCTAGTGTCTGGCCTAGTTAAAAATTAGGTTCTAGGGCCTATTTGAAGACTCAAACGAAGTCTAAAAATTATGAAAATTGGTAGGTAGCTACTTCGAATGCTCCTCAAGCTCAAGGACTCCTTGGCTTGCACAAAATGGAGCCACAAAAATATGAAATGGTATCTACAATGGCTCTTAGTGATGAAAATCACTATTGTTGTAGGGATTTCTTCTAACGATTTGACATACATATCTTCGAGCTCCCTACTTGCTCCTTCTCCTTGTGTGTCCACCTCTTCGATATGCTTTAGTGTCCTGAAAAAATATTGGCCTACTTGCCAGATCGTCGTTGACTACCCTGTCTGCTTGTGCCTTCTCTCCTCTCTGACTCCCTTCGTAAGCTTCCTTGCCTTGTGAGTCCTTCAGTTCCAACAGTAATACAAGATGTTGAACCTTCTTGCTTTGAAGATGCAATTGGAATTGCAGATTGGGAAAAAGCTATGGATGAGGAGATGGTTGCACTCTATGGAAATGATACATGGAAGCTAGTTCCATTGCCACAAGGAAAGAAACCCATAGGCTGTAAATGGGTTTACAAGGGAAAGCATAATGCTGATGGTAGCATAAGCATGTATAAATCACGATTGGTAGCTAAAGGATATGCATAGACATACAACATTGATTATGAGGAAACATTCAGCCTTGTAGCTTAAATGTCTACTGTCAGAACACTTGTTGCATTAGCTACAACAAAAGGATGGAGTTCGCATCAGATGGATGTGAAGAATGCTTTCCTACATGGTGAGTTACAGGAAGAAGTATACATGGACCAACCACAAGGATATGACGATTCAAAGCATCTAGAATATGTTTGCAAGTTTCAAAAGGCTTTGTATGGGCGAAGCAAGCCCCTCGTGCATGGCATGCAAGGATTGCTGATTACTTAACCAGCATTGGGTTTTCTATGTGTGATGCAGATCACTCACTATATGCAAGGAAGGATGATGATGGCATCACTATTGTGGCTATTTATGTTGATGACCTGATTGTAGGTGGTGATAATGAAGGAAGCATCAAAGAGTTAAAGCAACTTCTTATGCAGGAATTTGACATGAAAGATCTTGGTGTGCTACACTATTTCTAGGGCATTGAGTTTATACATACAAAAATAGGTATATGGATGTCTCAAAGGCAATATGCCTTGAATATGCTGCAAAAGTATGGTATGGCTGATTGTAAGCCAATTTCTATGCCATTAGATCAGAATTTGAAGTTGGATACTACATCAAGTGAAGCATTGGAAAATGCTACTATGTATAGGAAAATTGCGGGAAGTCTTATATATCTCACAATTACAAGGCCTGGTCTAAGTTATACTGTTGGACTTGAAAGTCAGTTTATGCAAGTTCCCAAGAAGCCACATTTGGATGGTCTGAGGCGCACTCTACGTTATGTGAGTGATACTTTGGATTATGCATTTTTTTATGAGGCTGGAGTAGATTTGTAGGTTTATGGATACACTGATGTAAATTGGGCTGGTATTATTCCAGATAGAAGATCTACTAGTGGTTTTCTATTCTCACTTGGGAGTGCAGCTATTACATGGAGCAACAAGAAGCAACCCAATGTTGCTTTGTCGAGTACAAAGGCTGAGTATAGAGGTGCTGCAATGGCAGCATGTGAGGCATCATGGCTAGAAATGCTACTTGCAGATTTAGGCATGGAAGTGGGAAAGCCTATCACTATTTATTGCGATAATCTTAGCAGCATACAGTTAGCACGGAGTCCTGTTTTCCATGCTAGAACAAAGCATATTGAGGTACATTATCACTTCATGAGAGAGAAGGTATTAGCAGTTGATATTGATCTTGTTTATGTGAGAACAAATGAGCAGGTTGCTGATATTTTCACCAAAGCACTTGGAACTGAGAAGTTGAAGAAGTTTTAGGAGATGCTTGGATTATAAGATATAGCGTTGATCTTGAGGGAGAGTGTTGAGATATCAAGCTCAACATGTGATGATCTAGAATGACATGTACTAGTTTTTCATTTCTTTGACATGTATAGTGCTCACGCTGGTATATGTTAGGGATACTTCATTGAGCTTTATTAGATTTATCTACCTAGAGTGATGGCACATTTGTTCCTTGCAAGCTCACTCATTCATGGACATTAGGTTTTTTCTTTATGTACTGATCTTTATATATTGCACTGGTTGTATTCTTGTTTTTAGGTCATTCTTGTACATTCCTTTTTATGTAATAGAAGAAGAAGAAGATCATTCTTCCTTGCCTCAATCTTTGTGTGTGCTTCTCCTTGAGAGTGAGAGTGTGTGTGTGAGCTCTCTTCTGTATCTCCTTCCTCGTGACACAAAGTCGCAAAGGAAGAGGAAAAATGCCTAAAAGCAAGAGAAGAAGGAACTTCTCAAGGGGATAGACCAGTTAAAGACCCAGCCTACACACCGATGATCTTCCTAGATGAGGAATTTGAGCCCCATGGCTGGGCAGAAATCTTAGCCACCATGGACATTGCTGTCAATGAAGAACAGTGGACACCTCATTCCGATGAGGAGGGTTATGATATTTCAGTGTTCATGTGTCAACCCTTGCTAGAAGAATGTGACCCTAGTGACTTCATAAAAGAAGAAGAGAACGATGACGATCCAGAGTCCATTTTGATGGATAATTGCTTTATTTCAGAGGAGCACTATCTAGAAGACATAGGAGTATTTACTCAAAAAGAAGAAGAACCTGCCACAAGCTTCAAAGTTGTAAAATCACAGGATGGAAGTGAGGGTGGTCAAAAGAAGAAGAAAAGAAAAGTAGTGAAACCAGAAGAGGAGGAGTCATTGTTTGAAGTACTAGAGGATTTCAAGAAATATGAAGTTGAAGACCGTAAAATTTTGGTACGAATGCCTAAGAGAGAGACAACCACAGGAGAAGCATATGATAACAAAGAAAAGACCAAAAAAATCGTAGTCACCATTGACAAGAACGAAGAGAGATGTACATACATAGGAGATGACCTAAGTAAAGAAGAGGAAGCATAGTTGGTAGCCTTATGAATGGAATATAGGGATGTGTTTGCATGGCACTATAGAGACTTGAAGGGAGTAGATCCAAAAATTTTTTCTCATATGATCCCCATGATAGCAGATGCCAAGCCCACCAAATAGAAGCCCTACACATATAATGACACTTATGCAACTAAAATAAAAGAAGGAATCGACAGGTTGATTGAAGCTTTGATTTATCTATGAGATTGAGCATATGGAATGGGTGTCCCCCATTGTTGTGGTGCCCAAAAAGAATGGAAACTTGCATGTATGTATTAACCTTAAGAAAGTTAATGCCACCACGATAAGAGATAGTTACCCACTTCCAATCACTCAACATTTATTGGAGCGTGTTGCATGCAAGGAAGTGTATAGCTTCCTTGATGGATTTTCGGGCTACAACCAAGTAGCCATTGCCCCAGAAGAGCAACACAAAACAGCCTTTGCCACAGAGTGGGGAATCTTTGCATTTCGTGTGATGCCATTTGGACTCACCAATGCACCTGCAACATTCCAAAGGCTCATGTGTCATGTCTTCAAAGAGTTCTTGTGAAAGAGCTTAGAAGTATATGTGGACGATTTATGTGCTCATTCCCAAGAAAGGAGATGTCACATCCCTGAGCTCAGACAGATCTTCAACAAGTGTAGAGAATATCGAGTTTGTCTAAACCTAGAGAAGTGTGTGTTCATGGTACAACAAGGTAAAATCTTAGGTCATATTGTTTCTAAGAATGGAATATCTACAGATGAGGATAAAGTAAGAGCCATAGCAGAACTGCCAAGGCCAAGGAATGTTAAAGAGGTACAAGCCTTTATGGGCCATTGTGGATATTACCGTAGGTTTATTCACATGTATGCAATCATAGCTAAGCCTCTTTATGCCTTGTTGACAAATTTCGAATGGAATGATGAATGTGAAAAATCCTTCAATAAGCTAAAAAGAGGTTTGTGCAGAGCACCAATATTGACCACTCCTGATTGTACTAAACCATTCCATGTCCATGTAGATGCATCCAATCATGCAATAGGATGTGTGCTAGCACAACCCATAGGTGAAGGCAATCTAGATTTGCCTATAGCATATGCGAGCAAACAACCAAATGCAACACAATGAAATTATACAACAACTGAGACAAAAGGCTTAGGCATGGTATATGCCATAAAGAATGAAGATGGTTTGGAGGTGGGAATCCAAGCTAAGCTTCACACCCTATGTCCTACAACCCTCAATGAGGCTACATCTTTGGCCTATGATGTAGAGAAAGGATTCCAGTCCATAACCAAGTCACTCCATCTACAACAACCACATCAATGACCACTTTTTGTTAAACCAAATCTTCCCATGAAATGTAATTTTAATGCCCCATCTTACACTAGTTTTCCTCGTCCATCGCAATCCAATTACTCAACTGCACCTGTTGCTTCATCTCTCCAACCTACCAAACCACCTACCCTACAAAGTTCAGTGATGGATGACCAACAAAAGCGACCACGAATCACCTCCTAGAATTGTGGCAAACCTGGACATACAAAAATGAAGTGCTGATTGCGACCTCTTAACATGAAACGAGCTGGAGCTCAATTACATAACATGGAGGCCCATAATGAAGAAATTCCTCCTCTTTGGATAGAGGAATCATTGGGGAAGGACTTAAGTACCTTGGGTAACAATATCTCTCTTCATTCTCTACTTTGCATGTAGGGTACTATAAAGAACAAGCTCATTAAAATTTTACATGATGATGGTAGTTCACATGACTTCATTTCACATTTATTAGTACAAGAACTTAAATTAAAAACGTTTTCTTCTTTGTTTAAAGTAAAAGTTGCATTTCAAGGTAATCGTTATAATGTAACATGAGAAGTGCAAGTTGTTGCAATTAGCATAGGCCCATATGTTGATTCACAAACATTTTTAATTGCACCTTTGCAATCTTACGATGTTATAGTAGCTATGACTTTTCATCATCATTATAACCCACACATTGACTACCATACACATACCTTTAACTTTGAATTTAAAGGTCAAATCATTACTTTGTCTGCATGGCATGATTTCCAACCATTTCCATTGATTAGTCATACTCAAGTAAAACATGCATTTAGGAAACGATTCAATTCATGCATTTTTTTTGTCAATGCATAGAATACTTATGACTAAAGCTTTCATGCATCAACGATTATACTCATACACTTCCTGATGCACATAAAGCTTTCATGACTACTTATAAGGATTGTTTTATGTCTAAGTATCCCTCTGAACTACCACCATTTGGAGGATCCTGTGACCATAGCATAGACTTAGTCCCCGGTAGTTCTCCTCCTCATAAAGCACCTTATAGACATGGCCCACTACACCAAAAGAAAATAGAAAACCAAGTAAAAAACCTACTACAGAAAGGACTTATAAGGCCTAGTTCTTCCCCATTTGGAGCACCAATTCTCTTAGTAGAGAAGAAGAATAAAACTTATCGAATGTGCATTGATTATAGAGCCCTTAACAAGATCACAACAAAGAATAGATACCCTATTCTTCAAATAGATGATCTTTTAGATAAATTACAAGGAGCTCATGTCTGTAGTAAAATTGATCTAAAATCGAGATACCATCAAATTCGTATGATGCAAAGTGATATTTTTAAGACTGCATTTAGAACTCAAACACGCCATTATGAATTTATGGTAATGCCCTTTGGACTTACTAATGCCCCTGCTACATTTGCACGAATGATGAACAACAATTTTCTTGATTACCAAGCTTTTGTTTGTGTATTTTTCGACGATATACTTGTTTATAGTAAGAATGATAGTGAGCATGAGAAGCATCTTAAAATAGTTTTTCATTTACTATGAGAGAACACACTTTACACTAATCCGGAAAAGAGTTACTTCTTTCAACGTAAGCTAGAATATCAAGGACATATTATTTCAAGTGAAGGTGTGCATCTAGATCCAAAAAAGATTAAAGTTATATTAGAATGGCCTACACCACAATCAGTCAATGACGTTCGTTCTTTTCTTGAGTTGGCTAGTTTCTATAGGAAGTTTGTTCGAATTTTTTCTTATTTAGCATTGCGTCTTGTTGAAGCCTCTCAATGATGCCCCTTCATTTTTCATACAACCTTTCCTTGTCTTGTCATACACGGAGCTCGAGATTAGACCTGCCACCTAGCCGTGTACGTATCCCTATAAGCCTCTCTCTCTTTCCATAATTAATAAGTGACCTATGGCTCTACATATGGGTGCCACATGGCACTCATGTGTGAGCCCATCTAAATGGAGGTAAGAGGTGATTCACACCTCCTCCATAGGTTGACTCCATATAACATTTCCTTCCCCTTAACCCCATTTTTGTCTTCAAAAATGGTATTGGAAGGTCTAAAGAAAGAGTTAATCAATGGAATAGTACTCCCACTAAATCCCCATGTATAAAAATACATGGTCATGTCTCTGTGTTGTTTCCCCATATCCTTCCCCTTAAGAAGACTCTTGGGCAGGTAATCTAAAGTTGGGAAACCATCTATGAAGGGTGCTAACCCGCCCCCATGTAGCACTATCTTCTGAACTATCTTTCCACTTTACTAGACATTCTTTATACAAGTGACTCCTCATCTGTTTCTCTCAAGTGCGTAGTATGCTCTCAGGCTCATGTGGAATAGATTGAATAGGAATAGGCTCAACTACCTCACTATCTTGAATGAGGTTGTCAGATTCACCTAGCCTTTTCTTAAGCTCGCTAACATGAAAAACTGGATGGATTTGACTATTCTCTGGAAGCTGGAGCTGGTAAGCCATCTTTCCTATTCTCTTAAGCATTTGGAAAGGTCCACAATACCTAGGAGATAGTTTTGGACAGGGTCCCATCTTCATGGTTTTAGATCTAGATGGAACTCTAAGATAGACCTACTCTCCTACCTCAAAATTGATGTCTCTCCTTTGAGGAACAACATAGGCTCTAGCTCTATCCTGAGCTCTCCTAATGTTGTCCTTAGCAAGCCTAAGCATATTGTTCATCTCTTCCAAGAAGTCCTTTGCAGCTTGAACTTTCTCATTCTGCAAGCCTACAACATAAGGAGCTCTTGGCTGAAACACATACATAAGCATAAATGGACTATGCCCAGTGGGAGAATGCTTGGCACTATTATATGTAGACTCTACTATAGATAAGTACTCTTCCCAATTCGTTTGCCTTTCATTCACATATGCTCGAAGCATATCCTCTAGTATTTGGTTAACCCTTGAGTGTGGATGCTTGGCCGTACTCATGCTAAGTTTCGTATCCAACCTTTTGA
The DNA here is from genome assembly GCA_020310875.1 of Ceratopteris richardii. NCBI lineage: Eukaryota > Viridiplantae > Streptophyta > Polypodiopsida > Polypodiales > Pteridaceae > Ceratopteris > Ceratopteris richardii. Next base: position 140,575,704 of record CM035407.1, read on the forward strand.
AGATCGCTCTCCAAAAGTGGCTAGTAAACTTCCTATCCCGATAGGAAACTATGTCTAAAGGAAGACCATATAACCGGTATAGGTTCTCTACAAAGTCTCTAGCCAACACTGGTGTCTTCACTGTATTACGTGTCAGAATAAACCTACCCATTCTAGTTAACCTATCCACAATTACCTAGACCGAGTCGTGCCCTCTCTGTGTCTTAGGTAATCCAATTATAAAGTCCATGGAGATACTCTCCCACTTCCCATTAGGAATATCCAATGGGTGGAGTAGTCCTCCAATCCTCAATCTCTCAGCTTTGTTGACCTCACATTTGGTGCACTTAAGCACATACTCTAGGACGTCCTTATGAAGTCCAGGCCAATAAAGCTGCCTCTTAACAAGATCATAAGTCTTGTTAACTCATGGGTGTCCCGCACTAGGTGTGTCATGACACTCATCCAAAATATATCATCTCATATCAATATCTCTAGGGACACAAACCTTACCTTTTGTTGAAGCTGAAAGTCAAGGACAAAGCATAGGAGCACATCTAAGAGGTGGACACACACGAAGAAGGAGCAAGTAGGGAGCTCCAAGAAGTACATGTCAACTTTTAAGAAGAATCCCCTACAGAAATAGTGATTTCTATCACTAAAACCATTGTAAATACCATTTTCTATTTTTTTTGCTCCATTTTGTGCAAGGTGAGGAGTCCTCGAGCTTGAGGAGTATTAGAAGTATCATCCTACCAATTTTCATAATTTTTAGACTTTGTTTGAGCCTTCAAATAAGCCCTAGAACCTAATTTTTAACTAGACCGGACACTAGGTCTGGACAGGGCCTAAACTAGTCCAAAAACTATAAAAAGAGCTAGAGATCTCATTTTTGAGGTTAGCTTCTTGTAGATTTCAGTTTTGTAATAGATTTCTTTAGTAATCAAAGTCCTTCCATTGTTCCTCTCTTTGATCTTACCTTGTGCGTGTGTGTGTGTATGTGTGTGCATGTTTGTGTGCTTTCACTCACGCACTTGTGCCTTCACTTGCTCGTGGTCTTCATACCGGTCCTCACGTCTCCGCGGATTGACAAGCATCAAAAAATTAAAACATGTACCAATTAGATGTCAAGAATGCTTTCTTGAATGGATGGATATCTGAAGAAGTCTACATGTCACAACCACCTGGCTATGAAGATCCCAAGAAGGTAAATTATGTTTGTAAATTGAAGAAGGCTCTATATGGATTGAAGCAGGCACCTAGGGCATGGAACTACAGGCTGATAACATACCTCCAAGACCAAGGGTTTACTATGAGCAAGGCAGACACTTCACTGTTTATCAAAAGAAGCAATTCAGAGGTAATCTATCTCTGTGTTTATGTTGATGACATCATCATTACAGGTAATGATGTCCAAGGAATCAGAAGCATAAAAAACCAGATGATGAAGGAGTTCAAGATCAATGATCTTGGATTATTGAAATACTTTCTAGGACTTGAATTGGTTTATACTAATTCAGGTATATATATCACTCAGAAAAAGTATGTACAAGACATGTTGAAGAAGTTTAACCTGCAAGATGCTAAAGTCTCAAGTACTCCAATGGAAGTCAACCTAAAGCTAAGTGCTCATGAAGGGGATGAAGTCCAAGACATTACAGGATATCAAGGTAGTTTGAATTATGCTACCTTGACCAGAATTGACATAGCATATGGAGTTAGTGTGCTAAGTCAATTCATGCACAAACCAAGGGTACCTCACCTTGAGGCTGCAAAGAAGATCTTGAAGTATCTAAAGGGAACTCAGAACCATGGTTTGTACTTTCCTTATACATCAGATATTGACATTAAAGTGTATTCAGATGCAGATTGGGCAGGCAATGTGCAGATGTACTCACTAAAGCTTTGGATGGAAACAAATTATGCAGATTCAAATCCATGATTGGATTGCAGGATGTGATTGAAGATTGAAGATGAAGACTTAAGCCAAAGTGTTTGGCTTGAGGGGGAGCTGTTGGTGCAATTCAAGCCTTCACAATTTGGCTTGGATTACTTCATGAAGACACCACTTGAAGGAAGGACCATAGGAACTTATGCTTATAAGTTCTTACCACTTTACCCATGTAAAAGTCTAAATGACTTGGAATCTTGTGTATACACCTACTTGATTAAGTCGTGGAAAAGTAGGACATGTGATTGAGGGAATATCTCCATACTTTTAGAGGCTTGATTATAGGGAACCAAGGACTTGAATTTGAATTCAAATTCTTGCTCACTTCATATATAAGATATACATGAAAAGTCGCGTGTGAGAGTCACCATTCCCGAGGCTTAGACTACTGATCATTGAGTGTGTGAGGCCTACTCCATAGATTACACCTCTGAGTACCATTTGGCAATGTTTATCATGTCAATGGGAATGTACATCAATGTGAATTAATACATATGTTTACATACATCATCTCTGTGTTCTCTGAATACTCACTTCAAAGTCTGCCAACTTCAAAGAGGCATATCTCAGTGCCTACTTCACCAAATCGAGTGATTCAAAGCTTGGTAGATCCAGCTCAAAGCATACTACAAGCATACAGAGTTTGAAGCAACTTGGTTCAGCCAATCTCAAGAAATCACCGTCGAAGTGCTCTCTGGTATTTGTCTGCATACTTCCTAAAAAGTCGGGGATGTCCATAAATTTGCTAAACTGATTTCTCTGAGTATAGTTTATCATTTTATCTCATTCCACTTGAAAATGGTAGCTTATTAAGCTAATTCAATACCTCTAAAAGGAATTGGATCAATTTCAACTATGCTGGTCACACTGAGCATAACTCTGAGCAGGTGTCAATACAAAAATAGCAAGTTTTCTTGGATTTGTGAAGTATCAAGTAGTCTGTTTTGACTTGATCATTACACACATCATTTGCAAAGTACATATATGATCTCTTGGTATCATTTGGAAGCTAAGGGTTTCTACTAATCATATCTGGAGTCACTGTGGGCTGGTGCAAAGCAGGATTAGCAGCACCTACTCAATCTTCTTGAGGATCCATCCATCTTTCCCAACAGAAGGGAGATGAACATGAAGTGCATGAAATAATCTCACATGAGGATGAAACATCTAGAGAAAAATTGCAAGGAGTCAAGGAAACGGGGGAAATGTCTAAGGGGGTTGGATCCTTATTCGCAACAAGAGAATATGATAATACTTTTGTGGATATCAGAATAGGATATGACCATAGAAGGTTGGGTGTTTATATCAATCCTAATTGTGAGTGGAATTTAATTCATATTGACCTAGTGGTCATTATCTTAGAGAACATTCAACCAACAACTCATTCTTCTATCCTCATGGATGGTGAACATTATGATTGCATGGGTCAAGTTGTGTTACCTGTTATGGTGGACGATATGAAATTTTTGGAAACATTCTTTGTCATGGATTGTATAGACGAAGACTTGATCATTGGCACCCAAAGGTTCATTACACAAAATCATCAAGAATTTGACTATTACCCATGCTTCTACATATATGCCTATGGAAAATCCTAATGACTATCCACCTTATGATAATTGGGGGCAAAATCATCTTTTCGAAGAGTGTGCTTTTCATGAAAATATTTTTCTTTCTACTCATGTTTTTGAATCTAATCCTTCCTTGAGTAAATCACAGGAAACCTTGGAGAATGGAGAAATGGAGGAATCAAAGTGTTTGGGGAATGTGGAAGGACCCTCTCTTCCTGTAAATTTGGATTCCCTTCATGAAACCATAAGCAGGGATGATCTACACTCATATGATCAAGAAGGAGATGATCAAGAAATACCAGGTATCATTGATGTGAAGAATAATGTCAAATCGATGGTCAATCATGACAATGCATCACCCATTTGTACATCTAGAGATTCAATGTGTAATACAGATAAATGTATCGATGAATCTCTAGATCAATCTCCAACAACATTACCCATTGACCCCTTTCATAAATCTGATGCATGTGTAGAAGATCAACCTTTGTTGCATTCCCCATGTAAAGATGATTTCTCTCAAAAAACTCGCATAGAAGGCCCAAAAGACCCTTACATCAAGAAAGAGAAATCACATTTTCTTGGTAATATCAAGAAAATTTGGGTGGCCAAGAAATTACTTAGAGCCCAACCAAATCACACTATGATATGGGTACCAAAGGAAGCCCTTGCACAAAATCAGCCCCCTCACACTAGACTTCGAAATCTATGGTCTAGGCCTACCATGACTTATCCTCAAGAAAGACCACTTCCAATCCAAGGATCCCAAGCAATCAAGCCTAAACTCAAAAACAATCCAGGGGGGGACTTCAAGGCAACAACCGGCACAACAAAGACACCAAGGTGAGGTAAAGGACTAAACCAAGCACAGAGCTCCAAGAAAAAAAGAACCTCTTCTGCAAGGATACGGGTTTGGAAGACGAAAGTACCGATAGCATCCACCAAAGTAAAGAGCCAACCATGATGGATCAAACCCTCAAGAAATCATTCAAACCTGAAGCAGCCAAAGGTGATCACTACCCAATCGCAGACTGTTCTCAAATGGATCCCTATAAAGAGGAATGATCAGTTGTCATCTCGAGATACAATGGATACCTCCAACAAAGATGGCATCAATATGTGCAAATAACATCGAAAGCCTCGACAAGTGACAACCATGTGCTCCTTGCACAACCCTATCTTATGCACCATTCAGGTCATGCATTTTCAAAGTATGCATTATTATAGGGCCACATTACATGGCCGTGCATAGACACACTTGAGAGTCCCATGCACAAGGGCACATTGACATATGTCAACTATGTTTTCTGATACTAACATCTGCCTTCTTGCTTGTGACATGGTAAAAAAATTAAAAAAAAAAAGAAAAAAAAAGAAAAAAAGAGAAAGAGCTTGTTTCCAGTTTGGCTCATGGAACATGAATGAGTCATGCTTAGTTGAAGGTGGAACCATTGATTACTGGGCTTGGATAGAAGTATGTCTCGGCTAGCACGGTAAATGTCAAGCACTTGGTAGGAATAGGGCATCCACAACTATTGTTTCCCCTTACCATGGTAGGAGGGAAGAGCTTGAAGGTGAGAAGACTCCTGCGTATGGTGAGCTAAAGAGAATATGTGAAACTAAGCTTGGTGTAGTTACCCAATGTTTTTTTTAATATAAAGGAAGTTCGGCAATAGCCTACTCTCCCGGACTTGAATTAAATTAAGAAACAAAGGTACAAAAGAAGGGGACTAGTGCCCACGGGACCCCCCAAATCCCACAAAGCAGGGGAAGCTTGATTGAATCCTAGGTTGCATTACAAAGAAGGTTAATCACCCTCTCATCACCCTCATGCGGGGCCCACTTGGGTTTGAGCTTGTTGTTGATCAAAAGGAGGACTTGATGGTGCCTGAAGGGGGGGGATTTCTTACTGTTAACAATCCTTTTGCCAAGGAGGAATAGTGATTTCTCAATCGACCACTCCCTGGGGGGATCGCCGAAGTTGAGAGCACACCTCTCCCGCCATATTTTCCACAGGACTTCCCCTCTGATGGCGTTCCAGAGCGTCGCAGAGCAGCCGATCACTTCTCCCAAAAGGACTTGTTTCCAACTAAGCTATTTTTGAAGTCTGATTTTCATTCCAACCGTCTACCAAATTCTGAAGGAGTTGGGGCAAGTAAGGAAGATGTGTGGGACATCTTCGATAGCCCGGTGACAGCGTTTGCACCAAGGAGGGATCCCGCAAAGTTTGCTAGCCTTATGGTTGGTCCAAATTCCTCTATGAAGAATTTGCCATAAGAGGACAGACTTCTTAATCTCTATAAGGGGGTGCCAGATACCGATGAATTTCATGTCCCACCGAAGCCGCGTCCAAGACAGGCACCACTTCTTGTTGAGGCTGATCTAGAGGTCAGCCGTTTCTTTGATGTTCGGGATTTTGAGTAGGCTATTTCCATTGTGCCATTTGAGACCAAGCGAGTTCAGTGTGTCGTGTCCCATGAGAAGGCGAGTCTTGTGGCGATCCCATGCGAGGCATCTGCTTTGCAAAGTGTTCCATTCTTCGTAGGAGATGTTTATGCGAGGGTCAATATCCTCGAAGTTGATCCAGGTGTTGGTGTCATGTTTCTAGAGGTGTTTCCATTTTTTGAATCCTTTGTTCCATAACTTCTTGGCATTTTGAGTGTTCCACGACTCCACACTCCGGATGCCATGTATCAGAAACCAGATAGAGTCGTTTTGTCTGATTCCGGCCGCCCACTTCCAGTCCTCACTAATTCTTGTGAAGCTTTTGACTTTATTCCAGCCCTTCCAAAGGGAGCACACAAGATTAGAGCCTTTCGGGAAGACGGGGATCGGGGAGAATAGCAGGGTCATGATGTCAAGATTCTTCCAGTTTGGGAACCCCATGAGGGCCAACTCATTCTTGTTTCTGAAGATCAGCTTGGCCCACGAGGCCTCCCTATTGCACCAAGCCTTAATCATCCATTTGGCTGCCAGTTTGTTAGCCATACACCCAATGTCCAGGATACCAAGCCCCCCGCTATCTCTAAGGCTAGTGCAGATGGCCCATTTGATTTTAGGCACCCCCCTTCTGTTATGATCGCCCGTCCAAAGAAAGTTTCTACAAATACTATTCAGTTTGGACAGGCCTTGCTCATTCGGTCTCCAACAAGAAAGGAAATAGATGGTAGAAGAGAGGAGGAACGTGTTGATAACCATCGCACGCCCAGCGAGATTGATTTGCATACCTCTCCAATAGTTAAGCTTGTTTTCGAGATTGGCCAACACCCAGTTCCATCGCTGCTCCATAGAGACGCCAAACCCCAAGGGGATTCCAAGAAGTCGAAAGATTTGGCCCTGCGGAATGATTTGACAGCCATGATCAATGAGAAGGCCAGGATGATGTCCCACAATAGCCCTAAAGGCGGTCTTAGAGTGGTTGATTTTGGATCCAGAGGCATCACAAAAGGTAGCAAGACACCTCCAGAAAGTCTCCAGGCTGGTATTATCATTGTGAACAAACGCGTTCATATCATCAGCAAAAAGTCTCATGATGATTTGACTGTGGTCGTGAGGCTGCTGGAGGCCTTTGATATTGCCAGCCTCCACATGATGTGTCACAAGTCTGCTCAGCCCCTCAGTGGCGATGGCAAAGAGAAGGGGGGCCAGAGGGCACCCTTGTCTGATAGATCTTCTAAGATGGATCGCCTTCGAAAGTTTGCCGTTAACGTTAATTTGGGTCGTTGCGGTTCCGAGAAGGGTCGCGACCATCTTGGTGAATTTCTGACTACATCCGAGATCTTGGAGCGACTGCAGAATATAGTCCCATTCTAGCCTGTCGTAGGCTTTGTCAAAGTCGATCTTGAGGAAAACCACATCTTGATTAGACTCATTTGCAAATTGAATACCTTCCCAAATATCCAAAATGGTTTCCAGGATAGACCTGCCTTTGATGAAACCTTTTTGGTCCTCACTAAGCCAAGATCTCAGGTGGCACGAGATTCTGTTGGCAATGACTTTGGCGATGATCTTGTATCCTGTTTGGAGCATCGTGATAGGCCGCCAGTTCTCGATTCTGTTCTTTTCCCCCTTCTTGTGTATCAACTTTATAATTCCATTATTTAGACAAGAAGGAAGAGCACCAAACTTTAGCGCTTCTTGCCAAACCATCCGAAGAGGGGTGGCAACCACCAGCTTGAAGGATTTAAAGAACTCGTTAGTGAGTCCGTCGGGTCCCAGGCTTTTACCGAGAGGGAGGGCATCAATGACCTCAATGATTTCTGATTCAGAGATAGGGGCATGAAGCAGGGAGTGGAGGTTGGGTGGTATCCTCCGGGGGGAAACCCTAGAAATGGCAGCCATACAGTCCCTTCTATGGTGGGAGAGGGGGTTCGAGGTTCCCAGGAGTCTCGTGAAGTGCCCTTCGATGATGCCAAAATTATCTTCTTCTGAATTGCATACATTGCCATGTGGATCTAGCAGTAGGGGGATCGAATCTCTGTTGTGTTTCCTTTTAAGGATACGGCACATCTCTTTGGTGGGTTTGTCGGCTTTGCCAGCCCACCACTCCTTGAAGAAGATTTGCAAGTTTTTCCTTTGTATTTCTTCCTCGTATCTCAACACTGCTCTGATTTTTCGGAGACCTTTCTAGGCTTGGTGTTTTCCTTTGTTCACTTCCTCCTCGAGCCGCCAGAGTCTGTGGTAAAGAGCTTCCCTACGAGCCCGCCGCACAGTCTCAAGCATCTTCTTAGTTCTGATCATGATCTTACGAGACTTGTCGACCGCACTTCTCCAGCACTTGGCTGGGGCCAAGCCAGAGGCGAACGCCACCTTCCACACATCGACAATTTCTTGATGGACGGAGGGGAGAGAGAAGGTGGTCGCGTTGGCATGGAACCACGGAGCCTTGCGGATCTTGTTGGAAGGTTGAAAAGTGATAACGATCGGGTAGTGATCAGAGATAGTGAGGTCAGTGCGTTGCGTGATGGTAGGGTGGCCCCACTGGTGAGTAAAACTCTGAGAGATGTAGCATCTGTCGAGTCTAGCTTTCCTCAGGTCCTCGCCCGCTTGGAGATTCGACCAAGAAAAGCCATTCGAGTCTTTGAATTCAACCAAATCCAAGTGAAGTTTGGTCATGTCCCACGTTTCTTTCTCCCGACTGTCGATGACCCTGCCCTTGCCCATCCATCTGTCCATAGGGTCCTCCACCATGTTGAAGTCTCCACATATAAGCACGTTGTGGGGAAGCGAGTCTAAGGAGGCCCAAGTGTTCAGTCTCTCCAAATCCCCGTTAGGGGCGTACAAAGAAACCATAGTAACACAAAGAGGAGCACCAAAAGAAACAGCAATCCAACGGTGACTTACATCTTCAATGGAGTTCTCAAGCTTTTCAAGCCAGAGTTGTTTCACACCGATAACCGTTCCTCCAGACCCCCGCTGGTGTTTCGTTGGGATCCACACGTGGGCCGAGGAGACCTGTCTGAGCCGTTTCTGGAGGTCTACTCCGTCAATTTTAATCTCTTGAATACATATAAAGTCTGGGTTTAAGCTAATGTCGCGAAGCCATTGACCAATGATGGTCGCTCTTGAGGGGTCGGTTAGCCCTCTAGCATTTAGCGAGATGACAATCATTTTTGTATTGATCCCTCTTTACGGGAGGGAGCTTTGTCCTTTCTTCTCTTGGCTTCTTCTTTCTTTTTTGCTGGGATCTGATCCCGACTTAGAAATCGGTTCTTGTGGGGGCTTTTCCAGGGTAACTCCATAGGCTGTTTTCCTTTGCGGGATGCCCCTTGCTGGGAAAACTTGGGCCCCGTGCTCGGCACCGTTTCCGGGATCGTCGATCCAATGATGGAACTTTCACTATCCATGTTGTCTTCGTTACTAGTGGTGAAACCATCTTCTTTGCTTGTAGTGTAGCCCTCCTGGGGGGTTTCTTTATTGTCAGGGATCTCTAGGGCTTTGTCGTAGGTGTCTACCTCAAGGAGCTTCCCACCTGGGTAGTCAAGCTCATTGATCTCCTTTTCTAGATTGCAATACAAATTGCTATAGGGGGTAAGTGGCAGGTTGTTTCTCTCACCGTTGGCCCTAGGGCTTCTTTTCCTTCTTCTTCTAACTTCAATAAAGCCATCAGCATCAGCTTGTGGGTTAAGGAGGCCCTTGCCTTCCCCTTCCTTGGTCAAGTGGGTCAAATCGCCAATGTTGTCTTGAGCAGTTTTGGAGGCTTCTTGAAATCGCTTGTTTTTTTGCCTGAAAGGGCAATCTTTAATCCTGTGACCTTGTTGGCCACAATGAAAGCACGCGTTGGGAAGGTTTTTGTAGCTGATGTCGTGCTCCCATACATCTCCTTCGCCCATGTCCACTTTGATCATTGATGGGAGCGGCGAACTGAGGTCGGCCTCGACACAGATTTGGGGGTGCCACCTAGCATTGAACGAGTGTCTTGCACCTTCATAGATGAGACCACCAATGTCTTCGCGTGAAGCCAGCAGCTTGCCGATAGGAGAGACAATGTCCCACACGAAGTTGTACAAGAAGTAAGGAAGGTTAGGGAGCTCAACCCAAAGAGGGTACCGAAGCGATTTCGATTTGTCAGGAGTAAAGTCCGGGGACCATCTGAATAGGCACAGGGTCGCCAGACCGAACTGCCAGGTGCCAACGCTTAGGGCTTGGAACGCCATCTCTTCATTTTCAAAGACTAGCAGCATGTGGCTCGCTGGTAAGAACTGACATTTGCTAACAATTAGTCCTCGAGGGAACCACTCTTTTCGAAGCCATTGTCGCACAGTTTCGAGCGGGGGCCTAGGGCCAAACACTTGGCCGACGAGGCAAACTTTCTTGAGCTCCTCCTGAGCCGACAGAACTGCGGGTCTACTGAGGGATACAATGGGGGATTCAACACTTTCGGATGCCCCAGGGGCGGCACACGACCCCCCCCCCCAGCAGAGCGGCTAGGATATCGGTCTCCCCAGGGGGAGGGGCCCGATTACTTTTCACGAGAGAGGAAGAAGCCACATCCATGGCCAAAAGGAACTTGCACCACTTTTACTTTTCAATACCCAAAGGCAAAACCCTCCAACATGGAGAAAGACTGTCTCCAGATCTCCAAAGGATGTTGTTGCTTGTTTTGATATAAGGCTTCACTAAAGGAGAGACCCAAGCATGCGACAAGGCGTTGAAGAAGCACCCCCGCCACTTTTAAGCTATCAAAGAAATGAGGATGAGCTTTTGACCTTAATACCTCGAAGTGGTCCTTTCTGTATACTTTTCCTTTTTTTCTCTTTTTTCGCTGCCTGAAAAGAGGCGCCTCAGCCACGTGGCCAACACGACTCACAAGGAGCCTTACCAGGGAGACGAGGGGCCAGTCGGGCTGGCAGACAGTCGCGCGATGGCCCGCCAAGGATTTGAATGATTTAAAATATCGAGGGAAACCCCCGCGATGGGCAAGAGCCCGCGATGGTCTGACGGCCGACAGTGCCAACCCGGTGCGACTCTCAGGCGCGCGGAACATGATGGACGCCATCTCGAGAGTCGAGCCCCCCCTGCGAGTGATCCCCCGGAGCGCAGCCCGAGGTTAGACGGTGGGCGTGAGCCACACCGTCACGATGGGCTACAAGCCACACCACCGATGGACTTGAAAAGCGAGGTTGGCCCTAGAACAGACGATGGTACGGAGGGGGCGGGTCGACGATCTTTGGCGAGTCGCGATGGCCCCTGAACCGCGATGGTACGGAGCCAGAAGAGCACCGTCGCGATGCCTTGCTGTCCCATCCAGATGAGGCGTGCACAAGTACCGAGGTGGCTCCGTCGCGATGAGGCCTCAGCACACCGTCGCGATGTGAACAGCACAGTCGCCTCCGACCCACGGCCTGCGGCAGTCTACCTCCCTTGTCATAACAGTCTTTTACGTCCAAAAGAGCTTGCTGTAACTTGTCAAGCTGTGCAGATGCACGGTTGGATTACTTTTTGCCTCACGACGGCAGCTTCAGAGCTTCACGACGTTCTTCTTGTTGTTCTTTCTTCTTCACGACGGCAGCATCCATACCCCCCATAACTATGATATTGAAGTCTTTATGGGGAAGCAAAAGGAAGCCATGAAGTTCAAGTCTTGAAGCGCCATCAATACACAGAAGTTCATGAGTGTCGATTTGCAGAAGAAGCTTTGATCGGGAAAAACCTCCAGACACGTTATCTTTCCGTGCTGATCATCAGCCCTTTTGATCCTCCAATGTCAAAAACATCAATGCCTATGTTCTATCAGTTTCTTTTTTCCTCGTCGTCCAAAATCGTTCATCGACAGATCAAGAGGCCAAGGAATATAAAGAAATTCAATTCTCGGTATTTGGCAAATGCTGCTTTGAAGAGAGGGAACAGAACCAGGTGCTCAAAGAATATCCCATCTATGGACCATCAACCAGGGCATTCATCGACAATGATAAACCAACCAATGGTCCATCACAATGACAGGTGTACAACACGAAGAGATCCGCATCAACTGACCTTTCACTATGGTAAGAATCTCCTACTTGGGCCACATTATAACCATGATAGAGTAGGAGACCTCTTCATCAGCATACCCTTGAGCACTTAGCTCAAGACCCCAAATTTTTGCACCATACTTCTTCCAATGCATTTTCCAAGTAAGCATGCATAGGGCTACATTACAAGGCCGTGCACAAGGCACATAATTTTTTTCAACCCATGCACTGACACACTTACCCATCATTCACTATGGGTTATGAGTACTTGGCATGACTACTCTGAACATCATCTTTAGAAGCGCTAAAGGACATCCTGGGGCAACATCCATACATAGGAAGCAATTTGAAGCTAGTAGTTGCTCCAACTGGATCTTGACAACCTCTTTTGAGCAACTCGCAATTTTTGAAAGCTCACAACGACGCATTCATGCTGCAATTCATGAAAGAAGCACATACCAAGGGACTACGACTTGCAAAGGCTTGCAATGACAAATGAAGAACCGGGCAACCAACGCTGCCAAAGGAAGATAGACGGCTCTTGTTCATACAGAATGGATACTACCTCTCAAAGCACTACATGGAACAACCACTACAACAAGGGTCTGTCTGGGACGACAGACTCGAGAGGGGGGGGAGTGTTGAAGCTGAAAGTCAAGGACAAAGCATAGGAGCACATCTAAGAGGTGGACACACAAGAAGAAGGAGCAATTAGGGAGCTCCAGAAGTACATGTCAACTTTTAAGAAGAAACCCCTATAGAAATAGTGATTTCTATCACTAAAACCATTGTAAATACCATTTTCTACTTTTGTAGCTCCATTTTGTGCTAGCTGAGGAGTCCTCGAGCTTGAGGAGCATTAGAAGTATCATCCTACCAATTTTCATAATTTTTAGACTCCGTTTGAGCCTTCAAATAAGCCCTAGAACCTAATTTTTAACTAGACCGGACACTAGGTCTGGACAAGGCCTAAACTAGTCCAAAAACTATAAAAAGAGCTAGAGAGCTCATTTTTGAGGTTAGCTTCTTGTAGATTTCAGTTTTGTCATAGATTTCTTTAGTAATCAAAGTCCTTCCATTGTTCCTCTCTTTGATCTTACCTTGTGCACGTGTGTGTGTATGTGTGTGCATGTTTGTGTGCTTTCACTCACGCACTTCTGCCTTCACTTGCTCGTGGTCTTCATACCGGTCCTCACGTCTGCGCGGATTGACAAGTAAAGGAGGTGGTGCTTACGCTTGAGCTACACCTTTATATAACATATATCCATCATGCACACTGTAGTTCTTCCACTTGAATCCTTCTTGAGTACCTGTCGATACTCCATCCTCACTAGAAACCTGTATATCACGATCCCTATTCTCTATGGCTTCCCAAATCTTGGAATATGCAGGATCAAGCCTACATTTTCCTCTAATGGACTCAAGTAGCTCACTAGTGATCTGAGTAAAACTTAGTCCATTGAGCATAGGCATGTGGCTAATTGAATCAGCCACTACATTAAACTTTCCCTTCCTATACCTAAGCTCATAATCAAACTCGTGAAGGGTTTCTGCCCATCGGGCCTTACGACCTTTAAGGTCTGTTTGATTAGAGCCACTTAATGCTCTCTTGATCAAACACTATTGTGACTTTGGCACCATATAAATAATGACACCACTTCTTCAAAGCATGGACAATTGCATACCACTCCTTCTCATAGACGGAGTAATTCTTCTGAGCCGGTTCTAATTTCTTACTCTCAAAAGCTACTGGTCTACCATCCTGAACTAGAACCGCTCCTAAAGCAAAATCAATCGTGTCAATCTCAACCACAAATGATTTGTTGGGATCTGCTATATGTAAAAGTGGAGCTGTAGCAATTGCTACTTTCAACTTCTCCATACTTTGCTTCTGTTCGTCTCCCCAATGAAAGGCTTTCCCTTTCCCTTTATGACAAAACAACAATTTTGGCATAATTCGTAATGAATCTTTGATAGGAACCTGATAACCCTAGGAAGATCTATAGCTCTTCTAGGTTTTTTGGATGTGGCCATTCCATAATAGCCCTTATTTTTTCACGATCCATCTAGATTCCATCCTGGGAGACTATATGCCCAAGGTATCTAACCTCTTTCTTGAAAAATTCACACTTTGACTCCTTAGCAAAGAGTGAATTTTCCCTTATCACTTGAAATACCTTTCTTAAGTGTTCCAAGTGCTCCTCTTCTGATGCACTATAGATCAGAATGTCATCCAAAAAATCTACTACAACGTGTCCTAGATAAGGCCATAAAACACTATTCATGAGTTTCATGAAAGTGGAAGGAGCATTGGTTAGACCAAAAGGCATCACCAAAAACTCATAGTGCCCATATCTAGTCCTAAATGCAGTCTTAGGGACATCCTCTGCCCTAATCCTGATTTGATGATATCCTAATCTAAGGTCAAGCTTGGTAAAATACCTAGCTTGATGTAACTGATCAAATAGATCTTCCAATCTAGGCATTAGAAACCTATTTTTGATAGTTACCTTATTAAGTGCTCTATAGCCTATACATAATCTCATAGAGCCATCTTTCTTTTTAACTAGGAGCATTGGCGATGTCCAAGGTGAGTTACTAGGTTTAATGAAGCCCTTATCTAAATAATCCTGCAATTTCCTCTCAAGCTTCTCATGCTGAGAAACACTAAGTCTATAAGGTGGCCTGCAAATAGGGCTAGTGTTAGTAACAACCTCAATGGCATGGTCAATGTCCCCTCTCTCAAGTGGTAGCCCTCTAGGTAAGTTAGTGGGAAAAACATCTCTATACTCAAATATAAGATCCTTAAAACTTTTGACCACACAATCTTGCAAAAAAGAATAGTAGGAAAACCTGTCCATATTTACATTCCTAGTATGAAAATATACATCAGATGAGCTGCCTGTACAATGCTCCCTATCATGACTATACAATTAAAACATGTCCTGTACATGCTGAGAATAACAAAGACTATAGAACTCTAATGATGAAATGAGAGGTGCACTAGGTACATCTCTCTCTCCCTAAATATAAACTTTACTTCCATTCTTTTCAAATTCAAGTGTGTTGGTTTGATAGCTGCATTTACGTGTGTCTTCCAACCCCCATAGCCAATCTCTTCCTAAGAGCAGGTCCGTCCTCTCCATATTCATAACTTGGAAGTCCATATAATCTATATAGTCTTGCATCTTGACTTCCAAATTGGATACCATAGTATCCCATATTCTCTTATCTTGCCCTTGCATCATAGATACAATGTATTTATGTGCACTAGGCTCTTGGGGAATCTTGAATTTCTTGACCAAATCATAGTTTATAAAATTATGAGTGGCAGAGTCATCTATCATGACCCGCATCCTGGTCCCGTATACACTACCATGCAGTTTAACTAGGTCATATGGTCCAAACTACTGTGACCACAATGACTGAGTCAAACAACAGGTGTGCTCTATATCCTCTTTCATCACTTCCACTCCCTTGCAGCTAGAGTTGCCATGAATAGGAAGGGTCTGCACTAGGTGGACCACCTTTTTGCCCTTTTCGCGAGCTGTACTAGACTCTGGTCCCTTCTTCTTTTCTTCCCCCTTCTTGAGTGGACAATTCCACTGTGAATGGCTAGGAGACAAACACCCAAAGCACAAGTTTCCTCTTTTGGCCCTCTCAAACTGATCTGTGGATAACCTAGGCCCTTTTGATCTTTGTTTTTTGATAAATAATTTGTTTTTCCCAAAAGTCTACTTCTTCTTGAATTTAGTCGTACTAAGAGGCTTGAGGGGCTGATCCATCTCCATAGGAGTATATTGAGGACGGTTATGGTCCTCATAGATCTGTGCATACTTGATCACCTCCTCAAACATCTTAGGCGCATTCCTTCTTACTTCCCTCTTTATGGCTTTATTTAAGCTTCTAACAAACCCTCTGGTCTTTTGGAAATCATCTAAGCCCTTAAGTTTCAAAATGATCTCTCTATAGTGGGGTAGGTAGACCGTAAGAGGCCTACCTCTTTGTGTACTCCTACCCCACTCATCCCAGTTCCTTTCCTCCTCATTCTCAGGAAGAAACTCTTTTATAAAAAGAGTATCAAACTGAGTCCAATCAGTAGGGATAGAGTTCGCCTCCTTAAGACTCATCCACCACTTGTAAGCACACGGGCCGAGGGAGAGACTCGCCTCTAGCACATGATACTCTGGTGGGGTGCCCTTCAATTGATGCAAATCATGCCACTTTTGTAAAAAAGTGTAGATTGCATCCTTGTTCCTATCTCGATCATCACCCGTAAAGGTAGGTGGCTTCAAGTCTTTTAGGAGGGGAGCTTCCCTAGAGCTCTCTCCTTTATGTTTACTAGGAAGAGAAGCATCTTTCCTAGTAATCTTTAGAGGAATAAGAGGGGTTTCTCTTTCCTTCCTAGCCAGGAAAGAGATGACACTAGTCTCAAGTGAGATCATTTGAGACTTTAGCTACTGAATGAGAGATGTGATGCTACCAAGATCTTTCTTTCATTTAAGGGTTTGCTCTTTCAAGTCTATGAATTGATCATGAGTGAAAAACTCATTTAAAAGTTCCTCATATGTATACTCTTCTTGCTGAGGCTCTTTCTCTTCTAAGTATTCTTCTACTTCTTGCCCTAATTCTACTTCTTCCATTCTAAAATCAGGATCCTCTAGTTGCTCTTTAGATGGAGAAGTATGTTCAACTACTTGTTTCCCTTTAGATTCCATGTTTTACTTCCCTTCCCCCATTTGCTAACTAAAGTATGTGAAAATGAATGGAAGTAAAGCTTAAATATGCAAGAAGAAGAGAAATATATCACAAGAGCACTTCCCTGGTACAAAATGAAGCTACGGAAGAGAAATCCAAATGATCCTTGAAGCTTTAGGTGGCTGATTTTGAATCCTCGCCAAGCTCAAATGAAAATTGGAAATGTCCGATTGGTCCGGAGAGATTCTAATCACCAAAAATCAACAAGAACAATGCCAAAACCACGTAGCAATAGCCCCAACCGGGCAAATTGAGTAAAACTGAACAACTTCTAAGATTTGATAGTCCTTGCTAGTCCAAAAAGCCCAACACTTGTACTTCAAAGATTTAAAGCTATCCCAAGTGAAAACAGTGAATTTGGACACCGGATGATGAAAAACTAGGCCGGAGAGTGGCCGCCTCGTTCCTGCTGAAGTGCTGCAAAGAGATTTTGGTTGACCAAATCTCATAGAAATTCAACACCAATGGTCTCTAAGCAAAGCTTAGGAGTCTAGCTTCGTAAGGTGACCAAGATTTTTGAAATTGGATATCGTATGAGTAATCTATGGTGCGGAGCAGTTGGGTATGTCACAAGTAAGAAGTGGAAAAGCTAATCTTCATCGAAGGGTGACTTTGAGAAGCTCCAAACTGAGAAAATGAAGCTTTTTGATCAAACCCAAAACCCATCGCCCATCTCCACAACCCATATTACATGTGTGTATAATCTCTTAGCCAAAATGTTGATCTATAGCATCACTTTGGTACTCCAAAGTTCCCAAAACTTCTCAAATTTTTCTCTACTTCAATTTGAACCTTCTGTTCATTCGAAAAAAAGCTTGGAATGTTTGCTGAATAGGCCTTTTATCCCATATATGTGCATGCAACAGCCTTGTAGGGGTATAGATAGAGGATAGAAATGCTCATTCCATAACCCAAGAGGAAGGGGAAGAGAGACAAAAAGGAAGGGGGGAATCCCTCATCGGCTATCCTCTATCCATGGTCTGTTGGCATCGACTATCCCCTATTCATGGGCTTGTTGGCACCTCGATTTAGGTGTGGACTGGCATCTGTTTGCGTGGGCAATCCGCACTGTCGTTTGAGCTCTGATAGCAATGTTGAAGCCTCTCAATGATGTCCCTTCATTTTTCATGCAACCTTTCCTTGTCTTGTCATACACGAAGCTCGAGATTAGACCTGCTGCCCAACCGCATACGTATCCCTATAAGCCTCTCTCTGTTTCCATAGTTAATGAGTGACCTACGGCTCTACACATGGGTGCCACATGGCACTCATGTGTGAGCCCATCTAAATGGAGGTAAGAGGTGATTTGCACCTCCTCCATAGGTTGACTCCATATAACACCTCTTACCTTGTTATTGAAAAAGAAAATAAAATTGGCATGGGGACCTGCCAAACAACAATCGTTTGAAAAACTCAAACATGCACTTTCACATACACCTGTTTTACTATTACCTAATTTTTCACAACCCTTTCATGTTGTTACTAATGCTAGTGGTTCAGGGATAGGTGCACTTTTAATGCAAAATGATCATCCCATTGCATTTGAGAGTAGGAAGCTTAAGCCCTCATAAAAGAATTATAGTACATATGATAAAGAATTGTTAGCGGTTGTGCATGCTTTGCAAATTTCAAAACACTATCTTATGGGCTCTGAGGTCTTAATCAAAACCGATCAACATGCTATTAAGCATTTATTAAATCAACCCTTAATATCTGATCACCATCTTAAATGGGCATCATTCATTCAAAATTTCCAACCCATGATCCAATATCAGCCTGGTAAAGCTAATGTTGTAGCTGATGCTCTTAGCCGATTTCCTTCACATTATGTTGTTTTGCATAATATTTTTGCCATCCAAATACATTCTTTTCAAGAAATGGTTTCCACTTATGCATCTGATTTGTATTTCTCATGTGCATGGCATGACTTCAACAATGGTGCATCTTTATCTGATGAACATTATACATTTCATAATGGCTTTCTTTATTTTCAACATAGATTATGCATAACCCAAGATTTTAAAGATTTTGTCATCAAAGAAATGCATGAACCATCTTACATGGGTCATAGAGGCATACAAAGCATGATGAACATTATACATTTCATAATGGCTTTCTTTATTTTCAACATAGATTATGCATAACCCAAGATTTTAAAAATTTTGTCATCAAAGAAATGCATGAACCATCTTACATGGGTCATAGAGGCATACAAAGCATCATTTCTCCCTGCAAAGATTTC
This sequence comes from Ceratopteris richardii, assembly GCA_020310875.1. Taxonomy (NCBI): domain Eukaryota; kingdom Viridiplantae; phylum Streptophyta; class Polypodiopsida; order Polypodiales; family Pteridaceae; genus Ceratopteris; species Ceratopteris richardii. Next base: position 140,594,658 of record CM035407.1, read on the forward strand.
TTAATGGAAAAAGATATTTCACATTATGTTTCTCAATGCATTGTATGTCAACACTTAAAACATCATCATGGTAAACAATTTGGATTATTAATGCCACTTCCCATTCCGAACAAACCATGGGAACAGATTTCCATGGATTTTATCACAGGTCTTCCCATCACTTCATCACATAATGATATGATTTGGACAATAGTTGATAGGTTTAGTAAATATGCATATTTCATTTGTTGGAATTTGGGGCCCCAGGATCGTTCCAAACTAAAACCTTTTGAGCATACACAACTTAATTTACAAGATGATAAGTGAGATAGAGAAGGAGAGAGATCTTGAGACAAGATTAGGGAACATAAGCTGGATGCTTACTCACTAGAAAATAGATGTCCAAATTACAACATGGGAGTATTACTCAACCATATAAAGTGGTGCACTCACTAATGGAAGAATATCCAAGAAGATGATGATAGAAAATTTAGATTATGTCGAAATAATATAAGTGTGTGTGAAGTAAACGAAGCAACGAAGCTAACCTTATTCTCACAAAATAGTGTAACAAAATTGTAAAGCAACCATAAGGTTAACTCACAAAAGATAGTTACCACCACCTTGTAGAAGACTTCTTGCTACAATGAGAGTAGCCTCTCCTTCACCAAATCTCCACCTCCTCAAGAGTGTGAGACTCTTCCTCGATCTCCTCGAGAGCTTGAGTGAGTGATCCTTGAGTGATACTTGAACAATGAACTTGGTCTTGCTTATATAGTGTTTTTAACTCTTTGAAAAGCTTATTTAAAAGCTACGATTGTCCATGAATAAAGCTCTTGCGATCCAATTATAAAAAACAAACTCATATCGTAAAACTTAAAAGCTTTCTATATGGGATCTTAAAAGAAAACATAAGTGCTTTGCTTTTGGTTTTGTTTTCTTTTTGCTTTCTAAAATATGGTTTCACACTATGAAGTTTTAAGTTCGCATGGAATAAAAATTATTGGATATTGATTCCAACAATCCCTCCTTCAATGTCACAATGATACAAGCTTCAGTAACCTGCAAATCTTCTCATGACTATCTCTCATCAATGCTTTGGTAAATATATCTGCAACATTCTCACTAGAAGGAACATAAACTAGCTCAATGTGCTTCTTAGCTATTTGCTCTCGAATATAGTGGTAGTGAACCTCTATATGCTTTGTCCTTGCATGATGCACTGGATTCTTAGCTATAACTATAGCACTCTGGCTATCTAAAAATATCTAAATGGGCTCATGTACTCTTACATCAAGATAATTGAAAATCTTTTGCAACTAAACTGACTCTAGAGTAGCTCTAAATGATGCACAATATTCAGCTTCACATGATGAAGTGGCAATATTGGATTGTCTCTTTGAAAGCGATGAGATAAGACAATCTCCAAGATAAAAACAAAATCCACTAGTACTTCTTCTTGTGTCTCTATCACCTGCCCAATCAGAATTTGAAAATCCTTTTAGTAACAAATGCGTAGATTTCGAAAATACCATAGAAAAATTTGAAGTTCCCTTCAAATATCAAAAGATCCACTTTACTGCTTTCCAATGTAACACTGTCAGATTCTGCATGAACCTTGATACTTGAGAAACTGCAAACTGTATATCATGACGTGTATTACAAAGATATATCAAGCAACCAAGTGCTTGACTATATAGAGTAGCATCAAATGGCTCTGCATCTGCTACCATTTGTAAAGACATGTTCTGATCCATAGGTGTTTGCATAGGTTTAGAATCACTCATCTGAAACCTTTCCAAAAGTTTCTCAATGTACTTCTGATGTGTCATATAGATACACTCATCTCGAAACAGAAACTGAATCCCAAGATAATAATGTAAAATGCCTAAATCATTCACATCAAATGTTTGCTTCAATTCTTCTTTGAACATATGCAAATCTTCATCTCTGGGACTTGTGACTATAATATCATCCACATAAATGATTGCTATAATCATCATTCCTGTTTAAGCTTTAACATAAAGAGTTGGAGCCGCATCTGAGTTATGGAAACCAATGGATAAAAGATATGTATGTATCTTTTCATACCATGCTCTAGGTGCCTGTTTTAAACCATACAAAGCTTTTACAAGCTTACACACTAAGTGTTCTTTACTTGTCTCTTCAAAACCTTTTGGCTGCTCAATATACACATTCTCATGTAAATCACCATTTAGAAAAGCAGTCTTAATGTCAAGTTGACATATATGCCAACCAAAATGTGTTACTAAAGCAAGTATTGACCTAATAACAGTCATCCTAGACGTAGGAGAAAATGTCTCCTCATAATCAATACCTTTTTGTTCTGCATATCCTTTGACAACTAACCTTGCTTTGTACCTGTCAATAGTACCATTTGCTTTCCTTTTGATTTTGAAGATCCATTTTACACCTATAGCCTTCTTTCCCTCTGGTAACTCACATAGCTGCCAAGTTTGATTCTTATGAATAGAATCAATCTCTTCTTGCATAGCTTTTCTCCAAATAGGAATGTTAAGTGCATCTTTAACACATGCAAGTTCATCTTCAACAGTCATAAGTGCCAAAATATCAGGAATCTCAAAGTCATCACCAAAACTTACATGATCTTTTTGTTGTTGTTGTTTAGTCTAACTTCTTGTTCTTACATGATCTTGTTGTTGTCTAGTCTGACTCCTTGTTCTTCCAGTAAAAGTTTTTATACCACTATCTTTCCAAGTCTGATATAACCACGTAGGTGTATCCTTAAATAGTGGTGGAACTTTTTCTGAACTTTCAGCTTCCACATGTTCTGGAACTTTCCTGCTGAGGTACTAGGACTTTTTGGAACTCTTTTGACAAGTATTCTCCACCTCTATCACTTCTGAGAATCTGGATAGTTTCCTGAATTTCATTTTCAACCATAACTACAAACTTCGTGAACATAGGAAAGACTTCCGACTTCAACTTAAGACCATAGATCCATGAGTATCTCATAAAATCATCAACGAATAGAACAAAATACCTAAAACCTTGAATAGATTCTGCTCTCATAGGTCCATTCACATCTAAATGAATAATCTGCAATTTCCTCCTAGCTGTAATATGACCATGTTTCTTGAAAAGGTAGTTTATGCATCTTACCTTCAAGACAACCTTCACATATATCTGAATTATCTGGTAGCTTGAATGAGGGTAAACTCTCAACCATACCTTTGTCTTTGATAATTTTGAGAGCTCCAAAACTAATATGTCCAACTCTTTCATGCCATAGCTTCATATCTTCCACCGGTGACAAAGATTTGATAGCATATGCCTGACTAATTTTTGACAAAAAAAGATCCCTCCTCTATGCTCACCTTGTAAAATACAATTCCCTTCTTTCTGTGATAGGATCTTACAAAGATCTCTCTCAAATACAACTTTAAAACCATCACTTAAAAATGTAGATATAGATAGCAGATTCTTCTTCATTTCAGGTATATATAAAACATCTGAAATCTGAAAATTACCACCTTCTCTTGACTTTAGGGTTACTGTACCTATTCCTACAACATCCAAATCATTGCCATCTGCAATAGTAACTATTCTACCTGAAGAATAAGAAAGAGAATAAAACACATCTCTACAACCTGTCATATGCTTTGTAGCACCTGAATCAAATATCCAAGGACTTGCTGAAGGAGCTTGTAAAGCTACCTGATCAAAAACTACTTCCTCAATAGTGATACATGCATAAGAATCACCTTGAGATTTCCCTTTCTTATCATCTTCAGCAACATTACCTGATGCCTTTTTCTTTTCTGCTGCAATCCTTTTACAACATGCTGACATAATATGTCCGGGTTTCTTGCAGTAAAAACATATTACTTCCTTCTTCTTAGAAGAATTCTCTTTAGATGTCGTAGATACAAAATCTGAAGTAGAAGGTGAAAGGGACTGTTGCAGAGCTAAAGAGAACACAAGGCAGAAAAAAACGGGTCCCAAAATTTTTCCGATTTGGACATCATATTTTTGTATCATAACCATTCTTGTAATATATTTTCCATTGTAAATGCACTAGAGGAGTCCTCTAGATGCATTCCCTCAGAAGATTAGAAACTTACCCATGTAAAATAGTAGGAAATTAGTCTTTTAGTGAATAAAGTGACGGTCTCTTGTGTGAAAGGACCATTTTTAGGGCACAAGTATATAAGTCAATTTGTGACTCTTTGTAAGGACTTTTTGCCATTGTGAGAATCAAGAGCACAGAAATTCGAATTTGTGTCTTCTTCTCTCTGTACCTTCTTCTTTGTGAGCTTGTGTGCATGCGTATTGCTTGGAAAGAGTGTTAAGAAGTGTTGTCTATCCATGAAAGTGTTTGTTTACTATTGTTGAGGTGTGTGCAAAGTGTAGGACGCGCTGAAGTGTAGGAAGGTTTTTCCCATGACTCAGTATTTCGCTCATAACTTGAGGTAGGAGTGTCAGAATTGAGTGAAATGACCACCATTGGATGCATCTTCTCAAGAGCTTCAAAACGCATATGCTATTTGCTATATTTGGAGTTTGGAAATGAGAGAAAAGCTCAATTTACTGTTGGCTGCTGCACCAAGTATCGTGACACCATGATTGTCAGTTGAAGCTTGTTTGGATTAGTCTTTGCCTTGTTTACACTCTTGAGTAGTTCATTGCATTGATCATCACATGATTGCATGTCCTCATACACTCGGCTAGGTTTGTATACTCATCGGATTGATAATTAAAGCGTGAATCCCCACTATATGCACTTGAGGGGGATTGAGGTATAGTCTCTTTGTCCACAAGTCCCTAAGTTGGTACTTAGGTCAACACGTTTTTTGGCGTCGTTGACGGGGAGTGTCGAATCAAAGCGAGGCATTCGTTTGATGGTAAGTAGCTTTTTGCATTGAAGCGAGAGGAGGAGTGGTGATTTTCTCTTCTTTGGTAAGTCATTTTCAGCCGCACTTACTACTTCTCATTCTTGGAGTGTGTGTAGTGAGTTGTTAGTTTAGGAAAGTGTGTGGAGTGAGTAGAATAGGAGCAGTAGGAAGTTAGACTAGATTCCATTCACTTTTATCTTTGTTCTTTTAGCCTTTTAACTAGGAAGAATTTTTCAAAAAAGTATAAAAATCCAAAAACTTGTCTTCTGGACTTCACTTGTCTTGTGAACAAGTATCATGAGAGGAGCTGTCGAGTATCATGTCTGATCAACACAGCGATCGGGAGTTGCGCTGAGCAAGTGGGGGTGTTGGGAGAGTCGGGAAAGAGTATCCAAGGTAAGCCATTCAATTGCTGATCATTTTAAGCACTCACAAATTAGATAACAGTGGAAGACGATCTGCGTTAGGTATCGTGGAAGACTTACAGGGGGCAAAAAAGGTGATTTGAGTGATACAAAGAGCGAGGAAAGGGTAGCAAAGCATAGAAAACAAGTGTAAGACACTGCGTTAGCATGGTTCCAGCCATTGGACCCTAATAATTTCCAAAACATTGAACAAGTCTATCAAGAAATGATTGAGGAATTCACTAAGTCGGGAATTAAAAACAACTCATCATCATTGATCCATAGCGTTAAGCAAGCCCCTACAGAATCAGTAAGATTGGCAGCAAGAAGATTCAAGCAGCATGTGGACAGATGCCCAGTGGAAGAGAGACCTACTCAAAATAAAATGGTATCATTATTTTTGGAAGGATTATTGAACGGATCATTAAGATCTTTGGTATATGTAAAGAGAGTTCAAACCTTGCAAGAATGCATGAAGGAATGTATAGACCTAGAAGACAACCTAGCAGGAGATTTGAAAATACCTCAAGGTAGTTTGAAAAGTGAAGATTCGGCTAGTAGCACATCAATCCCTAAAAACAATGTAGAGGAAATAGTCGATTTGGTAGCAAAGAAGCTGAACGTTCAAGGACAGAGGAACTACCCCAGTAACCCTCTAAGAGCGGCCATGCTCAGAAGATGTATGTAGTGCGGAGGTGATCATCCTTCCCACTTGTGCACTAGGGGAGTAGTCCCACCACCTGCCTATGCTTATAATAGACCCACCGTCCCAGGACCTCTACAATATTGCAGTATAGAACAAAAATATACAAATCACAGTACGGAAAATTGCCCTTACAATAGGCAAGCGAGACCAGCACAGCCATATATGAGACCTTATGGATACCCTCATAGAGAGCAAGGAGGTGAAGCATGGAGGTACCCTACTTATCAACAGCAAGCACCAGTGCCACGACCATATGCGTATCAAGGATACACCCAACCACAACCAGTACTAGGACAGCAACCACCCCATCCTCAGAACATTGTCCCAGTCAAGATAGCTCAACCTGAAGAAAACCTAGAGAGAGCAATAGTCCCAGCCACACCATTGGCTAGTAATGAACCATATGACTCATCTTACGACCATAGTCAAGGAGCATATCCCAATTATGAAAGCTCTACGATAGAATATGGACAATTGTACGAACCATATGCCTATGGCATGGAAGTACCAGATAGTTCCTACGGATATGAGCAGGACTATGTGTCACTAATGTACACAGCCCCTAGAACAACCATACCACCCCGACCCATGAACAGACCGCCGGTGCCTAGAGGACCATGCTACAGATGTGGAGGTGATCACTATATCAGAGAATGCACATTGCCAAACCCACCACCACCACAAGGAGTCTGGGAAGGCTACTGTAGTGATTGTGGTAAGGAACACCTTTTCAGAGATTGCCCCAAGAACCCCAACAAGGTTACATCCAACGTGCAAATCAATGTGATAGAAGTAATCGAGTCATCAGGGAGCGATAAGGAATACACTGTACCATTGAAGGCGATAACAAGAGCCAAAGTTAGAGAGGCCCCAGAAAAACTTGAAAAACACAATCAAAGTGACCTAGAGATAAATAACCCCACACCACAGAGAGTTGAAGACTCGGAAGAGCCTGAGAAAAGTGTTACAAGTAAAAGGACACAAAGATGGAAGAACTGGAGAGATAGGATAAAAGAAAAGAAGTTACCGTAGAAGAAGGAAAATGAGAAGAACGAACAGAACCCAAAAGAGGAACAAAAAATTGAAGAAGAAAACAAAAATGAAAAGTATAAAAAAGAAGAGGTTGGATCAATCTTAGAAGATCCCATGCCTGAAGAATTAGCCATGTGGATTCAGGCATACAAGGCACGAATAAGAGCAGGACCTACCATAGAACAACATGAAAGAGAATATCCTGGAGGAGACCTAGAGAAAGAGAGGTTGGAGATCTGCAAAAAATTAATAGAAGTTGCTCAACAGACCTTAGAAAAACCCGTGTTGCCATTACCCAATACCCGAATTTCCGAAAGAGAATTCCAAGAGTGCGTCATCACTCATGATCATGAAAAACCTGAAATAAGTAGGACACAAAATGGCAATTATTGTGAGGATAAAAGGGAAGAATCCAATGTTCCCGAAGTAGAAGGGGAATGGCCTAAAGATTTGTGGGCAAGAGTCCAAGAAGACAGATGGAAGAAAGTGGAAGGAATTGAACCACCCTTTGAAGAACTAGAAGCAGAAGATGAAATAGAGGATTCAATACCTGAGTTAAATTCAAATGAAATATTACCAATTGATTCAAGTAGCGAAGAAAATGATAGTGTAAAGGTTTTGCCTAATTACACAGGAGAGTACAAACATAATTCAGAATTGTATTGCATCCCCTCAATAAGGAAGAAAGAACCGAACCCATCAGACCAAACATCGGACATCATACAACACCTTAAAAAGGTAAAAATCCCTTGCACCCTAACTTTGGAAGAACTGCTGAAGGTTAAACCACATTTGAAGGAGAAATTAACCAATCAATTGGAGATCAAGACGGAAGCAAAAGAGACATCTGATGAAGTAAACACAGTAAAGATCCCAGTGGATAAAGTAGGAGATTTTAGTGAGGGAGATGAAGGAAATACTTGCCTTCCAATTACTTATAGGGGTTATACCACCAAAGCCATCTTAGATTCCGGAGTTGGTGTAGGCATTGCGACTAGAGAAATCTGGGAGAAATGGGGAAAACCAACTTTAAGACCAACGTGTATGAAGATACAAATGGCAGACGGACACACAGAAAGACCCTTGGGATTATTGGAACGAGTAGTTTTCACCACATGCGGAGTTGAATTTGAACACACCTTAGCAATATGTCAATTTGAAAGGGCGAGCAATTATGAAATGATACTTGGGAGACCTTTCATGAGACAGTTAAAGGTTGTGCAAGATTGGGGAAAAGATGCAGTCTACCTACAACATGAAGGAACTACCATGAGAATAAACCTACACACTTATACTCATAAAGATGTTCCCCCTTTACAATGGAATCAAATTTATAAGGAGGAAGACGATCAGTCAATTCACAGCATAGGTTCTAGTGACAAATCTTGGATGAACGAGGACACTCATCTATGGATATGCCAAACTGCCAAAAAGGAAGAGGATAGGAGAAAGGGATGGCAGCAAAGGCAAGGTGTGGTTAGGTCTGTACAAGATCCAGCTTACATGCCTCAAGTCTTTTTGGATGAAGAGTTTGCACCTCATGGTTGGATGGAGATTTTAGCGACCCTTGATGTATGTGTGAACGAAGAAGTGATAACTATGAATGAATGTATTGATGAGGAAGGATATGACATTAGTCTATATGTAGTAGTCCTTCAGGAGGCAGAAGAAGGAGAAGTGATAGAGAAAGAATGGAAGGAGGACTATGAGAGCATTGAGATGGAGCCCGAACCAATGGAACCAGAGGATGAAAATGAAAAAATAGGAATCACAGCTATCGAAGACAACTAGGAACCTACACAGGAAGAAGAGCTGGAGTTAGATAAAGAGCCAGAAGGTGAAGAAAACAAGCCACAAGATCAGTTTGAAGTGCCAACCCACTTCAAAAAATATGAAGTAGAAGAGAGAAAAATCGTTATTCAAATGCCAAAACGAGAAGCACAGTCGGGAATAGCATATGACAACAAAGAGCAAACCAAGAAGATAGTAGTAATGTTAGAGGAAGGAGAAGAACGATGTACTTTCATAGGACAAGATGTCTCAATGGAGGAGGAACAAGAGTTAATACGCCTCATAAGGGAATATCCAGATGTCTTTGCCTAGACCTATAAGGACTTGAAAGGAGTAGATCCATCTATATGTGCCCATAGAATCCCCATGACATCCGAAGCCAAACCGTCTAAACAAAGACCGTATACATACAATGATGTGTATTCAGCAAAGATAAAGGAAGAGATAGATAAGTTGTTAGATGCTGGATTCATATATGAGATTGAGCACACGGAATGGGTGTCACCTTTGGTGGTTGTACCGAAAAAGAATGGGAAGTTAAGAGTGTGCATCAATCTGAAGAAAGTAAATGTTGCGACCATAAGGGATAGTTACCCATTACCTATTACAGATCATCTGTTGGAAAGAGTGGCAGGGAAGGAAGTTTATAGTTTTTTGGATGGCTTTTCAGGGTATAATCAGGTAGCCATTGCTCCTGAGGACCAACATAAAACCGCTTTCGCAACTGAATGGGGAGTATATGTCGTTAGAGTCATGCCTTTTGGTCTAACGAATGCCCCAACCACCTTCCAAAGATTGATGTGCCATGTATTCAAAGAGTTCTTGAGAAAAAGTATGGAGGTATATGTGGACGATCTATGTACTTATTCAGCTATACGATCAGAGCACATCCCTGAACTAGAAAAGATCTTTGCCAAATGTCGACAATATCGAGTATGCCTCAACCCAGAAAAATGTGTCTTCATGGTTCGACAAGGAAAAATATTAGGACATATTGTCTCTAAAAATGGAATTTCAACCGATGAAGACAAAATCAAAGTAATTCTGGATTTACCAAGACCAAAGACCGCTAAAGAAGTACAAGGATTTATGGGACACTGTGGATACTATCGAAGATTTATACATATGTATGCCATAATTGCTAGACCGCTCTATGCACCCTTGACTCAATTTAATTGGACCGAGGAATGTGAGAAAGCCTTCAATGAATTAAAGAATCGATTGAGTTCAGCACCGATCCTTCGAGTACCTAACTGGAGTAAGCCATTTCACATTCATGTGGATGCTTCCAAGTTTGCCATTGGTTGCATCTTAGCTCAACCTGCAGATACAGGAAAGCTAGACCACCCTATAGCCTATGCGAGTAGACAATTAAATCAAGCAGAACGCAATTATACCACCACTGAGAGAGAAGGCCTAGGGATGGTGTACGTAGTAAAAAAGTTTAGACATTACCTGTTGGCAAACAAATTCAAATTCTTCATTGATCATCAAGCCCTACTGTACTTAGTCAATAAACCTTGCAATACAAGAAGATTAGTATGATGGTTTCTATTGTTGATGGAATTTGATTTTGAAGTAGTAGTCAAGAAAGGAAATACCCACATAAGAGCAGATCACTTATCAAGAATGACCCATGGAGAACCACCCATAGGAGTACCCGATGATCTGCCAGATACGTACGAATGGGCAGAAAATTTGATCCCTATACTCACGCTTGGACCAAAAGATGGGATCACACTAAACCGAACCCAAGACCTTTAGAAGACTAAAAACCTTCACATCATTGCAGGAAGTTTGTATCACCAAGACTCAAGTGGATTACTCATGAGATGCGTAGAAGAAGAGGAACAAGAAATGTAGCTTCAGAAAGCACATATAAATCAATGGAACATGGCAAACGGAACATGGCAAACCCTGAGGAGATTAGGCATATATTGGCCAACCATGTCATTTGAACGCAAACGGAACATGGCATTTGAACGCAAACAGAACATGGCAAACCCTGAGGAGCTTAGGCATATATTGGCCAACCATGCAGAGAGATGCGCATAACTATGTATCAACATGCCAAACCTGTCAAGAACAGAATCCAGATGAGAACTCTACTCTATGCTACTCCACAGTAGCACCAAGGTGGAGCATGCCTCTGGTAAAATTCTTAAAGATCCAAGAATATCCAGAAGGAGCCACTTCAGCAAGGAAACGTGCACTTGTAGAACAGAGCAAGGATTATGCTATTATAGGAAAACAACTTTTCAAGCGAGGGAGAGATAATCAATTACGATTGTGCATTCATGAAGACGATATCTTGCTCTTTTAGAGATGGCACATACAGGAGCTGCAGGAGGGCACTTCTCTGCAGATAAAACAGCAAAAATGATCCTCTTTGCTGGAATGTGGTGGCCAACTCTCCATCAAGATGCCTTAACATATGTGCAACGATGTGATACTTGTCAACGAACAAAATATCCAATTAGAAGAGATGAGATGCCACTGAGACCCATGGTGAGTGCCAGAGCTTTCACTAAATGGGGAATAGACTTCATAGGACCTATTAGCCCACCAGCAAAAGGATCCCATGCCGAATATATGATTGTAGCCACAGACTACCTGACCAAATGGGTTGAAGCCAAAGCGACCATGAAAAATGACGCAAGAACTACGGCCAAGTTTCTCTTTGAGAACGTTTTCACTAGATTTGGATTACCAATAGAAATTGTGAGTGATAGAGGTACACACTTTGTGAATGAAGTCATAGAAGCCTTATTGAATAAATTCCTGGTAATTCATAAGAAATCAGCTCCTTATCACCCACAAGCCAATGGACAAGCAGAAAGCTCGAGTAAAATCTTGTGTACAGTTCTCACAAAAATGGTTAGCAATGGTAGATCTGATTGGGATAAACAATTACATCATGCTTTATGGGCATTTTGTGTAGCCTACAAAACCGCCATAGGCACTACTCCTTTTAACTTAGTATATGGACAAAATGCTATTTTGCCAATTGATTTCTTAATCCCCACTCTCAGAGTAGCAACTACTTACGAGTGGACGGGACATGAACTATCAGCTCAATTGGATCAAATAGAAAAGCTTCACGAAACTAGGTTACAAGCAGTAGCAGGCATTTATGCTGCTAAACGCCGATAGAAAGCCTACTTTGATGCTCACATTAAGGACAAAAATTTGAAGGAAGGAGATTTAGTCTTGGTATATACCTTAAAACAACACACTAAGAAGTTGCACAAGAGAGGATATGGCCCATTAATCATCAATCGTATATCGACAAGTGCAGCCATCAGCTTAGCAACCCTAGATGGGGATGTATTACCAAACTATATCAGTGGATGTCGAGTGAAAAAGTATCTAGAACCGTTGACTGAAGAAACAATGTCTCGATTAATCAAGGGCAAGAATAGATGTATTGAGGAGGAAAGGATACGAGAAGAAGCGAGACAGGAAGCACTAGAACGAATTAAGAAACGGAAAGAGTGGATGAGAGAGAGAGATGAGAGATATCGACTAGGAGAAGAATTCATCCCAATGGCTAATTTTAGAGCCACTAAAAACCTAGGTCCACAAAGAACACAACCATATGTAAATTTGGGAGCAGGTAAAACGGAGTACCACTTAGTGGATGCTCTCATTGACACCGGAGCCGCCATAAGCTGTATCAAACTCTCTTTGACTCAGAAAATCAAGGAGGAATTACGTCCATCAATGGCACAGTTGATAGGAATAGGAGGAACAATTACTCAATGTATAGGTGAAATCACTTTACCTCTGCATCTTGGCAACAACACTATGGAACAGAAGCTATTAGTGTGTCATGATCAGGATTTACTCGAAGAGATAGTGCTAGGTCAAGACTGGATTTACGAATATGAGGTGACCATTCAGTTGGCTTTAGGATATATCTCAGCCAGGATAGGACATCGTGAAGTATTCAGTTTGCTAGACGAACGACCAATAAAAGTCGCAAGCATAGAGCCAAAAATTCACTCTAATGAACAAAGTCATGAGTGTATGTCCAATAGCACTATAGAAGCCCCTTCCTCAAGTACTTCACGTGAAAACACATTGAATCCTGCTTGCCTTCCACCTTCTAGTCTAGCAAGTCACAAGAATGTCAATCAATCTGAATCCAACCTCAGTGAAGCACCATGCACAAGAGAGACTAGTCCTCTGAGTAATTCAAAGTCTGTACCTATTAGAATATACCCTATTCCGAACACTAAACGAGCTTGGATAAGAAAGGATCAAAGGGATGCATATTTTCAACAACAAAAACATCTTCGACATCAGAGCAACCAATCAAATAAGAAAGCAAATCATTTTGAGCACCAAAGTCAACAACGAAGTGCTAGGATATGGATTCCAAAGAAAGTAGTAGCCGCCCAACCGGATCGAGTGCAAATATGGATTCCAAAATCATGTGCTCCAAAGACGTTGAACCGAAACGATGAACCATTGCATAAGGAGCACAAATCCCAATATGGTATACGGGCAAAACCACCAAAGAAGACTAGCTACAGGAAAGAAAAGAAGTCTGCAGTTGCAACACAAGACAAACCGAGATTCAAAAAGCAGATAGAGCAGAAGTACAACATGAGAGGAACCACATTCATTAGGAATGTGCAGAATACAATACGTCCCAACAGAATAAAGCAGATTTGGATGCCGAAAGACAAGACAAACAGCATGCATCATCCAACTACTTCCAGTTGCACACATTTGGAGTTATCAGGACCCAAAGTATGCATGATAGGGCCACATTACAAGGCCAAGCATTCGGCACATCTTTCTTCTATTTCAGGATAGTCGAGCACATTTTCCTCTTGGAAAATAGGAGAGCACTTGTACATACGTTACAAAAATCACTCTAAAAATAATAACCGCTTCGGCTATGATCTAACCTTTCTGTTTTTCTTTTCAGATGAAAACATAAAAATCTATAAAAATTTTGGAAAAAATCCAGGTATTACCTTTCTCACACCCACAGGAAAGGGACGACACCACTCACTCGGAGCAATGTCAAGCTTATGACAAACAAATAAAGGAGGATTTCGGATAGTATATGGCCACTAATTCATACTCTATATTGAGTGCAGATGGCATCTACTAATTCCGAAGCTATGCAAGAAGAAGAGGTCCAGCTTCTTCCACTCGAATCCATAACAAAAGCAAGAGGCCATTGGTTTCTGGATGACCAACCAGTGTCATACCTCATTTTTATGGCCACTATCAAGATCATGGATAGGGATCACTATTTCCCTATCATGTCGAAAGAGTTCAAAACTATAATACAAGGATTACCGCATATCGAGGATGTATGGACACAGGCAGGTCTAGAGGCATTTCTCAAATTGCCGATTTGTCTACCAGATTTTCAAAGATGTACACAAGTAATGAATACACTGCAGCCTACCGCAACGAAGCTATCAGTTCCCGAAGCACGAGTCTTGGATAAAGTAGGAACATGGAAAACCATTCAATTCACACATGAACTAATCCACAAAGCCTTCGGATGGAATCAAGAAGGGATCACTAATGTCAAAGAGGAATGTCATGATCCTAAAAAGAGGTCCTTTTTGGACATCAACAGAACTGATATTGAAGATGCTGTCCGCCTGGTGCACCAACATTTTTGTTTCCCAAGTATGCAGAGATATACTGCACCACAAAAGATTATCGTACAACTACTCTCGCATGCAATGAGACAAGTGGGGAATAAAGTAAATATAACAAGCTATGTCCAAGAAAGATTATTTGAAGCCCAGAAGAAGTGGAGTCAGAAGAAATTTCTAAATGGGAGTCCAGCTTTGACAATACTTATATATGAATCTCTTGACATGAAAAACTGCTTACGTGAGATGCCAACCTCAGAGGGGCTAGCCAAATATGCCAAATCCGCTACGGTCCCCAAGAAAAAGAAAGCAGTTGTTGTTGTTGAAGAAGCAGGAACCAGTTCACAAAAACCCATGAGGGGTACAAAGCGTCTAAGAGAGGAAGAAGCCCAAGCTACACCCCAATCAAAGCGGACAGACATTCTTCCAAAGATTACTATGGTCCAAATGCCTAGTACCAAGAGAGACCTCTCTACTGCACTAGAAGAGACACATCAGTACATGCAAGGGCAGGTAAATCTGAATGTTCACGTCATCATTATAGACAAGCTAGTCAAGAGAAACAACAAATGCATCAAGAAAAGACCCCAAAACAACCTGGGAGATACAAAGAACTAGGCTTAGATGATTCTAGTTCAGATGCAGAATCCAGTCATGAAAAAGATACTCTAGACACTGACATAAGGACAAAAACTCACGAAGAAGAATGGAATGAGATGAATCAAGTCAAAGTCATGCCAGACAAACACGAAGAAAAGGATAAGAACATAGAAGATCCTAATGAACTTGAGCATGTCATTCAATTGAATGATACTACAAAAATCAGCATCAAAGAAGCTCCAACAACTGTTACATATGCAAAACCACCTATTAAAGAGGAAATACAAACTCCAGTGAATACGGATTTAGCACTATTACAAAAAGAACAGATCGTGATTGAGGTACAAGATGATACACATCAAGGAAACAATGAACACATGGTAGCTGAGCCAAGGATCTAGCTTCAGATTAGGCAGCCCCATGACACTACACTACATGTGGCACAGGGCAAAGATGTCACAATAGGCGAAGAACCGAGTATCCCGAAAACATGGCTCAATGTGGATGTCACTCAGCTGAAGCCTATAGTCAAGCAAATGATTCAAACGGCTATGGATACACAACAACAAATGATAGAAATAGATGCAGATTATGACAAGGCCATGAGGGAAAAGAGTCAATTCCAAATCATGAGCGAACAATTGTCATCGCAAGTAATCCAGGCACAAAAAGAGATAGTAGCCAAAAACACGGAGTTTCTCGAAGTAAAAACGCAATATGATACATTAGTGACTCAACATCACCAACTCCAGGCACAGCTCGCTAATTTACAAAAGTTACATGATGCAAGCGAGGCTGACAAAGAAAGAATTAAAGCTAGAAGCACTTTACTTGAGACACAGCTAAAGTTGTACATAGAAGAGAATGACACTTTATGAAGCAGGAATAAAGAATTGATGAAATCATTGTTATATGATCAACCTATTGAACAACAGGAGATATCCGAAACTCAAGAAAAAGAATCGAGAGATCAGGTGGTACAATACGTAGATCTGCTGAAACAAGAGCGAGAATTGAAAGAAGAATGGGAACGGAAGTACAGTCAGGAAACAAATGAACTAAGAAAGCAGTTGAATACAGCACATGGGAAACTTGCAGCAAGCTACAGTGAAAACATGGACCATGTCGCTGAAATTGGTAATGAATTGATTGCAACAAAGGAAGCACTCAGAGCAGCCCTACAGGAGAGCAAAGCCAAAAATGAACGAATAGCGCAATTAGAAATCCAAATCAACCAGAACACAACGATCGGGACACCAGTAGTGCCACCTAAGGAAAATCCTACTGACAAGGTAGAGGTACGTCCTCTATCTCCCCCGATCTATAATTCTCCAATACATGAGCAGATGGCGGATATACATGATGATCATCCAATGACATACACTGCAGAAATAAGTCAGAAGGAACGGGCACTAGTGGTGTCCCGATTGACGGAAAATTTTGAAAATGAAGTAATCAAAGTAATGAAGGAAGCCAAGATCAAGGGTAAGGACTTGGAAAAGATCATGAAGCCTTTCAACATTCCGTACGGATTATTGAAAGAGAAAACAAGACAATATATAAAGAAGATTACAAAGAAAAGTCCAGATGAGCAACTAAATTTTAAACATGACACATTCGCATACAGTCAAGAAGAATTCAAAGCTGCACAACCTATTTGGAGAAGAAAGCTTTTGGAGAAACATCCCACACTACGGGTGCATTGGCAAGCAGCACCTTATTCATTACAGGTAAACCCTTCATTTTGTCCTATACCACGCCGAAGGGATACTAGAGAATTTTTGGAACTGCAAAGACATGGCACTATAAAGAAACAGTGGCTAAATTACCCTCTGCTTCCAAGCCCGCCACATAATTACTTGCCAACGGAAGATTATATGGTCAAAACCATCGAATTTTGGCTGCAGGATTATGCGACAGTACCCGACCTAACTGTCAAAATGACAAATAAAATACTCAGTATGATACTTACAGTATTGAAGGTCTTTAAGCATGCGGCCTACACATTTTTGAATTTCATTGGTATTAATCAAGGCACAGAGATCCTTATTTTTGACCTATCTGTTATGCCTAGCCGACCAACAATAATGGCTTATTATTCAAGATTGATGTTCTTGCCAAGTGTATATATGCAAACTTTTGAAGAAGCGTTCTTTACTGGATTTTTTGAAATTGATTCAGAAGTCTTTTTGAAGATGTCATCTAATTTGAATGCCAGATTAGTGGCATACGAACTTAGCTTCTTTGCAGATCACAGACAGCCACCCAATGACGGTGTAAAGGCAGAACAATGGAAACAATTAATGATATGTGAAGCCAATTTGCTTAATGAAACAGAGCAGAAAATATATAGAACATATGCCCGTCGCTCGTCAAAGCCTGTCGGGGACGATAGAGTTCAGGAGGGGGGCAGTGTTGAGGGAGAATCAAGTAAAAAGAAGAAAATAAGAAGACAACGAAAGAAGCTTCACTAAAAAGGAGTATCTGAAGATATATCTCTGCAAGAAGCCCCGTAGGGGCGCAACACCCATCTCTGCACAGAGCCCCGCAGGGGCGCACACACCAAGGAAAGGACGCAGCCCACAAGGATGCTTCAACCTCTTGATCTTTGGCAGGTCCAGATCGAAGACTGAAGCACCACATCCTCATACCTTCCACTGGTGGCGTGCGTGGCAACCCGACTTATTAGGCAAGACAAATGTATCAGGCCTAGAGGATGTAAAACAAGAATTAAGAAGAGGCTGTCAAAATTGAACACCTGTTTAACAAACATGCAAAACTGAGCAAGGGTTGTGTGTAGACAACAAACTGAAGACAAGAAGTAAAGCCTGTCAAGGGACGACAGAGACAAAGAGGGGGAGAGTGTTGCAGAGCTAAAGAGAACACAAGGCAGAACAAAACGGGTCCCAAAATTTTTCTGATTTGGACATCATATTTTTGTATCATAACCATTCTTGTAATATATTTTCCATTGTAAATGCACTAGAGGAGTCCTCTAGATGCATCCCCTCAGAAGATTAGAAACTTACCCATGTAAAATAGTAGGAAATTAGTCTTTTAGTGAATAAAGTGCCGATCTCTTGTGTGAAAGGACCATTTTTAGGGCACAAGTATATAAGTCAATTTGTGACTCTTTGTAAGGACTTTTTGCCATTGTGAGAATCAAGAGCACAGAAATTCGAATTTGTGTCTTCTTCTCTCTGTACCTTCTTCTTTGTGAGCTTGTGTGCATGCGTATTGCTTGGAAAGAGTGTTAAGAAGTGTTGTCTATCCATGAAAGTGTTTGTTTACTGTTGTTGAGGTGTGTGCGAAGTGTAGGAAGCGCTGAAGGGTAGGAAGGTTTTTCCCGCGACTTAGTATTTCGCTCATAACTTGAGGTAGGAGTGTCAGAATCGAGTGAAACTACCGCCATTGAATGCGTATTTTCAAGAGCTTTGAAACGCATATGCTATTCATTATATTTGGAGTTCGGAGCTGAGAGAAAAGCTCAATTTACTGTTGGCTTCTACACCAAGTATCGTGACACCATGACTGTCAGTTGAAGCTTGTTTGGATTAGTCTTTGCCTTGTTTATACTCTTGAGTAGTTCATTGCATTGATCATCACATGATTGCATGTCCTCATACACTCGGCTAGGTTTGTATACTCATCGGATTGATAATTAAAGCATGAATCCCCACTATATGCACTTGAGGGGGATTGAGGTATAGTCTCTTTCTCCACAAGTCCCTAAGTTGGTACTTAGGTCAACAGGGACCTACTTTCCTTCATGGATTGTTTTTCCTTCTTCTCCTTCTTCTTCTTTTTCCACTTTGATGAAGATAAAAGTGCTTCTTCATTCTCTTCCATTCCTTTCAACTGATCTTCATCTTGAAGTAACAAGAACTCTAGCTCTTCAAATGTAACCTCTCTATCTCTTGTGCTAAGGGTAAGAGTGGTTATGAAAGACAGATATGAAATATTAAGTGAATTAATCAACGTATTTACTATTTCTTCATCAGATATCTCAACTCCTATATTTAGAAGTTGATCTCTCAAGTCAACGAGTCTCGTAATGTGTGTAGCTCAAGCGTAAGCACCACCTCCTTTACTTGTCAATCCGCGGAGACGTGAGGACCGGTATGAAGACCACGAGCAAGTGAAGGCACAAGTGCGTGAGTGAAAGCACACAAACATGCACACACATACACACACACGCGCACAAAGTAAGATCAAAGAGAGGAACAATGGAAAGCTTAGATTGCAAAAGAGTTCTCTTACAAAAGTTCTATTCTCTAACAAACTAACCCCAAAAATGAGCTCTCTAGCTCTTTTTATAGTTTTTTGACTAGTTTTGGTCCTCTCCAGACCTAGTGTCCGGCCTAGTTAAAAATTAGGTTCCAGGGCTTATTTGAGGGCTCAAACGAAGTCTAAAAATTATGAAAATTGGTACGATGGTGCTTCTAATACTCCTCAAGCTCGAGGACTCCTCGGCTTGAACAAAATGGAGTTACTAAAAATAGATAATGGTATTTACAATGGTTTTTAGTGATGAAAATCACTATTTTTGTAGGGGATTCTTTTGGAAATTTGACATACACTTCTTGGAGCTCCCTACTTGCTCCCTTTCCTTGTGTGTCCACCTTTTGATGTGCTTCCATGATTTGTCCTTGACTTTGAGCTTCAACACTCCCCCCCCCTCTCGAGTCTGTCGTCCCTGACAGACCCTTGTTGGAAGGGTTGTTCCATGTAGTGCTTTGAGAGGTGGTGTCCATCCGTTGTATGAGCTGGTTCCTTGGATTCCAGCAAGAATGTGTCGTTGTGAGCTTTCAAAACTGCAAGTTTCTCAAAAGAGGTTGTCAAGAGTGATTTGGAGCAACTACTGGCTTCAATTTGCTTCCGAGATATGGATGTTGTTCCCATAACGTCCGCTAGCTCTTCCAAAGATGATGTTGAGAGCAGTCATGCCAACTACTCATAACCCATAATGAACGATGGGTAAGTGTGTTCGTGCCTGGGTTGAAAAAAGTGTGTGCCTTGTGCACGGCCTTGTAATGTAGCCCTACGCATGCTTACTTGGAAAATGCATTGGAAGAAGCATGGTGCAAAAATTGCGGGTCTTGAGCTAAGTGCTCAAGGGTATGCTGACGAAGAGGTTTCCTAAACTATTATGGTTATGGTGTTTCCAGAGTAAAGATACTTACCATGGAGAAGGTTGATGGATGTTTGTCTCTTCGTGTTGTACACTCGGCCTTTGGGATGGAACCTTGTTGATGAATGTCCATGTTGATTGTCCACTGATGAGATCTTTTGAGTGGTGGATCCCCTCTCCTCTTTTCAAAGCAACATTTGTCACTAAGAATGTGCATTTCTGAGCTTGGGCTCATGCACGTTCACTTCCCTATATTGACACTCAGAGGAATATTGGACACGTGCCGGTTTCTAAGAGATTACCATGCTGATTGACATAGACCATTCACCAGGTTGCCTAGGCATCACTGGGAAAATTGGTCTTCCTATTGGTACGCCTGGTCCTCTGACTACCGGCGGTCTGACTGGAGCATGAACTCCATGTCTTGGGTCAATAGCTGGTTGAGGCCGGTAATTAGGGTTAATTGCAGGCATTGCAAATTGCACATGTGGTCTGACTGGGATCTGGGTTTGTTGTGTTTGTTGTGTTTGTCCCGACTGTTGATATGAATCATTCTGCGATGTTCCAAGTGGGTTCCGTGAAGTAGTGGCTTGGTCCCTAGGGGGAAACACTGGGATATTCTGATATTTCAACTCAGCTCTATCTAATTCTGTCAATGGCCAATATCTTCTCTGATTTTTATCCAAATATGTGATGATGGTGGGGAACTCAGGATCTTGTAACTCATAGATGGTAACTGGATTAGGAGCAGCTTCCCATATAGAGGAATGGGCCCTAAGCAGATGCTCCATCCCATTGATCAGATACACATCTATTAGAGTGTCATCCTGGGGAATCAGGTCTCCTCTCCAAATTTTAGTAATCGTAGATCTCCCTCTAGGAGTAGTTACTTGCTCTTCGATTCCACCTCCATTCAAGCTTGAAGCATTATTTTCTTCACCACGCTCATTAATGTTTTCCGGTTGTTCGGTGACCACGTATTGAATATCTTGTTTGTCCATGTAGAAACCTCCTACATATTTGACTGCTGGTCTAGGCACTATGTAAGCCTCTGAAGCCTTCTTCAGTCTGGCCACTGATCTGTTTAGACCATCCAAATAGATAGGGATCTCATTGTGGTTGGTGTTCACATACTCCAAGGAGGTTCTGTATTCTCCCTCGATGATTGACATCATGCCAATCATGGGTACTGTGTTTTGCATATCCTCTGAAGCCATGGGAATTTCTCCTTCTGACTCACTGGAGGTCTCCGAGTAATGTGAACGGTTACTTGGCTCTGCTACACCACCTACAGAAGAAATTACGCTTCTTCGGCTTCCTAGGGTTCTTCCGGATCTCAGGTTCATCCACTTAAGAGCTCTGATTAGACTTTGATACCCTTGGGCCTTTGGCACTCTTCTCTAGAGGTCAAAAAAACGTCTGGAAGACTTGGGTTGGAAAGAAATAACTGAAGAAGAATTTTCTACAATCACGATACTTGTTTCCAAAAATCCACGATACACGATCTATGTTCAGACGATACACAATCTCTGACAAATATCGCGATACCTGCCAAACGATACCGATCGATAAGTGAAATGATACCGACACCTGAAGGCAAACGATACACGATATTTGGTCACAGGGGATACACGATACTTGGAATAGACGATATTCGATATCTGCTAAATATCGCGATCTTTGATCTAAGCGATCTCTGGGCCAAACGATACTTGGCTGGACACGATATACGATACCTGAGATCCACGATACACGATCTCTGAACTGAAACGATCGACGATACACGATATCTGGTAAATATCGCGATCTCTGAAGATCAGACGATACACGATATTTGAACCAAACGATACTTCAGATAAACGATACACGATCGGCAGCAAGTATCGCGATCTCTGAGAAGCGATACACGATACCTCAGCTCAACGATACTTGATCTTTCGCAAACGATCGTTGGTAAAACGATACACGATACTTGTCAGGTATCGCGATCTTTGACCAAACTATACTTCTCAAGTATCGCGACCGGCACGAAACGATACACGATCCACGATACTCAATAGACGATCGCTGGCAAACGATCTCTGACCAAGTATCGCGATCGGTATCAAACGATACACGATCGATGGGAAATATCGCGATACTCAACCACAGGAGGTCACAATACTTGTGAAGTATCGCGATACTCGACCGCGGGAGTAAGACGATACTTGATCCTTAGACAATTTTTAAGAAAGATTTTTTAAGATTTGGTTTGAACCCCTTGATCTCCTAGCTCCTCTCTCCTCTCCTCACTCTCTGTATCCAACAAAACACACCTTTTTACCCCCTGTAGCCCTCAGACGATACCTGGCGTAGATCGTTTTTCTTTCCTAACTTGATTTGCTTGAGAAATTTTGATTAAAATGGTGGGCTAGCTCACCTTG
>CM035407.1:140622230-140627230 GCA_020310875.1 Ceratopteris richardii
GGCTTCCTTTGATTGCTCCACATGTCCATAAAAGATTCCCCACGAATTTTTTAGCTTGAAGCTTGACTTTTAACACTCCCCCTCAAGCTTCAATTCTTCATCCTCATCCAAGCTCCTTCATGTTGATGCATTGCTTGAATTTTGAAGTCTTCATCCCATCCAAAGCCTTTGTAAACATGTCCGCAACTTGGTCCTTGGTAACAATATGATGTATTGAAACTTCCTTGGGTATCACCTTTTCCCTTATGAAGTGATAGTGCACTTCAATATGCTTGGTTCTAGCATGATAGACAGGGTTCGATGCTAGATGAATGCTACTCATGTTGTCACAAAAAATTGGATATGTGTCAACCTGCAAATTAAGCTCCATAAATAACTTCTTAATCCACATTAGCTCACATGTGACTTGAGCCAAAGCTCTATACTCAGCCTCGGTGGAAGATAATGCCACCGTGGGTTGCTTCTTTGAAATCCATGAGATGATCTTGCTACCTAGCATGACTAGGTAACCACTTGTACTCCTTCTATCTTCCTTCGAACCGGCCCAATCGGCATCGGAATAAGCTTTGACCTGCATATCATCATCAAATGAGTAGAACAATCCTTCATTTATAGTGGCTTTGAGATATCGCAACATTCTTCTTGCAGCTTGCAAGTGTGTAGTCCTTGGACTATGCATAAATTGTGATAACACTCCAACTCCATATGCTATATCGGGCCTGGTTATTGTGGCATAATTGAAAGAGCCTACAATAGATCGATACAAAGTTACATCCTCTAATGGCTCTCCATCAATGGAGCTTAGCTTTACATTAACTTCCATGGGATTTGAAATAGGCTTGCAATGTAGCATCCCAAACCTCTCAAGTAGGTCTAGAATATACTTCCTTTGTATGAGCATAATACCTTCTTCTTTGTATACAACTTCAATGCCAAGAAAATACCTAAGATCTCCAAGATCAGAGATCCTAAACTCCTTTCCAAGCTTTGCCTTGATCTCCTCAATGCCCTTTGTATCATTACCTGTAATGATAAGATCATCTACATACACACACATGTAGACCACAAGTTCTCCTCTTTGTTTGATGAAGAGAGATGGATCTGCCTTGCATTGATTGTAACCACATTTGATCAAATAGTCCACCAATCTTTGATTCCAAGCCCTTGGAGCTTGCTTTAGGCCATAAAGTGCCTTCTTCAACCTACAAACATGATGTGGAAACTCTTTATGAACAAAACCTAGTGGTTGCTCCATGTATACCTCTTCTTCCAAGTCTCCATTGAGAAAGGCATTCTTGATATCCAATTGGAAGAGCTTCCATCCTTTGCTAGCAGCCATTGCAATGAGTGTCCTAATGGTGCTCATCTTTGCCACGGGGCTGAATGTCTCTTCAAAGTCCACTCCATAGGTTTGTGCAAAACCCTTGGCCACCAATCTTGCTTTGAACCTAGAAATAGATCCATCTGAATTCCTCTTTACTTTATACACCCACTTATTACCTATTACCTTCATGTTCTCCTTCTTGGGCACTAGAGTCCATGTTTGATTTTCCTCAAGTGCGTCGATCTCCTCTTGCATTGCCTCTTTCCATTCGGTGTACCTGCTTGCATCTTCATAGCAATCGGGCTCATGATCTTCTACTACTTTGTTCATATATGCATAATGTGTTGCCATGTATGAATCATAAGTAAACCTTTGAGTTGGATACTTAACTCTAGAAGACTTCCTTTCTTCACCTTTTGGAGGAATAAACCTCCTTTGCCTTGGGAACTTGATCTCTTTCTTTGGCGTGGCTTCTTTCTCCATCATGTGTCCTTCATCATCTTCAACTTCATTACCTTCTTCATCCAACTCCACCAATGTTGCTTTGCCTTTGTTGATTGATTGTGCTTCATAGCTTGATGAAGATCTCCCCCTCCATGGTGAGTTCATGCTTGAACTATCTTCATTGATGGAACACCTTGGGCCGCTTAGCTCTAGGTCGATTTGTTCTTCATCATGTCCATGCTTTTCTTCTTCATAGTCCTGCATACAATCATACTTCTTATACCAAGGGAGTAGCTCATCAAATGCTACATCCCTTGATATCCTCAAGTCCTTTGTGTTTGGGTTGAAGCACCTGTAACCTTTATGATCATTTGAATATCCTAGAAACACACACTTTTCTGCCTTTGGTTGTAGCTTGTGCCTCAATTCACTTGGCACATGTACATAACAAGTACATCCAAATATCTTCAAGTGGGAAAGATCAGGTTTCTTACCATAATAGGCTTGATATGGTGTCAAGCCATGGACCCCTGAGGTAGGAGCCCTATTCATTAGATACACGGCGGTATTTGCTGCATCACTCCAAAACATGTTAGGTACATTCATCTCATTAAGCATTGCTCTAGCGATCTCGGCAATGTATCTATTCTTTCTCTCTGCTACTCCATTTTGTTGGGGTGTGTACCTGCATGTTACTTGCCTCTTGATGCCTCAAGTCCAACTCCGAAATCCTCTTGTTTCCATATGTGAAGTAGACATGTTGAGTAGAATGAGAATTTACCTCCAAAGTGAAGAGTCTCCCTTGCTTCTTTCCTCTTGCTATGACCTTGTAACCTTGCTTAGGGTTCTCCACAAAGCATCCACCTTTTTTGAACCTTACTTGATAGCCTCTTTCAACCATTTGCCCAATGGACACCAAGTTCTTTGTGATGGTAGGTACATGCAAGACATCCTTGAGACATCTTCCTTCCTCCTTGTCATCCAAAGCTACATCTCCAACATGGGAGATCTCATGGGCTGTATCATCACCTGTTTCTACATGTCCTTTACCTTTGGGAACATGTAGATTAGTAAACCAAGAAGCATTGCAACTCATATGGTTGCTACATCCACTATCAATATACCAAGTGTTATCTACTTTGCTTGAATTCCCATTCATGTGCATCATCAAGAGATTGTCATTTTCTGAACTTGTAGAAGCATAATTACCTTGGCCTTTGTATGAAGAACCTTGATTATAGTTCCTTTGGTTTCCTCCTTGGTAGCAATCTCTAGCATAGTGGCCAAACTTGCCACATATGTAACATCCTTCGCCATCTTGATTCCTGTTTTGTTGATGTCGTCCTCCTCTTCCTCTTGATCTTCCTCTCCCTCTTTGTGATGAGGTGCCTTGGTCATGTCCTTGATTTCTTGAGTGGCCTTGCCTTCCTCCAAACCTTCCTTTGGCCCTTCCTTGTCCTTGTCTTCCTTTGCCCCTTTGATTACCTGCATAGAAAACTTGTGCATCTTTGCTTTTAGTTGAACTTCCACCTATGTTCATTTCTTCGGTGACCATGAGAGCAACCAATTGCTCAAAATCGGGAAGATTATCCCTTACATAAACTGAAGTGGTAAAGGGTTTCCACTTCTCATCATCTCTCAAACCATTGAGAGTATAAGCCACAAGATCGTCATCGTCTACGTGGCTTCCAATGGATCCCAATGCATCTGATAACTCCTTGACCTTAAGTATGTAATCATTTATGCTACTCCCTGAGCTCTTCCTAAGGTTGTTGAGCTCGTTCTTGAGTTGGATCTTCCTTGCTTTGGTGCTTGTTGAATAAAGCCTTTCAAGTGTCTCCCATACCTTCATGCTTGAATCCAGGTCTTGGATATGGCCGATCATGCTATTGCTAATGTGTTGGGAAAGAATAAAGATAACCCTCTTGTCTCTTTCATTCCATTCCCTAAAGGCCCTTCTCTGGTCATTGGTTGGATTCTCATCCAACCTAGGTCTTGGTTCACTTCCACTAATCAACCCCCAAAGGCCCTTGCCCATAAGATAGTTGGAGACCCTAAATCTCCATGGTTGATAGTTACCTTTGTCTAGCTTTTCAATTTGAGTGTTGAAGTCTTCCATATCTAGTCTTCGATACTTGACCTAGCCCTTGGCTAATGCTCCAATGTGTGTAAAATGAAAATGAGGCTCTGAGGTTACCTCAATCCAAAGCTTTCCTTAGATGGACACCTTGTGCTCTTGCAAATTTGAGTAGAATAGCTCCCCCTTGATGTGAGCTACCTCCAATAAGCTTTTGTTGATGCAACTCTTCAACCACCAACTCCAAGAGGTCTTCTTGCTTGTATGTGATACCTCCAAGATGCCCAAATGCTCTGATACCACTGATGGGGGAAGTATCTCAACCCTAAGCAACGATGAAGTGCGAATGACCTCCACAGGTATCCTTCTTTGACCTCTGCACACCAAAAATGCTCTTACTCAGAGCTTATGCAAAGAACTCCAGTGAGATTTTGTAGACCTTTAGTAGACACCAAGGGCTTTCCAACAAAACAAATTTCACTTGAAATGGATGCTTACACAAAGAGAAACAATGTCTACAACATGAGCTAGTTGAATGCTCACAACTGCTAGTCAACCAGAGACCTCACTTCACTCCAGCAAACTTTTCTCAGAGATTATACAGAGAATGAATCTCAAACTTGAGTCAACTTTAGAGCACTCTAATAGCTACCCAATGACACCAAAATCATAGCAAATGGATACATAGAGAAGGAGAACCAGCCCTTACAACAGAGAGCAAAATATTTCCAACAGAGCCTACACAAAGAGAGAGATATCAATCACACAACTTCACTAAAATGAATGTTGCTCCCAGCTTACTCAGAGAATGCTCCAGAGATTTGGTAAGCATAAAATAGACTCTTATAGCTATCCAATGAGACAAGAATTACATCAAATGGATACCATATGAGGGAGAACCAATGCTAACAACTCAGGGGTAGAGAGTTGCAACACTGCCTGCGCACACACATAGATATGCCTACTAAAAGAAAACAAACAAGCAAGCAAGGGGGTTGCTTAAGCAAGGGGCTTGCTTATCACAACTCCAGCACTTAGTGCTCACTTTACATGAGCTAACACTCCAAGAAGATGGCCCAAAAGAAGTCGGGATACATGCTCCTTTTATAGTGAGAGGTGTGCCCCTAAAATCTAGGAACTACCTTTCCAAATCAG
>CM035407.1:140632230-140637230 GCA_020310875.1 Ceratopteris richardii
CGCGCTTCGTCGTTGCTTAGGGGTTGAGATACTTCCCCCATCAGTGGTATCAGAGCATTTGGGCATCTTGGATGTATCACATACAAGCAAGAAGACCTCTTGGAGTTGGTGGTTGAAGAGTTGCATCAACAAAAGGTTCTTGGAGGTAGCTCACATCAAGGGGGAGCTATTGTACTCAAATTTGCAAGAGCACAAGGTGTCCATCTAAGGAAAGCTTTGGATTGAGGTAACCTCAGAGCCTCATTTTCATTTTACACACATTGGAGCATTAGCCAAGGGCTAGGTCAAGTATCAAAGACTAGATATGGGAGACTTCAACACTCAAATTGAAAAGCTAGACAAAGGTAACTATCAACCATGGAGATTTAGGGTCTCCAACTATCTTATGGGCAAGGGCCTTTGGGGGTTGATTAGTGGAAGTGAACCAAGACCTAGGTTGGATGAGAATCCAACCAATGACCAGAGAAGGGCCTTTAGGGAATGGAATGAAAGAGACAAGAGGGTTATCTTTATTCTTTCCCAACACATTAGCAATAGCATGATCGGCCATATCCAAGACCTGGATCAAGCATGAAGGTATGGGAGACACTTGAAAGGCTTTATTCAACAAGCACCAAAGCAAGGAAGATCCAACTCAAGAATGAGCTCAACAACCTTAGGAAGAGCTCAGGGAGTAGCATAAATGACTACATACTTAAGGTCAAGGAGTTATCAGATGCATTGGGATCCATTGGAAGCCACGTAGACGATGACGATCTTGTGGCTTATACTCTCAATGGTTTGAGAGATGATGAGAAGTGGAAACCCTTTACCACTTCAGTTTATGTAAGGGATAATCTTCCCGATTTTGAGCAATTGGTTGCTCCCATGGTCACCGAAGAAATGAACATAGGTGGAAGTTCAACTAAAAGCAAAGATGCACAAGTTTTCTATGCAGGTAATCAAAGGGGCAAAGGAAGACAAGGACAAGGAAGGGGCAAAGGAAGGTTTGGAGGAAGGCAAGGCCACTCAAGAAATCAAGGACATGACCAAGGCACCTCATCACAAAGAGGGAGAGGAAGATCAAGAGGAAGAGGAGGACGACATCAACAAAACAGGAATCAAGATGGCGAAGGATGTTACATATGTGGCAAATTTGGCCACTATGCTAGAGATTGCTACCAAGGAGGAAACCAAAGGAACTATAATCAAGGTTCTTCATACAAAGGCCAAGGTAATTATGCTTCTACAAGTTCAGAAAATGACAATCTCTTGATGATGCACATGAATGGGAATTCAAGCAAAGTAGATAACACTTGGTATATTGATAGTGGATGTAGCAACCATATGAGTTGCAATGCTTCTTGGTTTACTAATCTACATGTTCCCAAAGGTAAAGGACATGTAGAAACAGGTGATGATACAGCCCATGAGATCTCCCATGTTGGAGATGTAGCTTTGGATGACAAGGAGGAAGGAAGATGTCTCAAGGATGTCTTGCATGTACCTACCATCACAAAGAACTTGGTGTCCGTTGGGCAAATCGTTGAAAGAGGCTATCAAGTAAGGTTCAACAAAGGTGGATGCTTTGTGGAGAACCCTAAGCAAGGTTACAAGGTCATAGCAAGAGGAAAGAAGCAAGGGAGACTCTTCACTTTGGAGGTAAATTCTCATTCTACTCAACATGTCTACTTCACATATGGAAACAAGAGGATTTCGGAGTTGGACTTGTGGCACAAGAGGATAGGTCACATCAACATACAAAGAATGAAGGAAATGCAATTCAAGAGGCTGGTTGAAGGTCTTCCCAACTTCCAAGGACAAGGTATGAAGCATTTATGTGAATCTTGTCAACTAGGGAAGCAAGCGAGACTTCCATTCAAGAAGAGTGGCTACATAAGCCAACATCCATTGGAGTTGATACATACAGATGTGTGGGGGCCAACGAAAGAGCAATCCATTGGAGGTAACAAGTACTTTGTCACTTTTATAGATGATTGCACAAGGATGGTTTGGGTTTATTTCATCAAAAACAAATCAGATGTGTTTACATGTTTCAAAACATTCAAGGCAATGGTAGAGAAGGAAACAGGTACATATATCGAGAAGCTAAGGTCCGATGGAGGGGGAGAATATTTCTCAAATGAGTTTTCTGATTTTTTAATGGATGAGGGCATCAAGAGGCAAGTAACATGCAGGTACACACCCCAACAAAATGGAGTAGCAGAGAGAAAGAATAGATACATTGCCGAGAACGCTAGAGCAATGCTTAATGAGATGAATGTACCTAACATGTTTTGGAGTGATGCAGCAAATACCGCCGTGTATCTAATGAATAGGGCTCCTACCTCAGGGATCCATGGCTTGACACCATATCAAGCCTATTATGGTAAGAAACCTGATCTTTCCCACTTGAAGATATTTGGATGTACTTGTTATGTACATGTGCCAAGTGAATTGAGGCACAAGCTACAACCAAAGGCAGAAAAGTGTGTGTTTCTAGGATATTCAAATGATCATAAAGGTTACAGGTGCTTCAACCCAAACACAAAGGACTTGAGGATATCAAGGGATGTAGCATTTGATGAGCTACTCCCTTGGTATAAGAAGTATGATTGTATGCAGGACTATGAAGAAGAAAAGCATGGACATGATGAAGAACAAATCGACCTAGAGCTAAGCGGCCCAAGGTGTTCCATCAATGAAGATAGTTCAAGCATGAACTCACCATGGAGGGGGAGATCTTCATCAAGCTATGAAGCGCAATCAATCAACAAAGGCAAAGCAACATTGGTGGAGTTGGATGAAGAAGGTAATGAAGTTGAAGATGATGAAGGACACATGATGGAGAAAGAAGCCACGTCAAAGAAAGAGATCAAGTTCCCAAGGCAAAGGAGGTTTATTCCTCCAAAAGGTGAAGAAATGAAGTCTTCTAGAGTTAAGTATCCAACTCAAAGGTTTACTTATGATTCATACATGGCAACACATTATGCATATATGAACAAAGTAGTAGAAGATCATGAGCCCGATTGCTATGAAGATGCAAGCAGGTACACCGAACGGAAAGAGGCAATGCAAGAAGAGATCGACGCACTTGAGGAAAATCAAACATGGACTCTAGTGCCCAAGAAGGAGAACATGAAGGTAATAGGTAATACGTGGGTGTATAAAGTAAAGAGGAATTCAGATGGATCTATTTCTAGGTTCAAAGCAAGATTGGTGGCCAAGGGTTTTGCACAAACCTATGGAGTGGACTTTGAAGAGACATTCAGCCCCGTGGCAAAGATGAGCACCATTAGGACACTCATTGCAATGGCTGCTAGCAAAGGATGGAAGCTCTTCCAATTGGATATCAAGAATGCCTTTCTCAATGGAGACTTGGAAGAAGAGGTATACATGGAGCAACCACTAGGTTTTGTTCATAAAGAATTTCCACATCATGTTTGCAGGTTGAAGAAGGCACTTTATGGCCTAAAGCAAGCTCCAAGGGCTTGGAACCAAAGATTGGTGGACTTTTTGATCAAATGTGGTTACAATCAATGCAAGGCGGATCCATCTCTCTTCATCAAACAAAGAGGAGAACTTGTGGTCTACATGTGTGTGTATGTAGATGATCTTATCATTACAGGTAATGATACAAAGGGCATTGAGGAGATCAAGACAAGCTTGGAAAGGAGCTTAGGATCTCTGATCTTGGAGATCTTAGGTATTTTCTTGGCATTGAAGTTGTATACAAAGAAGAAGGTATTATGCTCATACAAAGGAAGTATATTCTAGACCTACTTGAGAGGTTTGGGATGCTACATTGCAAGCCTATTTCAAATCCCATGGAAGTTAATGTAAAGCTAAGCTCCATTGATGGAGAGCCATTAGAGGATGTAACTTTGTATCGATCTATTGTAGGCTCTTTCAATTATGCCACAATAACCAGGCCCGACATAGCATATGGAGTTGGAGTGTTATCATAATTTATGCATAGTCCAAGGACTACACACTTGCAAGCTGCAAGAAGAATGTTGCGATATCTCAAAGCCACTATAAATGAAGGATTGTTCTACTCATTTGATGATGATATGCACGTCAAAGCTTATTCCGATGCCGATTGGGCCGGTTCGAAGGAAGATAGAAGGAGTACAAGTGGTTACCTAGTCATGCTAGGTAGCAAGATCATCTCATGGATTTCAAAGAAGCAACCCACGGTGGCATTATCTTCCACCGAGGCTGAGTATAGAGCTTTGGCTCAAGTCACATGTGAGCTAATGTGGATTAAGAAGTTATTTATGGAGCTTAATTTGCAGGTTGACACATATCCAATTTTTTGTGACAACATGAGTAGCATTCATCTATCATCGAACCCTGTCTATCATGCTAGAACCAAGCATATTGAAGTGCACTATCACTTCATAAGGGAAAAGGTGATATCCAAGGAAGTTTCAGTACATCATATTGGTACCAAGGACCAAGTTGCGGACATGTTTACAAAGGCTTTGGATGGGATGAAGATTTCAAAATTCAAGCAATGCATCAACATGAAGGAGCTTGGATGAGGATGAAGAATTTAAGCTTGAGGGGGAGTGTTAAAAGTCAAGCTTCAAGCTAAAAATTCGTGGGGAATCTTTTATGGACATGTGGAGCAATCAAAGGAAGCCAAAAGCCACGAGATTCCATCAAGAAAAGTCACTCAACTACTCCCCAAGTCATCTCAACTAATTCCTCCAAGTTAGGAGGCTGATTTGGAAAGGTAGTTCCTAGATTTTAGGGGCACACCTCTCACTATAAAAGGAGCATGTATCCCGACTTCTTTTGGGCCATCTTCTTGGAGTTTTAGCTCATGTAAAGTGAGCACTAAGTGCTGAAGTTGTGATAAGCAAGCCCCTTGCTTGCTTGTTTGTTTTCTTTTAGTAGGCATATCTATGTGTGTACGCAGGCAGTGTTTCAACTCTCTACCCCTGAGTTGTTAGCATTGGTTCTCCCTCATATGGTATCCATTTGATGTAATTCTTGTCTCATTGGATAGCTAT
>CM035407.1:140642230-140644730 GCA_020310875.1 Ceratopteris richardii
ATGAAGTGTCATAGCTATACCTTGTAGGTTGCCATTTGTGCCTAGATGACCTCCTAACTTCTGCACTTCTTGAAGTTTCTGGTTCATCACATTCTGGATCAAACCTTGGCCTCTCTTCTACTTCAACCTGTACTTCATTGTTCTCATTTTCATCAAGTAATTGAATCTTTGCTTTACCTTTTCTTTGTTCCACTACTTCTTCATCATCTGCATGTACATTATATTTACCTGCATACCAAGTACCTTGCTCATCAAATGTAACATCCTTGGATACAAGGAGTTGCTTTGTGGATGGACTCCACAACCTGTATCCCATTTGCTTATCATCATAACCAATGAATACATACTTTTCTGCCTTAGGCTCCAACTTATGCCTCAATTGAGATGGCACATATGCATATGCCAAGCATCCAAATATTCTGCAATGATCCAAGGTAGGTTTCTTACCCCACCAAGCTTCATATGGTGTCATACCTTGCAAAGCTTTACAAGGCAATCTATTGACCAAATATGTAGCTGTATTTACAGCCTCTGCCC
Organism: Ceratopteris richardii; assembly: GCA_020310875.1. NCBI lineage: Eukaryota > Viridiplantae > Streptophyta > Polypodiopsida > Polypodiales > Pteridaceae > Ceratopteris > Ceratopteris richardii. The sequence continues at coordinate 140,642,768 of CM035407.1, forward strand.
ACAAATAATTTGGACAATTCTTCTCTTTCATCATGGATCTTGCAAACTCAACAAGAGTCCTATTTCTTCTTTCTGCTACCCCATTTTGTTGAGGAGAATACCTGCAAGTAACTTCTCTCTTTATACCTGCATTCCACAAATAATCATTGAACTCATTTGAAAAATACTCTCCCCCTCCATCTGACCTTAGTCTCTTCAATTTTTGACCTGTAATCCTTTCTGCATATGTATGATAGTGTTTAAATGTATTAAACACTTCTGACTTTTCTTTAATCACATAAATTGTGATCCACCTGGTAGCATCATCAACATATATAACATAATATCTTGAACCATTTATACTAAAGTCCTTTGAAGGACCCCACACATCTGTATGCACCAATTCAAGTCTTTCTGAGTACATAAACCCATGCTTGGAATAGGATTGCTTATGAGCCTTACCTAATTGACATGCCTCACATTTGTATGTCATGTGTTGACCTGCAATGTTAGGCAATCCAACCACTGAATCATTGTTAATCATTTCTTTAATACCTCTTTCATTAAAGTGTCCAAGTCTTTTGTGCCAAAGATCCAATTCTGACACCTTCTGCTCTCCCTATGTGAACATAGCATGTCCAACATTTCCTTGTACCTTCAATGTGAAGAGCCTTCCTTCTTTCTTTCCTGCAATAACTTGTTTATACCCTTGACTAGGGTCTTCAACATAAACTCCATCATTGGTGAACCTTACCTCATATCCTTTTTCCACAATTTGACCTACACTGATCAAATTCTTTGGAATTGTGGGAACATAAAGTACCTTACTCAGAAGAGTGCTCCCATCCTTAGCTTTGACTGAACCAATTGACTTTACCTTATGCTTTGTATTATCACCTGTCTGAACTGTATGATTAATTGCATTATGATCTAGGTCAGTCATCAAAGCAATATTTCCACTTAAATGATTACTACATCCTGAATCAATGTAGAACACTCTCATGTCCTCATGTGAGGTTTCACATGTATTCATAATGAGAGTCGAGTCCTCCTTCTGATCTGATGTATAGTTGTAGTAGGTGTTATTATAGGGTTGATTTTGGAAGCTTCTTCCTCCACCTCTTCCAAAAGAATTCCTACCACCTCTACCTCTGAAGTTTCCTCTTTGAAATCTACCACCTCTTGCTCTTTGATTAAATTTCTGATAATTACCATTGTTTTGATTATTATGCCAACAATCATGAGATAGATGATTGGTCTTACCACATATCCAACAAGCTCTTGCATTTTCTTTGTTGTGTCTGCCTCTTCCTCTACTTCTGCCACTTCCTTTTCCTCTTATGAAATTTGCTTGGTTTGATGTACCTTCTTCTTCACCTGATTGTTGCTTCCCTTTGTTAGCTTTCTTCTTGTCTTTAGAGTACATTGCATGACCTGCACTCTTATCAACATCTCCTTTGACATCATTCTCAAAAGTTAGCATATGACCTAACAATTGATTCAAATCAGGAGTAAAGTGATCTAATGAAAGTTCTGTAGATAAAATGAAAGGCTTCCACTTCTCATCTCCTCTTAGCCCTATGAGTATTTGCCTTACCAATTTGTCTTCTTCAATGTCTTCATCCACTGCACCTAGAGAATCTGCAATGTCCTTCATCTTTGTCACATAATCAGAGATTGATTGTGAGGCCTTCTTCTTGAAGGTAGTAAATTCTGCCCATAGTGAAGCCTTCCTTGATTTGGTTGTGTTTTGGAAATGCTCCTCCAAAGCATTCCAAATGTCACATGCACTTTCAAGTCCTCTAATGTGAGGAAGCAAATAGTCATTGACTGCCATGTAGATTATGCTCCTTGCTTGAGCATCTTTCTTCATCCAATTCTTCAAATCTGCAAGCTCCTCCCTAGTTGGAACACTAGGATCTCTGAATTCTGGCTTTTCTTCATCTCCTGTGATGTATCCTATCAGATCTTTGCTCATAAGGTG
>CM035407.1:140649730-140654730 GCA_020310875.1 Ceratopteris richardii
AGAAAATACCTAAGATCTCCAAGATCAGAGATCCTAAACTCCTTTCCAAGCTTTGCCTTGATCTCCTCAATGCCCTTTGTATCATTACCTGTAATGATAAGATCATCTACATACACACACATGTAGACCACAAGTTCTCCTCTTTGTTTGATGAAGAGAAATGGATCCGCCTTGCATTGATTGTAACCACATTTGATCAAATAGTCCACCAATCTTTGGTTCCAAGCCCTTGGAGCTTGCTTTAGGCCATAAAGTGCCTTCTTCAACCTACAAACATGATGTGGAAACTCTTTATGAACAAAACCTAGTGGTTGCTCCATGTATACCTCTTCTTCCAAGTCTCCATTGAGAAAGGCATTCTTGATATCCAATTGGAAGAGCTTCCATCCTTTGCTAGCAGCCATTGCAATGAGTGTCCTAATGGTGCTCATCTTTGCCACGGGGCTGAATGTCTCTTCAAAGTCCACTCCATAGGTTTGTGCAAAACCCTTGGCCACCAATCTTGCTTTGAACCTAGAAATAGATCCATCTGAATTCCTCTTTACTTTATACACCCACTTATTACCTATTACCTTCATGTTCTCCTTCTTGGGCACTAGAGTCCATGTTTGATTTTCCTCAAGTGCGTCGATCTCTTCTTGCATTGCCTCTTTCCATTCGGTGTACCTGCTTGCATCTTCATAGCAATCGGGCTCATGATCTTCTACTACTTTGTTCATATATGCATAATGTGTTGCCATGTATGAATCATAAGTAAACCTTTGAGTTGGATACTTAACTCTAGAAGACTTCCTTTCTTCACCTTTTGGAGGAATAAACCTCCTTTGCCTTGGGAACTTGATCTCTTTCTTTGATGTGGCTTCTTTCTCCATCATGTGTCCTTCATCATCTTCAACTTCATTACCTTCTTCATCCAACTCCACCAATGTTGCTTTGCCTTTGTTGATTGATTGTGCTTCATAGCTTGATGAAGATCTCCCCCTCCATGGTGAGTTCATGCTTGAACTATCTTCATTGATGGAACACCTTGGGCCGCTTAGCTCTAGGTCGATTTGTTCGTCATCATGTCCATGCTTTTCCTCTTCATAGTCCTGCATACAATCATACTTCTTATACCAAGGGAGTAGCTTATCAAATGCTACATCCCTTGATATCCTCAAGTCCTTTGTGTTTGGGTTGAAGCACCTGTAACCTTTATGATCATTTGAATATCCTAGAAACACACACTTTTCTGCCTTTGGTTGTAGCTTGTGCCTCAATTCACTTGGCACATGTACATAACAAGTACATCCAAATATCTTCAAGTGGGAAAGATCAGGTTTCTTACCATAATAGGCTTGATATGGTGTCAAGCCATGGATCCCTGAGGTAGGAGCCCTATTCATTAGATACACGGTGGTATTTGCTGCATCACTCCAAAACATGTTAGGTACATTCATCTCATTAAGAATTGCTCTAGCGATCTCGGCAATGTATCTATTCTTTCTCTCTGCTACTCCATTTTGTTGGGGTGTGTACCTGCATGTTACTTGCCTCTTGATGCCTTGATCCATTAAAAAATCAGAAAACTCATTTGAGAAATATTCTCCCCCTCCATCGGACCTTAGCTTCTTGATATATGTACCTGTTTCCTTCTCTACCATTGCCTCGAATGCTTTGAAACATGTAAACACATCTGATTTGTTTTTGATGAAATAAACCCAAGCCATCCTTGTGCAATCATCTATAAAAGTGACAAAGTACTTGTTACCTCCAATGGATTGCTCTTTCGTTGGCCCCCACACATCTGTATGTATCAACTCCAATGGATGTTGAACCACGTTAAGAAGCTTCACCTCCTTAATGTCAATCCGTGGAAGAGATAGGAGTGATATGAAGATCGTGAATGTGAGATGAAGTGAGAGTGAAGGTGAGAAGCACAAAGATGCACACACACATACACACACACAATGAAGAGACAAGCAAGACACAATGGAAGGTGAGAAATTAGCTCTATTACTCAAGAACACTATTACAAGCTCAAACTAGCTCTAAGCTCACACTAGCCAACATGAACCAACCTCAAAAATGAGCTCTCTAGCTCTTTTTATAGTTTCTAGACTAGTTTTGACCGGTTTCACATATAGTGACCGGCCTAGTTAAAAAATAGGTCCTAGAGGCTATTTGGAAGGTTAAACGATGTCTAAAAATAACGAAAATTGGTATGCGCATTGTACCTAAGCTCCTCAAGCTCGAGGACTCCTCGGCTTGCACAAAATGGAGCTATGAATTACAAAATGGGGTTTTGTCTATATTACATAAGTTACAAGAGTGATGAAAATCACTGTTGGATATTCGAAGAGGTAATAAAAACATAATTGTTTGAAAAAATGCTCTGACTGGCTCCCTGCTCCGTCTTTACATGCTTCCATGTCGTCTGTGCCTCTGACTGCTTCCAACATTATGTAGCCACTCTTCTTGAATGGAAGTCTCGCTTGCTTCCCTAGTTGACAAGATTCACATAAATGCTTCATACCTTGTCCTTGGAAGTTGGGAAGACCTTCAACCAGCCTCTTGAATTGCATTTCCTTCATTCTTTGTATGTTGATGTGACCTATCCTCTTGTGCCACAAGTCCAACTCCAAAATCCTCTTGTTTCCATATGTGAAGTAGACATGTTGAGTAGACTGAGAATTTACCTCCAAAGTGAAGAGTCTCCCTTGCTTCTTTCCTCTTGCTATGACCTTGTAACCTTGCTTAGGGTTCTCCACAAAGCATCCACCTTTGTTGAACCTTACTTGATAGCCTCTTTCAACCATTTGCCCAACGGACACCAAGTTCTTTGTGATGGTAGGTACATGCAAGACATCCTTGAGACATCTTCCTTCCTCCTTGTCATCCAAAGCTACATCTCCAACATGGGAGATCTCATGGGCTGTATCATCACCTGTTTCTACATGTCCTTTACCTTTGGGAACATGTAGATTAGTAAACCAAGAAGCATTGCAACTCATATGGTTGCTACATCCACTATCAATATACCAAGTGTTATCTACTTTGCTTGAATTCCCATTCATGTGCATCATCAAGAGATTGTCATTTTCTGAACTTGTAGAAGCATAATTACCTTGGCCTTTGTATGAAGAACCTTGATTATAGTTCCTTTGGTTTCCTCCTTGGTAGCAATCTCTAGCATAGTGGCCAAACTTGCCACATATGTAACATCCTTCGCCATCTTGATTCCTGTTTTGTTGATGTTGTCCTCCTCTTCCTCTTGATCTTCCTCTCCCTCTTTGTGATGAGGTGTCTTGGTCATGTCCTTGATTTCTTGAGTGGCCTTGCCTTCCTCCAAACCTTCCTTTGCCCCTTCCTTGTCCTTGTCTTCCTTTGCCCCTTTGATTACCTGCATAGAAAACTTGTGCATCTTTGCTTTTAGTTGAACTTCCACCTATGTTCATTTCTTCGGTGACCATGAGAGCAACCAATTGCTCAAAATCGGGAAGATTATCCCTTACATAAACTGAAGTGGTAAAGGGTTTCCACTTCTCATCATCTCTCAAACCATTGAGAGTATAAGCTACAAGATCGTCATCGTCTACGTGGCTTCCAATGGATCCCAATGCATCTGATAACTCCTTGACCTTAAGTATGTAGTCATTTATGCTACTCCCTGAGCTCTTCCTAAGGTTGTTGAGCTCATTCTTGAGTTGGATCTTCCTTGCTTTGGTGCTTGTTGAATAAAGCCTTTCAAGTGTCTCCCATACCTTCATGCTTGAATCCAGGTCTTGGATATGGCCAATCATGCTATTGCTAATGTGTTGGGAAAGAATAAAGATAACCCTCTTGTCTCTTTCATTCCATTCCCTAAAGGCCCTTCTCTGGTCATTGGTTGGATTCTCATCCAACCTAGGTCTTGGTTCACTTCCACTAATCAACCCCCAAAGGCCCTTGCCCATAAGATAGTTGGAGACCCTAAATCTCCATGGTTGATAGTTACCTTTGTCTAGCTTTTCAATTTGAGTGTTGAAGTCTCCCATATCTAGTCTTTGATACTTGACCTAGCCCTTGGCTAATGCTCCAATGTGTGTAAAATTAAAATGAGGCTCTAAGGTTACCTCAATCCAAAGCTTTCCTTAGATGGACACCTTGTGCTCTTGCAAATTTGAGTAGAATAGCTCCCCCTTGATGTGAGCTACCTCCAAGAAGCTTTTGTTGATGCAACTCTTCAACCACCAACTCCAAGAGGTCTTCTTGCTTGTATGTGATACCTCCAAGATGCCCAAATGCTCTGATACCACTGATGGGGGAAGTATCTCAACCCCTAAGCAACGATAAAGCGCGAATGACCTCCACAGGTATCCTTCTTTGACCTCTGCACACCAAAAATGCTCTTACTCAGAGCTTATGCAGAGAACTCCAGTGAGCTTTTGTAGACCTGTAGTAGACACCAAGGGATTTCCAACAAAACAAATTTCACTTGAAATGGATGCTTACACAAAGAGAAACAATGTCTACAACATGAGCTAGTTGAATGCTCACAACTGCTAGTCAAGCAGAGACCTCACTTCACTCCAGCAAACTTTTCTCAGAGATTATACAGAGAATGAATCTCAAACTTGAGTCAACTTTAGAGCACTCTAATACCTACCCAATGACACCAAAATCATAGCAGATGGATACATAGAGAAGGAGAACCAGCCCGTACAACAGAGAGCAAAATATTTCCAACAGAGCCTACATAAAGAGAGAGATATCAATCACACAGCTTCACTAAAATAAATGTTGCTCCCAGCTTACTCAGAGCATGCTCCACAAAATTGATAAGCATAAAATAGACTCTTATAGCTATCCAATGAGACAAGAATTACATCAAATGGATACCATATGAGGGAGAACCAATGCTAACAACTCAGGGGTAGAGAGTTGCAACACTGCCTCCACACACACATAGATATGCCTACTAAAAGAAAACAAACAAGCAAGCAAGGGGCTAGCTTAAGCAAGGGGCTTGCTTATCACAA
>CM035407.1:140659730-140664730 GCA_020310875.1 Ceratopteris richardii
TATACATATACATATACATATACATATACATATACATATACATATACATATACATATACATATACATATACATATACATATACATATACATATACATATACATATACATATACATATACACATACACATACATATACATATACACATACACATACATACACATATACACATACATATACATATACATATACATATACATATACATATACCTATACATATACCTATACATATACATATACATATAGATAAACATATACATATACATATACATATCACATACATATACATATACATATGCATATACATATACATATACATATACATATACATATACATATACATATACATATACATATACACATACACATACACATACACATACACATACACATACACATACACATACACATACACATACACATACACATACACATACACATACACATACACATACACATACACATACACATACATATACATATACATATACATATACATATACAATTACATATACATATACATATACATATACATATACATATACATATACATATACATATACATATACATATACATATGCATATACATATGCATATACATATACATATACATATACATATACATATGTTAAAAGTCAAGCTTCAAGCTAAAAATTCGTGGGGAATCTTTTATGGACATGTGGAGCAATCAAAGGAAGCCAAAAGCCACGAGATCCCATCAAGGAAAGTCACTCAACCACTCCCCAAGTCATCTCAACTAATTCCTCCAAGTTAGGAGGCTGATTTGGAAAGGTAGTTCCTAGATTTTAGGGGCACACCTCTCACTATAAAAGGAGCATGTATCCCGACTTCTTTTGGGCCATCTTCTTGGAGTTTTAGCTCATGTAAAGTGAGCACTAAGTGCTGGAGTTGTGATAAGCAAGCCCCTTGCTTAAGCAACCCCCTTGCTTGCTTGTTTGTTTTCTTTTAGTAGGCATATCTATGTGTGTGCGCAGGCAGTGTTGCAACTCTCTACCCCTGAGTTGTTAGCATTGGTTCTCCCTCATATGGTATCCATTTGATGTAATTCTTGTCTCATTGGATAGCTATAAGAGTCTATTTTATGCTTACCAATTCTCTGGAGCATTCTCTGAGTAAGCTGGGAGCAACATTCATTTTAGTGAAGTTGTGTGATTGATATCTCTCTCTTTGTGTAGGCTCTGTTGGAAATATTTTGCTCTCTGTTGTAAGGGCTGGTTCTCCTTCTCTATGTATCCATTTGCTATGATTTTTGTGTCATTGGGTAGCTATTAGAGTGCTCTAAAGTTGACTCAAGTTTGAGATTCATTCTCTGTATAATCTCGGAGAAAAAATTGCTGGAGTGAAGTGAGGTCTCTGCTTGACTAGCAGTTGTGAGCATTCAACTAGCTCATGTTGTAGACATTGTTTCTCTTTGTGTAAGCATCCATTTCAAGTGAAATTTGTTTTGTTGGAAAGCCCTTGGTGTCTACTACAGGTCTACAAAAGCTCACTGGAGTTCTCTGCATAAGCTCTAAGTAAGAGCATTTTTGGTGTGCAGAGGTCAAAGAAGGATACCTGTGGAGGTCATTCGCGCTTCATCGTTGCTTAGGGGTTGAGATACTTCCCCCATCAGTGGTATCAGAGCATTTGGGCATCTTGGAGGTATCACATACAAGCAAGAAGAACTCTTGGAGTTGGTGGTTGAAGAGTTGCATCAACAAAAGCTTCTTGGAGGTAGCTCACATCAAGGGGGAGCTATTCTACTCAAATTTGCAAGAGCACAAGGTGTCCATCTAAGGAAAGCTTTGGATTGAGGTAACCTCAGAGCCTCATTTTCATTTTACACACATTGGAGCATTAGCCAAGGGCTAGGTCAAGTATCAAAGACTAGATATGGGAGACTTCAACACTCAAATTGAAAAGCTAGACAAAGGTAACTATCAACCATGGAGATTTAGGGTCTCCAACTATCTTATGGGCAAGGGCCTTTGGGGGTTGATTAGTGGAAGTGAACCAAGACCTAGGTTGGATGAGAATCCAACCAATGACCAGAGAAGGGCCTTTAGGGAATGGAATGAAAGAGACAAGAGGGTTATCTTTATTCTTTCCCAACACATTAGCAATAGCATGATCGGCCATATCCAAGACCTGGATTCAAGCATGAAGGTATGGGAGACACTTGAAAGGCTTTATTCAACAAGCACCAAAGCAAGGAAGATCCAACTCAAGAATGAGCTCAACAACCTTAGGAAGAGCTCAGGGAGTAGCATAAATGACTACATACTTAAGGTCAAGGAGTTATCAGATGCATTGGGATCCATTGGAAGCCACGTAGACGATGACGATCTTGTGGCTTATACTCTCAATGGTTTGAGAGATGATGAGAAGTGGAAACCCTTTACCACTTCAGTTTATGTAAGGGATAATCTTCCCGATTTTGAGCAATTGGTTGCTCTCATGGTCACCAAAGAAATGAACATAGGTGGAAGTTCAACTAAAAGCAAAGATGCACAAGTTTTCTATGCAGGTAATCAAAGGGGCAAAGGAAGACAAGGACAAGGAAGGGGCAAAGGAAGGTTTGGAGGAAGGCAAGGCCACTCAAGAAATCAAGGACATGACCAAGGCACCTCATCACAAAGAGGGAGAGGAAGATCAAGAGGAAGAGGAGGACGACATCAACAAAACAGGAATCAAGATGGCGAAGGATGTTACATATGTGGCAAGTTTGGCCACTATGCTAGAGATTGCTACCAAGGAGGAAACCAAAGGAACTATAATCAAGGTTCTTCATACAAAGGCCAATGTAATTATGCTTCTACAAGTTCAGAAAATGACAATCTCTTGATGATGCACATGAATGGGAATTCAAGCAAAGTAGATAACACTTGGTATATTGATAGTGGATGTAGCAACCATATGAGTTGCAATGCTTCTTGGTTTACTAATCTACATGCTCCCAAAGGTAAAGGACATGTAGAAACAGGTGATGATACAGCCCATGAGATCTCCCATGTTGGAGATGTAGCTTTGGATGACAAGGAGGAAGGAAGATGTCTCAAGGATGTCTTGCATGTACCTACCATCACAAAGAACTTGGTGTCCGTTGGGCAAATGGTTGAAAGAGGCTATCAAGTAAGGTTCAACAAAGGTGGATGCTTTGTGGAGAACCCTAAGCAAGGTTACAAGGTCATAGCAAGAGGAAAGAAGCAAGGGAGACTCTTCACTTTGGAGGTAAATTCTCATTCTACTCAACATGTCTACTTCACATATGGAAACAAGAGGATTTCGGAGTTGGACTTGTGGCACAAGAGGATAGGTCACATCAACATACAAAGAATGAAGGAAATGCAATTCAAGAGGCTGGTTGAAGGTCTTCCCAACTTCCAAGGACAAGGTATGAAGCATTTATGTGAATCTTGTCAACTAGGGAAGCAAGCGAGACTTCCATTCAAGAAGAGTGGCTACATAAGCCAACATCCATTGGAGTTGATACATACAGATGTGTGGGGGCCAACGAAAGAGCAATCCATTGGAGGTAACAAGTACTTTGTCACTTTTATAGATGATTGCACAAGGATGGTTTGGGTTTATTTCATCAAAAACAAATCAGATGTGTTTACATGTTTCAAAGCATTCAAGGCAATGGTAGAGAAGGAAACAGGTACATATATCAAGAAGCTAAGGTCCGATGGAGGGGGAGAATATTTCTCAAATGAGTTTTCTGATTTTTTAATGGATCAAGGCATCAAGAGGCAAGTAACATGCAGGTACACACCCCAACAAAATGGAGTAGCAGAGAGAAAGAATAGATACATTGCCGAGATAGCTAGAGCAATGCTTAATGAGATGAATGTACCTAACATGTTTTGGAGTGATGCAGCAAATACCGCCGTGTATCTAATGAATAGGGCTCCTACCTCAGGGATCCATGGCTTGACACCATATCAAGCCTATTATGGTAAGAAACCTGATCTTTCCCACTTGAAGATATTTGGATGTACTTGTTATGTACATGTGCCAAGTGAATTGAGGCACAAGCTACAACCAAAGGCAGAAAAGTGTGTGTTTCTAGGATATTCAAATGATCATAAAGGTTACAGGTGCTTCAACCCAAACACAAAGGACTTGAGGATATCAAGGGATGTAGCATTTGATGAGCTACTCCCTTGGTATAAGAAGTATGATTGTATGCAGGACTATGAAGAAGAAAAGCATGGACATGATGAAGAACAAATCGACCTAGAGCTAAGCGGCCCAAGGTGTTCCATCAATGAAGATAGTTCAAGCATGAACTCACCATGGAGGGGGAGATCTTCATCAAGCTATGAAGCACAATCAATCAACAAAGGCAAAGCAACATTGGTGGAGTTGGATGAAGAAGGTAATGAAGTTGAAGATGATGAAGGACACATGATGGAGAAAGAAGCCACGTCAAAGAAAGAGATCAAGTTCCCAAGGCAAAGGAGGTTTATTCCTCCAAAAGGTGAAGAAAGGAAGTCTTCTAGAGTTAAGTATCCAACTCAAAGGTTTACTTATGATTCATACATGGCAACACATTATGCATATATGAACAAAGTAGTAGAAGATCATGAGCCCGATTGCTATGAAGATGCAAGCAGGTACACCAAATGGAAAGAGGCAATGCAAGAAGAGATCGACGCACTTGAGGAAAATCAAACATGGACCCTAGTGCCCAAGAAGGAGAACATGAAGGTAATAGGTAATAAGTGGGTGTATAAAGTAAAGAGGAATTCAGATGGATCTATTTCTAGGTTAAAAGCAAGATTGGTGGCCAAGGGTTTTGCACAAACCTATGGAGTGGACTTTGAAGAGACATTCAGCCCCGTGGCAAAGATGAGCACCATTAGGACACTCATTGCAATGGCTGCTAGCAAAGGATGGAAGCTCTTCCAATTGGATATCAAGAATGCCTTTCTCAATGGAGACTTGGAAGAAGAGGTATACATGGAGCAACCACTAGGTTTTGTTCATAAAGAGTTT
>CM035407.1:140674730-140692230 GCA_020310875.1 Ceratopteris richardii
ATTGAAAGAGCCTACAATAGATCGATACAAAGTTACATCCTCTAATGGCTCTCCATCAATGGAGCTTAGCTTTACATTAACTTCCATGGGATTTGAAATAGGCTTGCAATGTAGCATCCCAAACCTCTCAAGTAGGTCTAGAATATACTTCCTTTGTATGAGCATAATACCTTCTTCTTTGTATACAACTTCAATGCCAAGAAAATACCTAAGATCTCCAAGATCAGAGATCCTAAACTCCTTTCCAAGTTTTGCCTTGATCTCCTCAATGCCCTTTGTATCATTACCTGTAATGATAAGATTATCTACATACACACACATGTAGACCACAAGTTCTCCTCTTTGTTTGATGAAGAGAGATGGATCCGCCTTGCATTGATTGTAACCACATTTGATCAAATAGTCCACCAATCTTTGGTTCCAAGCCCTTGGAGCTTGCTTTAGGCAATAAAGTGCCTTCTTCAACCTACAAACATGATGTGGAAACTCTTTATGAACAAAACCTAGTGGTTGCTCCATGTATACCTCTTCTTCCAAGTCTCCATTGAGAAAGGCATTCTTGATATCCAATTGGAAGAGCTTCCATCCTTTGCTAGCAGCCATTGCAATGAGTGTCCTAATGGTGCTCATCTTTGCCACGGGGCTGAATGTCTCTTCAAAGTTCACTCCATAGGTTTGTGCAAAACCCTTGGCCACCAATCTTGTTTTGAACCTAGAAATAGATCCATCTGAATTCCTCTTTACTTTATACACCCACTTATTACCTATTACCTTCATGTTCTCCTTCTTGGGCACTAGAGTCCATGTTTGATTTTCCTCAAGTGCGTCGATCTCTTCATGCATTGCCTCTTTCCATTCGGTGTACCTGCTTGCATCTTCATAGCAATCGGGCTCATGATCTTCTACTACTTTGTTCATATATGCATAATGTGTTGCCATGTATGAATCATAAGTAAACCTTTGAGTTGGATACTTAACTCTAGAAGACTTCCTTTCTTCACCTTTTGGAGGAATAAACCTCCTTTGCCTTGGGAACTTGATCTCTTTCTTTGACGTGGCTTCTTTCTCCATCATGTGTCCTTCATCATCTTCAACTTCATTACCTTCTTCATCCAACTCCACCAATGTTGCTTTGCCTTTGTTGATTGATTGTGCTTCATAGCTTGATGAAGATCTCCCCCTCCATGGTGAGTTCATGCTTGAACTATCTTCATTGATGGAACACCTTGGGCCGCTTAGCTCTAGGTCGATTTGTTCTTCATCATGTCCATGCTTTTCTTCTTCATAGTCCTGCATACAATCATACTTCTTATACCAAGGGAGTAGCTCATCAAATGCTACATCCCTTGATATCCTCAAGTCCTTTGTGTTTGGGTTGAAGCACCTGTAACCTTTATGATCATTTGAATATCCTAGAAACACATAAACATACACATATACATATACATATACATATACATATACATATACATATACATATACATATACATATACATATACATATACATATACATATACATATACATATACATATACATATATACATATACATATACATATACATATACATATACATATACATATACATATACATATACATATACATATACATATACATATACATATACATATAAATATACATATACATATACATATACATATACATATATGTATACGTATACATATACCTATACATATACATGTACATATACATATACATGTACATGTAGATATACATAAACATATACATATGCATATACATATACATATACATATACATATACATATACATATAAATATACATATACATATACATATACATATACATATACATATACATATACACATACATATACATATACATATACATATACATATACATATACATATACATATACATATACATATACATATACATATACATATACATATACATATTGTTAGCAGCGGACAAGGGAGAGAAGGCACAAGCAGACAAGGGAGTCAACGAAGATCTGGCAAATAGGCCAATAATTTTCTTCAAGAAGAAGCAAGTACGAGCACTCACGCAGATCTAGCACTAAGGCAACCTTTAAATTTTCAAACCCTTTACACCCATTCAAGTGATTTTCATCACTAAACACCATTGTAAATACCAATTCATCTTTTTGTAGCTCCATTTTGTGCAAGCCAAGGAGTCCTTGAGCTTGAGGAGCTTTAGAAGTATCTACCTGCCAATTTTCGTAATTTTTGGATCTCGTTTGAGCCCTCAAATAAGCCCTGGAACCTAATTTTTAACTAGGCCGGACACTAGGTCTGGACAGGGCCAAAACCTAGTCAAAAACTATAAAAAGAGCTAGAGAGCTCATTTTTGAAGGTAGATTGTAATTGAAACGAACTTGTAAGAGCATTTGGAAGTAATTGAAGAACTCCATTGATTCTCACTCTTTGTCTTGCCGTGTGTGCGCGTGTGTGTGTATGTGTGTGCATGCTAGTGTGCTTCTCACTCACGCACTTGTGCTGCCACTTGCTCGAGGTCTTCATACCATCCTCACGTCTTCCCGGATTGACATTAAAGGAGGTGCTACTCATCACTGAGCTACACCAAATTTTGGCGCCGTTGCCGGGGATCGAGCTTTGAGGACGAGCGTGTGATGGTAAGACGTAGAGTTGACGCGTTGGAGTTGTAGGTATTTTCTTCACTCTCATCGATTTTCTTTTACTTTCTTCTCCATCTTCATTTCCATCATCATCATCACCATCTCCCACCTCCATCTCCATCATCGCGAAAATTTCTGTTTTTTGATCATATCACCTTCCCCACCTCATTTCCCTCATTTCACGTGTGAGAGAGAGCGAGAGAGCGATATTGTGTGTGCGGATTTTGCATGTTTCTTGAGTTTCATTGCAGGTTCTTGCCGAATCATCACCCCCAGCTTCCTGCGCAGGTACGAAAATCATCCAAACTGTCTCGCGGTCGCAGGCTTCTGTCGATCGCGACTGACAGAAATTTTTGGCTTTTCACAAAATTGAGTGCACCACTAGAACAAGCACACGGAGCACATCCTAAAACACTAAAAACAGTAGAAAAATTCCGAGGTTTTCTGTCAATCGCGACCGACAGCCTCTGTCAATCGCGACCGACAGACCCTGTCAATCGCGATCGACAGACCCTATCAATCGCGATCGACAGACCTCCACGATCGACTGACTGCCACGTAGGACCCTGTCAATCGCGATTGATACCGTCGATCGCGATCGACAGCCACGACCGACACCTCTGTCAATCGCGATTGACACCGTCGATCGCGATCGACTGAAATTCCACGATTGATTGACTTTTACACGTAGCCACGTGTCCATCGCGACTGATAGGCCCCCGATTGACTGAAATTTCGGCGAAAAAACCGAAAAATGTGTTGATCGCGATTGATACTGTCGATCGCGATTGATAGCCACGATCGACTCTGTCGATCGCGATGGACTCTGTCGATCGCGATTGACACTGTCGATCGCGACTGACAGCCCCGACGGACACCTCTGTCAATCGCGATTGACAGACCTGTCGATCGCGATTGACAGGCTTTTCGGCCAAAAATTAGGGTTTGATTTTGTTCAAAAGTTGGGATAATTTTGGGGCAAAATAGTCAATCTATTAGCATTTTGGGAGGTTCCTACACGTGATTTGGAGAAAATCCTAGGATCTGTCGGCCAGATTGAATCTCGTTTTAACCCCCTAAACCCTGAACAGTCATAACTTTTTCATACGAAATCAATTTTTTGAGCTCTAGGGCTTGTTGACCACACCCAGGGGGATCAAAGTCAGGGGTCCTTAGGATTGTTTTCTTGAAAATCACTATGCAAGTTTGTGTTTGTGCTACAGGAATGAAGATAATTGGTTCTGTCTTTGGAACTTAAATCTCAAAGCTAATTTTGGAACTCTTACAGATCTATTGAGAGCATCGAAAGGCGTTCTAAGCAAGTGTAAGTGCGAGCTTGGGAACACATTTCCTGGGCACTCAAGGGCAACCGAACAGGAAACAAAAGGTTGGAAACTTTTAACCCCCTCTGTCAATTCATAGCCTAGGCTAAGAACGACTAGAGGTAGGAGTAAGTCAGGGCGATGATAGGCAGGTATCAAGTTGAAGACTGCCTAAAAACTCAAGTTCAAGCTAAAAACCTAATCTCTGTACTGTCGATAACATAAAGGAAAAGGACCTAACGTGGAACGATCAACCTGAAAGTACGAAGAACATTCAAGTATTCCTGACGACGTAATATCAGACAAGACCTTGAACATGAGAAATAACTAAAAAGAATCAAGTGACTGATACCAATTGATCGGCAACGAGGTTGTACTCTGGGCAAAGAATTGGGCTACTTAGATAGGCATATGAACCTTAGATCGGGACGACATCTAGTAAGGGAGAGACAAAGCCTTAGATCTTCAGAGGCTAGTGTTAACCACACTGCTAGGTCTTGGGCCCAGCAGTTGAGCCACCACTCGTACTACCCTAGCTCTGAGACCAGCGAGTCAGAGATGTCTCAAGGCATGGACAGACCTACGGGAAGTTCCGGTGTGCCTTACTTGTACAGAGTAGAAGGCCCTTACAAAACACAGTTGGAATACCTTAGGACCAACCGATTAGGTGCAAGCATCTATGAGGACAGCCTAGGAAGATCCGTGGTCCAGATTAAAAATCCTGATCAATCCATTGGACTAGAGCACCCAGCCGTCAAGTTTGAAAACGGTGCATACCTGGACAAAGAAGGAACCATATACGTAGTCACAAGTCACCCAGATAGGACAGATGAATTTGGGAATGTAATCTCAGAAACGGACTTAGGTGACTTGGAACAAGGAAACATGGGAGTAGAACCTAGAACACCCCGAGGCAAATCTGTTCTCACTAGGATTATCACGCCTGAGTGGGTTCCCCAAGACAACAAGAGCATAGAGTTGCTCCTCAATCGAGAAACTGACGAAGCCTTTTGGAGGTATAAATCTAATCAGCCAACTGATATAGGAACTATCATGATCTATGAGTTTAAGGATCCGGATAGCCCAGGTAGAGTGACCTACTTAGATCACACTTCGGAAAGGATCTTTGCGGTTACAGAAAATGATAGGCATGCTTACACTTGGAAGGGTGAATTCATTTTCCCCCAACCAAGATCGAATGTATCCTATGGTCACCCTGGAGCTGGAACATCCCAAGCTCATGGAACTCAAAGAGACAGAAGTAGAGATAGACCAGAAGTAAGCTTTGCCAACCCAGTGGGCAGAGAAAGAACGAGGACGGAGACGAATAGAGTAGAACCTGAGATACTTAGAGCTCACCGGAATCAAAGAAATGTGGATGAGTTCCCTCTACCACGACCTAGAGAGCACACAAGAACTCTGAGACCGACCCAGCTAGTCAAGTCCATGAAGAATTACTTTGATGGCACAGGAGATCCCTATGATCATGTGGCGGAGTTCAAGCAAGTCTTGAGAGCTGAACAAGTGGAGGATCTATTCACGCAGTACAATGCCTTCGGTCTAACCCTTAGGAACACAGCACTTACATGGTTTCAGCCATTGGATGAGCGACAATTCAGGTGCATAGACCAACTCCTAGAGGCTTTCATTGTAGAGTTCTCTAAGAGTGGCATAAGACACAATACCTCATCATTGCTTCACAGCTTCAAACAGACTCCCCAAGAGACTGTCAGATTGGAAGGAAGAAGATTTAGACAATATCTTGAAAGGTGCCCTGTTTCGGAGCTACCCACACCTGCAAAACAAGTAGCCTTATTCCTTGATGGATTGCTGAGTACGAAATTGAGATCCTATGTGTATCTGAAGGACCCTAGGACTATAGAAGAATGTGTACGCATGTGCATTGACATTGAAGATAACCTAGGGGAAGAACTAGAGCTTTCCAAAATCTACAAAGATTCAGATAGTGTATCTAGTCATTCTTCCACGCAATCCACATCAATTGAGGAACTCGCAGAGAAAGTAGCTCAGAAATTAGGTGTAACTAGCAAACAAATCCCAAGGTTTGCTCCTATGAAAAGGTGCTATACATGCGGTGGTGACCATATGGCGAATGTCTGCCCTATTATGGCTCAGCCCCAAGTAAATCCTAGTAGCCAGTACTGCACCATAGAACGGAGATACACCAATCACACCGCACAAGATTGCCCATACAACAAGCAGGCAGTTAGGCAACCCTACCCTCAGCCCTACCAACAAGGCAGATACCAGAACCAAAATCCACCACCACAATATGCTAGACCCCAACAAACCTACCAACCACAATATCAAGCCCAATAGAGACCCCAACCGGTGCTAGTTCAACAACCTCCAAACCCAGCTAATGTGATTCCGGTAAAGTATGCTGTTGCAGAAGAAAACCTGAATAGGGCCATAGTACCAGTAACCCCATTGATCTCAGAAAGTGACCCGAGTGACCATAGCTTCGATTCTACACATGTCGATAGTCCCCAGGCTTACTACATGCAGTCTCCAGAACATGGTGAGTCCTACTATAATGAAGAGCCAAATGAAATAAGTTGGGAGTCAGATTACACGAATGTCATGTATGCAAACCCCAACCCTAGGCCTCAACCTAGGCAAGTAAGACCTCCATTCCCAAGAGGACCATGCTACAGATGCCAAGGAGATCACCTCATTCGTGATTGCCCCTTACCTCCACCCACACAACCCCAGTCAGTGACGATCCAAGGCTTTTGCCAAGATTGCGGAAAAGAGAATCTCTTACGAGATTGCCCCAAAAATCCTAATAATATGCCAAAAATCACTCCCATTAATGTGATTGGGTTGGTTGTAGATTCCTCAGGAAGTGTCACTTCCACTGCACCAGTACAGGTAGTCACTAGAGCCCAAGCACTGCAGCAAAACCAGGGTGTAGGTCAGGAAAAGGGCCCAGAGGCTAGTGAAACCGAGAGCGTGACAAAGAAAAGGACTAGAGCGTGGAAAGATAGTCGAGAAAGAATGAAAAGACAATGGGCTAAAAAGATGAGTGAACTTGAGGAAAGCATAAGAGAAACCAAAGCGAGGATAACTGAACTCACAGCTCAAACTCCCTCTCACATTACCCCGCCTCCACCACTCCCAACTCCATCCGTACCACCACCTTCCCCACCGCCTCATCAAATCACACCACCCCCTAGAGTAGGATCAGTCCTAGCTGATCCCACTCCCGAAGACCTAAACATGATGCTTAAAGCATATCAGGCCAGAATCCAAGAAGGGCCAACCATAACCGATCATGAAAAATGCTACCCTAGAGCCGAGCTAGAGCTTGAACGAACTAAAATTTGTGCCAAAATGGTGGAATTGGCTCAGACCATGTTTGAGGCCAGCCGCCTATTTAACATTTCTAGTTCAGCTAAGACGCAGTTACACTTTGATGGACTGCTAGAAAGAATAGAGAGGCTAATTGCACAATCAGAAAAGGAACCTGCCCCTCAAAGAAAGGAAAGGGCAAGAGAACGGATAAGCAAGCCTCTTCAGGAAGCCCATGTGCCTCCTCAAGAAGCTTATCTTCCCCCCCAAAAGGCACATGAGCCTCCCTCGAAAGCTTGCGTACCTCCACAGGTTGCCTACATTCCTTCTCAAGGAGCGTATGAGCCTGTTCGGAAAAGTAATAGAATAAGTAATCCTCCCCAAGAAGCTTGTGCTCCAGCCATCTATGAGAACGAGGAGAGAGCCAACGATAGAATAAGCCCTCCTTCCCAGGTTGCTTACGTGCCTAATTCTACGGAACCAGACACTTCTTCTTCTATGAATCGGTTTGCACCAGACTTCCTACGAGAGATTCAAGAAGACAAATGGGATAACGAAAGTGAAGTCGCCCCTCCCTTTGAACTTGTGGATGATGCACACGACCAATTCCCACAAGACATCCCATCTATTTACGGGGAACATGAGAGTACTCAGTCTCATGAGAGATTGGACTTTGAGTCTAATTCCATACAGGAGCTACCCCACTTCACAGGCCCATGGGAAGCAAAGTCCACATGTATGAGAGCACCCATAGTCATGGTAAGGAACGACGACTCAGTCATACCTAGGAACACGGAGGTAGTAAAGAACACCAAGGTGCAGCGCGATCTCACTTTGGAAGAACTGCCTAAGGATAGACCAAAAGCGCGGAAATATGTAGCCAGTCAAGTAACTGAAGTTGCAAAACCTCGTTCCCAGATAGGATCCCATAGGACGGTGCCCGAAATTCCCTTGGATAAGATACGAGATATGTGTGAAGGCGAAGAAGGGAACACCTATCTTCCCATCACCTACCAGGAGTACACCACCAAGGCAATTTTGGACTCAGGTGCAGGAGTTGCAATTGCCACCACTTCCCTATGGAAGCGTTGGGGCAAGCCAGCACTCAGGCCAACGAGAATGAAATTGCAAATGGCCAATGGTCATATTGAGAGACCCTTAGGATTGCTAGAAGGAATAACTCTCACCACTTGTGGTGTCGAGTTTGAGCATACATTTGCCATGTGTGACTTCAACAAAAATCATGCCTATGAGATGATTTTGGGAAGACCATTTATGCGACAGTTGCAAGTGGTACAGGATTGGGGGACCAATTCTTTGTACCTGCAACACTTAGGTGTTACGACCAAAGTCAATCTCAAGGATTATTCTCATAGAGACGTCCCTCCTATCCAGTGGAATCCCATCCATAGAGCCAAAGATGATACAGAATCAGTGCATTCCATAGGGTCAGGATCCTCATGGATGCATGAAGACACTCACTTATGGATGTGCAAGGTAGCAGTAGAAGAAGAGAAGAGAGAGAAAGCCAGAGAGGTAGGTGCGAAAGAAACCCATAGATCAATCCAAGACCCAGCCTATGCACCTGTAGTTTTTCCAGACGAAGAATTTGAACCTCACGGTTGGGCAGAAATTTTAGCAACAATGGACGTAGCCATCAATGAAGAACAATGGACACCTCACTGTGATGAGGATGGCTATGACATTTCAGTCTTCTCCATAGAGCCAATCATGGGAGAGGCAGTTCTAGAAGAATGCGAACCTAGCCCTGAGGCATTTGAGGATGCAAGTGACTCCGACCTAGAGTCAATCATTATGGACCCACCATTTGCATCAGATGAGGAATACTTCTATGAAGTAGAATTTCAACCCCAGAGGCATGGAGAGCTTACAAACGATGTAAGATTAGCAACATAGGTGACCCAGAAGGAAGAAGGGAAGAAACGAAAGAAGAGAGAAGCCTCACCAGAAGAGGAAGAATCTTTGTTTGAGGTCCCAGAAAATTTTAAGAAGTATGAGATAGATGACAGGAGAGTCATGATAAGAATGCCTAGACGAGAGGCACAAGTAGGAGAGGCCTATGATAACAAAGAAACTACCAAGAAAATAGTAGTGGCCCTAGAAGAAGGAGAGGAGAGATGCACGTACATAGGCCATGACCTAACAGAAGAAGAAGAGCATGCATTAATTGCCTTGTTAAGAGAATACAGAGATGTATTCGCTTGGAGTTACAAGGATTTGAAAGGTGTTGACCCGGACATATGCTCACACACCATTCCCATGACCTCAGATGCTAAACCTTCTAAGCAAAAGCCCTATACATATAACGATAATTACGCGGCTAAGATCAAAGAAGAGATAGATAGACTGGTTGAAGCTGGATTTATCTATGAAATTGAGCACACTGAGTGGGTATCCCCCATTGTTGTGGTGCCCAAGAAAAATGGCAAGCTGCCTGTGTGTATTAACTTGAAAAAGGTTAATGCAGCCACAATTCGAGATAACTATCCGCTTCCCATCACAGAACATCTCTTAGAAAGAGTGGCAGGCAAGGAAGTGTACAGCTTCCTTGATGGATTTTCGGGCTACAATCAAGTAGCCATAGCTCCAGAGGATCAGCATAAGACAGCCTTTGCCACAGAATGGGGCATTTTTGCTTTTAGAGTAATGCCATTTGGGCTTACCAATGCACCAGCTACCTTCCAGAGGCTGATGTGCCATGTATTTAAAGAGTTCCTGAGGAAAAACTTAGAGGTCTATGTTGATGATCTTTGTGCTCATTCCAACATTAGACAAACCCATATCCCGGAGCTCAGACAAATCTTTGACAAATGTAGAGAATATCAAGTTTGCCTGAACCCAGAAAAGTGCGTTTTTATGGTAAGGCAAGGCAAGATTCTAGGACACATAGTGTCAAAGAATGGCATATCTACTGACGAAGAAAAAGTGAGAGCCATAGCAGAGCTACCTAGGCCAAAGAATGTCAAGGAAGTACAAGCTTTCATGGGACACTGTGGTTATTACCGACGATTTATACACATGTATGCTGTCATTGCAAAGCCCATGTACGGACTCCTGACTAACTTTGAGTGGAGGGATGAATGTGAGAATTCCTTCCAGGAGCTTAAACGAAGATTATGTTCAGCACCAATCTTGACCACACCAGATTGGAATAAGCCATTCCATGTTCACGTGGATGCATCCAATTATGCCATTGGATGTGTGCTTGCACAACCTACTGGTGAAGGTAATATGGATCTTCCAATTGCCTATGCCAGTAGACAATTGAATGCGGCTGAACGGAATTACACCACTACAGAGCGAGAAGGATTAGGCATGGTATATGCAGTTAAGAAATTTAGACACTATTTGCTTGCAAATAATTTTAAATTTTTTACTGATCATCAGGCATTGCTATACCTCGTAAACAAGCCATGCAATACATGGAGATTAGTGAGATGGTTTCTCTTGCTAATGGAATATGATTTTGAGGTTGTGGTAAGGAAAGGTAGGACTCATTTGAGAGCTGATCATCTCTCCAGGCTCACATCGGGAGAAGCCCCACAAGGAGTATCGGATGATCTTCCTGATGCTTACTTGTTTAATTTGGAAGTGGTGCCACAATGGGCTAAGCCATTGGTACCAGTATTGACATACGGACCTAACCATCCAGTGGTAAACACACGGAATAGAGAGGTTGTAAAAGCCCAAAAGTACCACATCATGGCTGGAAGTATGTACAAGCACACCGATCAAGGGATCTTGGCTTGTTGCGTAGAAGAGGATGAGTACTCTAAATGGTTGCAATTAGCACATGTAGGTGCACTAGAGCAACACCATTCAAAGCAACGAACTTTACAGACCCTAAAGAGACTCGGAGTACATTGGCCAACTATGGAAGCTGATGTCCAAAAGTTGTGCAAGGAATGCCCAATCTGCTGCACTATACCACCAGTGGAACACGCCACTCTTTATCAAATATCCATTGTGCCAGATTGGAGCGAACCTCTAGCATCCTTCTTGAGGACAAACACATTCCCTCCAGACATGACTCTGGCTAGGAAAAGGAGTTTAGAACAAGAAGCCCTGGATTACTCACTCATTGGTGATAATCTATACAAACGTGGTAAAGATGGTTACCTGAGACTGTGTGTCCATGAGAGTGAATATCTTAAGATCTTTGAAACTACTCACCAAGGTGTAGCAAGAGGACACTTTGGACCGGATCGGGTGATCAAGGCAATACTATTTGCGGGATTCTGGTGGCCTACCCTTCACATGGATGCACATACCTATGTGAAACGGTGTGATGTCTGTCAGAGGACTCAGTATCCTATATGCAAAGATGAGATGCCACTGAAACCTATAATGGGTGGACGTGCGTTCTCTAAGTGGGGAATAGACTTCGTAGGTCCTATTAATCCCCCAGCTAAGGGTTCTCATGCGGAATACATCATTGTTACAACAGACTATCTAACTAAGTGGGTAGAGGTAAAGGCTACGACAAAGAACGATGCTCAAACAACTGCTAAATTCTTGTTTGAGAATGTATTCACGAGATATGGGCTACCTATAGAGCTTGTAAGTGATAGAGGCACTCATTTCTTGAACGAAGTGATTGAAAATCTACTCCAAGAATTCTTGGTAATACACAAGAAGTCTGCCCCCTATCACCCTCAAGCTAATGGACAAGCTGAGAGCACTAATAAGATCTTATGCAATGTACTGACAAAATTAGTGAACACAAAACGCTCTGATTGGGACAAACAGCTACACCATGCTGTTTGGGCATACCGAGTTGCCTACAAAACGGTACTCCAAGCCACCCCCTTTCAGATGGTATTTGGCCAAAACGCTGTGCTACCTTTGGACTTCTTAATACCTACGTTGAAAGTAGCACAAGAGCACGAATGGACAGGTCATGAGCTCTCCTCTAGGATCTTTGACCTTGAACGATTAGGAGAAACAAGACTGAGAGCCGCTGCAGGAATATATGCAGCCAAGAAGAGACAGAAAGCATACTTCGATGCCCATGTGAAGGATAAAGGTTTGAAAGCAGGAGATCTAGTTTTAGTCTATACACTGAAACAACACGCAAGGAAGCTAGAAAAGAGAGGCTACGGACCTATGATCATCAACAGGATCTCCACGAGTGGAGCAGTACAATTGGCCACATTAGAGGGTGATATCCTCCCAAACTATATTAGCGGTTGCAGAGTCAAGTTGTATCAGGAACCCCTCACGGAGGAAATGATCAGCCGACTCAACACTGCTAAGAAACGCAAAGAGGAAGAAAAGCGAGTTCGAGAAGAAGCTCAAGCAGAAGCTTTAGAACGCATCAGAAGGATGAAGTTACGAAGGCAAGGTAGAGATCAACCCAGAGCGAATGACTATGCAGATCAAGGATATCCTATGGCCATGTGTGAAGTTGCAGGAACAAGCTCGCATAGGATAATTGATAGACGTCCTTTCATAACCCTAGATATAGGACAAGGAAAGAGTGCAAGGAACGTAAGAGCCTTGATTGACTCAGGCGCAGCCACTAGTGCTGTTAGAGTGTCTTACTGTCAAGAGTTACAGTTAACTGTCAATCCTGTGGAAGCATATCTCATAGGATTGGGAGGCGTGGAGACCCCTTGCATGGGCGAGGTGAAACTTCCCCTCTACATTCATGATGAGGAAATGACTATTAAAGTACTGGTGTGTCAAGATGAGGATCTCACTGAACCTCTTGTCTTGGGTCAAGATTGGATCTATGACCAAGCAGTCAATTTAAGCCTAAGAAGTGGACTTCTTCAGGTATGGGCCAATCATAGTCGAATTACAGTAGAGTTAGATAATGGAGCACTCAAGGAACTAGGAAAGGCACAGACCCCTGGTCCCTCCAGGGGTACACATGAAGATGACCATGCTGTTCTTGTCCAAAACTATGTGTTGCAGAGGAATGATATTCTCAAAAAAGGAGTCAGGGATGCAACGGAACTCCCTTCTTTTCCAAAGGCCAGAAGGAGGCAGCAACCAAAGGTGGATCAAAGGCAGAAGAAGCAGAGTACTACCCATGTCCGAGATCAAAAGTACCTGCGCAGCAGAATGTCCCAGAAAGTAAACCAAGTGTGGGTGCGGAAAGGCAAACACCCGGTTGCACTCACGACAACCACACGGGCAAAGCCTCTTACTAGTAACCAACAACACTACGCCAATAAGAAGCCTTTCAGAAATTCTTCTGCTAAAATGAAATCTATTTGGGTGCCCAAGAAGTCGATGGAGGCTAGCCCACAATCAAGACAAATTTGGGTGCCTAAGGCTTGCTTGCGGGTGCAAGTAGCTACGCCGAGGCCACAGCCTATACAGCTTAACCCATCGACTCGTACAGCCAGTATTCACTCGTTCTCATCACGCAGGAACACACCAAGGCCCATGAGCATGCATATAATCAATTGTAAATGGGTCCCTAAAAGGCCTCGTTTTCAAACCCAGATACGGATAAAGCTCTCTAGAGTCTCTACGAAACCGAAAACAAAGCCCATCCATTGCATTTGGCAGCCTAAGACCTGTAATAAACCCCCCGACCCCAATTTGTAAATTCATCCCCACTTACTAACTTCATTAGTCTCCTAGGACTACCCAAGCATTAACTACACACACGTGCACCGAACACTTACTAACCCATTATTCGCTCCCGACCCTCATGTTAATATTGTGATGGGAACAACAACGGTCCTCCCTTGTCCTGTACAATATTAACACATGTTTGTATATTCTCACAGAGACAGACAGCAAGAAGTAAAATGGCAGATACAGTAGGAACTAGCTCCCAGGCCGGCACCAGCCCCCAAGTGGTGGACATCGAAAGCCTTCGAGTCGAGGAGGAATTAATGGAAAGACCAGCGGCATTACGAGCATTGCATGCCATACCAATCCAGAATCCTCCACAGGGTCACACCATGCCGGTGGGCAAAACCTCACACTGGTTCAGTGACGTTGCTGGACCCCTGGGTGAAGGCACATACATGTGGGAGTCCGAGGTAGAGTTCAATGGACGTTGGGGCAGATACCATTTCTTTACGAGGGAGTTTGAAAAGCTGCAGAATAATGAAGGACTGAAGTCGATATGGAAGAAGGGTGGGCTTTATGATTACTTCAAGTTCCAACTACCAAAGCCGGATTTTCTAAGGTGCTCATACTTAATTAGTACCCTCACTCCCAGCAAAGACAAGAAAGGATACAGTTCCTTTGTGCTCCCATCACTCACAAGGGGCAACGAGCTGAAGCGTTTCCGATTGACTATCAACTTGGTGAGAGAAGCACTCGACATGAGAGGTATGCACATCCCAACAGAGAAAGAGACTATGGTTCCAGACAATATGAAGAACAGGAATCTGACGAAGTTGAAGGACATGGTTGCGATGACACCTACGATTGCCATCCACTTACGCATGGTCATGCAACATTTCGCCTTCCCCGTGCAAGAGAGGTTCACAATGCCTCCCAAAAAGATCTGGTTTAGCCTCTACCTGGCGGATGCTTTTGAGTTGACCATCAATATGCCCCACTGGATTATCGACCAGATTCATATGGCTCATCAGAGATGGTATAAGAAGCAAAAATCTGTGCTGTATGGTTGCTGTGCACTTACAAGAATTGTATACAGATGTCTCGCATATGACGTACCGGTGCAGAGGGCTCTGATCTGGTCCAGAGCACAGGAATTTCAACGCAGATTGTCAGCTGTAGGGCCTCCCTCAAAGAAGATGAGAGGCGCCGTCCAGATGCCTTGTGCACAAGCTCGCGGTGCAACCCTGACGCTTGAGACAACCCCAAGACTTTCCCGACGAGTGCAACCATTTACTATCAGGTTACCCAGGCACAGCACAGATGGCCCTAATCTTGTGTAGCACAGATGGCCCTAATCTTGTGTTTCCACCAGTACCGACTGATCTAGAATTCCCGCACGGATTCACTCTGGAGGATCTAACGGACGAAGAAGTTGCAAGAATCATAGATGCTGTAAATGCGGAAGTTGAAGAAGAGCAAGCCGGTGGACAGCAAACTGCCCCAGACCAAGCCCAGCCCAGCCAACCGGACGTAGTCAATGTGGACGATGAAGAAGAAGCTCATGAGGAGGCACAGGGTGGACAATCAGAAGCAGAAGAACAGGAGTATGATCAAGAAGCCCTACAAGTACTGGAAGGTGCCCCCGCCTATACTAGCGCATTAAAGAAGCTGTACGATACAATGAACCGAGTTCAAGAGCAACACAGGCTCTCATTAGCTGCAGGTAAAGCTCTCATGAACCAGATTCTGGAGGAGGAAGGTGTGGACGAGCAATACCGTGCCACCTTGGAAATGATATCAGATGCTTTGGGAGTACCGGAAACGGTGCACACCGCACTAGCGCAATCACGAAGGACAGAGAGAAGATATGGAAGACGCCCCCCACGAACGGGAAAACGAATGAATGTATTAGGATCAGGACCACAAGGCACCCCCACAACCACTGGCACAGCACACACAGTTCACGACACCGAGGAAGCCCACACATCGAGTGCACCCCCATCACCTCCCTTGCCACCTTCTCCCCCACATCCACCTCACTCACCTCCCTCTACCACTGTAACCTCCACTGTCACCACCTCTGAAACCACTACACACACCAACGCACAAACCATCAGCCAACCCACACACTCTACTTCCACTGAAAACATAAGTCTAACTACAGCCACGGTACACCTCACTACCCCGAGCACACTTCCTAGGAGTTCACAATTACACACACCTCTATACACATTCACAACCCTCACCGCTACCACAATCCCCATGTTCACAGTCACTCCCACCACGACCCCCACTTTCATGGAGGTGTCACCCACCTCTGCACCTCTCCCACCCCCCATTTACCCACAATCTCCCATTCCCCCACCTCCCCCCTCAACCGTCCCCAGTACTGCATCCACAATTCCCTTTCCCTTTCCCTTCCCCTCTGCATTCAACACCATTCCTCTCAGTAACTTATTTAATAATATGCATCAATGCATGGCCCAACTTCAGCAACACTACCAACACCTGGACAACCAACATACAAGGCTCTTCCGAAGCCACGAAGATCTCCAAGCACGATGTAGGGATCTTGAAGAGCAGAAGCAGCTACTAGAACAGCAACACGTGACATTACAGGAGCAATACGCACAATTAGAAGCCAACCCACCCCAAGCAGATGATGAAGAACGACGACACATGGACGAGCTGCTACATTCTCAGATCACGGAAAACCTGAAACTTCGACGGAACTTGGGCCTCCTCCGCAAGCATATGTCTACAGCGCTAGAGGAGAATAAAAGATTACAGAAACAGAACGAAGAAAATCTAGAGGCGGCCATGGAGGGTTCCCCACAAGAAATTGACCCAGAGCGATTCAAGGCCATTCCCTCTGAGAATATGAAGGTGGTGTTAGAAACTCATGCAGATCTAATGGAGGCCCATGCCGCTTTAGAAAAAGAGAGAGATGAGTTACGAAGACAGTTGGCCACCCGACAGACAGAACCCAGCCAAAGCAATACCGCAGAAGATATAGCTGAAGAGGTCACTAAACTCCGGGCAGAACTCGAGGAATTACGCAGCAAGGTCATGCAATATGAGCGTCAGCCCTCCCCTCTGGTAGAGCCCGAGCCTGACGATCTGGTGCCAATTGAAGTAGAAGAAACATTCGAGGATCCCTATGTACCAATGCCAACACCAGGCGGTAAGCGAACAGAACAGGGCATGGACACAATTGAGATTGAGGCACCGGAATGGATGCAAAAGTTAGAGAAAGTAGCCACGACGCATGATGACAGGGTGGCAGTCCAAATCGCATTGATGTCAAAATTGGAAGAGGTGGTAATAAAATCCGATTATTTTCAGAATCTCTCACACCATAGGTGGATCGGACCATCGGATGATCTGTATGTGCCTTTTTGCGTGCTAATGGCGGATTATAATGCGGAGATCAAGCGCCACACCTCAAGGGAACCCACATCTGCCACCCAATTTGCACCTGATGACATCCTAGAGAGTGCCAAGCAAGGACATATTCGCCAACCAACGTGGAGAATTCGGCTGCTCGAAACCTACCCGGAAATGGTAAGAACATGGAACAACATGCCATTGTACATCAAATATAATCCATGTTATTGCCCTGTATTTCGAAGGAGATCATGGCCGGAGTACACACAAACAGTGCTGACG